>CM053786.1:324940940-325263440 GCA_028749045.1 Cupressus sempervirens
TATAGTATTATTCTAAATTAAAAACTTAAACTCTAGAAAAAAAATTTTGTTTGCTAAGTTTCTACATATGATAATATTTTCATGTGCAAAATTAGCATTTTGATGTTGTCATATTATCTACTTATCAAAAAATAAATACGGGACTCAAAAAAAAAAATCTTTGAAGCCCACAAGAGCACATTTGTTGAGGAGTCGGTCAGTAATTTCACTTACCAAAAACCTAAACCACCATCCCACAACCACAATAGGCATGATGTTGGCACCTAATGGCAACATAGACCAACACACTATTAAAATAAGGTTACCCAATACACAATCTATGTGGTAATTAATAAATTTAAAAATTATAAATGATTCTAGTAACCAGATAATCAATTGTACAAACACCCCTTTCATGTCACGATTATGTGATATGGTTGTAGTTTTCAATACTTGTAATTTTTATAACATACCTCCAATAAATATGGCATAACTCTTGAGTATATTTTTCTAGTTAGAGATTGGTTTAGCTAATAAACCAATAACATGATTTCTTTCCCTTCTAATACAATTTCACTCAAATAACATTGAAGTCATTGAAAGGTTGTTTTGAAAGTGTTCAATCATCTTTTTGTGCCGAATATAAAAATTATACACTAAGATGTAAAGAGAAATAACATTTTACAAACAAATATAATATAAATTCTATATTTTTTAGAAGAGTTTGAAATAGTTAAAGTATTTTAATTTCAAGTTTAGTTGAGAGAAAATTGGTAGATATTTTTTTTTTGTATTTATAGATAGTTAAATAATAAGATTTTTTGAATTCTAAATTTATGCCCATTTAAAAAAAAAAACTTTGAACATTAAAGCTTCATGTTTTTGTTGTCAATTACAAGGCTTATGACTTAGAAATTGAGCACACCTTTAAGAATACAATTGTTTAGGCAAACATGAACATCTCAACGACTTCAATATTATTTGATAAATAGAGTTCTAGTCATTTTCCTATTATGTATACAAATTGCTAGTTTTATGAGTGGCTAAAAAACTATGCTACTTGGTCATCATAGAATTGGCCTCATTTCCATATTGAAAAAGAGTGGGAATAAATTTGAGACATCATGGACTCAAGTCTACCATCTTAAATTTACCTTATGACTATGTCCCACATCACTAACTGATGTAGGAGCATCCTGGGTTGATGTGTTATCCTGCTCATTTACATTCATTTTGCCAATTGTTGCCAAGTTGCAATCATTGTCGAGTTGCAACAATTATCGAGTGCCAGTAATTTTGCAATATAAGCCAAGTTAAAGTTATCCCACATCATGTTAACATTCAAATTTTCATGTTATCCCATCTCATTCTGTAGTATGTGTCGAGTTCTTCAGTGTGTGTCAAGTGATCCTTCATGTGCCAAGTGTTCCTATTGATGTCAAGTGTCAACATTTTGGACAAGTTTTTTGTATTTTGATTTTTAATGGGAGCTGACTTGTGGGATTAATTCTGGTCATGAATTTTAAAATAAGATCCTATCTTGGGATGTGTGCAAACCATTTTAAGGTTGGCCTTTTTGTTTTGTAATGTTCTAGAATCTTCTGTAAGCCATTTTTGCAAGCATAAATAGGGTTTTTAGGCTTAGATTTTGGTAAAGATTTGGGAGGACTGAAGTATGTTGCATATGTGTCTGGAAGTGTGAATTTGAAGTAGGATCTTGGATCTTGAATGTATATTGTATCTAGCCATAACCTTGAACGCCTTATAGTTGGGTATGCGTGCTGATATTTTGATGAATCAATAAAAGTATTGTTCTCTCTCTTTGTGGTGTTGTTCTCTTTGTGCATTTGCTTTTGTTGTGTTAACTTTGCAAGGTGGTTTGGATTGTTGGGTGTGCCTTTCACCCTAGTTCTTCTTTCCCTCCTTGCATCAAGTGGTATCAGAGCTTGAGGTTTGTCCTTGGGGAGATTGGATCGTGTAGAACCCTAATTCAAATTTAGTTGTAGGGTTGCAGATCTGCAAATTTGATCTATAACTTGTAGAGGGTTATGATCTTGTAGGAATGTAATTTGTAAAGATGGTTTGAGGTAGAGGAAATGTTGATAATGCAATATTTGATACATTGAGACAAATTTCAGCCAGATTAGTAGTAGCACCAAACCCTAATCTAGAACTAGAAGAAGATCAAGATGAGGAAATATTGTTGAGAGTATTGTCTAGGGAACATTTGAAGCCTATTATAGAAGTTGTTAATTATGATGGGAAATTAGAAACCAATGTTGTATTGGATTGGATCTCTAATATGGAGAAGTTCTTTGAGTATGAAAACACTCCTGATAATAGGAAGGTGAAACTTGTAGTTATTGGGTTGAAAGGTCATGCTTCACTGTGGTGGGATCATTTGCAAACTGATAGACAAAGGAGAGGAAAGGAAAAGATCAAAACCTCGGTAAAAATGGTGAACAAGGTAAAGAACAAATTCCTTCCTGCTAACTACCAAGTTAGCTTGTTGAGAAAGATGCAAAATTTGAGGCAAAGAGACATGATAATGAAAGAGTATACTAAGGAATTCTATAGGTTGGACATCAGATCTAGACATGTGGATGATGATGTTGAGAAAATTGCAAGATATCTAAATAGATTGAGATCTAGAATTCAAGATGAGATAAGTTTTGTGAAATTGTAAAGTGTAGAAGAAGCATGATCAATATGCCTTGAAGGATGAGGAGATCTTGACAAAGAAGAATGAACAAAGACAAAGATCTAGAGGTAGTAGATTCCAGAGAGGTAGAGGTAGATCTTATGGTGAAGGTGGCAGATCTGACAGTTTTGTGCAAGATAAAGGAAAATTTGAATGGAAGAATGATGACAAAGACAAGATTGAGTAGAAAGGTGGTATTTCATACCAAGGAGGTACTGGTTCTTACTGAGGAAGAGGTAATTCTTATTCTAGAGGTGATTTTTGTGGTAATTGTTTCAAATTTGGTAAAGGGCATAGATCTTTTGAATGTAGATCCTTTGAAAGTGGGCAAGGTAATAGAAATGTTGTGATTCAAGGAGACATTTAGAGTTCACTGAGTGGACCTAAGGTTGAAGAAAATATGATGGTGAGAAGAACATTATGTAATAAGGGAAGTGATGAGGAACCTTTCCTTAGAATAAGTCTTTTCAAGACCAGATGTAAGATGGCTAGAAAATGTTGCAAGGTGATCATTGACAGTGGAAGTTCTACAAATTTGGCATCATAAGAGCTGGTTACAAAGTTACAGTTGCAAAGGCTGAAGCATCCTAAACCTTATCATGTTTCATGGATCAAAGATGAGCATAAGATATTGGTAAGTGAGCAATGCATTATGAAGTTCAAGATTGGACATTACTTTGATGAAGTTCTGTGTGATATTATGCCTATGGATTGTTGTCATATTTTGTTGGGTAGACCTTGGCAATATGATAGATATGTTGTACATGATGGAAGATTGAATCAATGTACTCCTTGGGTGAATGGGAAGAAGCAAATATTATTTGTTCAAGTTTTCATGGTAAATAGAAAGAAATTTGAAAAAGAAGTAAAGAAGAAACAAGTATGTTTTTCCATCATCCGTAGAGGACCGAGTTTGGGTAGTAATGACTAAGTGAAACATAAGCTGGTAATGACCAAGTAATAGATAGTGGTAGTCGAGTACCATAAGAAATTTGAAGTTTTTTGAATGAGTATAAAGAGATTGTTGTAGAGGATATTCTTGATGGTTTACTACCATTGAGAAGCACAAGACATTGTATGGATCTGATTCTTAGAGCTAGTTTTCCAAACAAAGCACCATATAGATTGATGCCTACAGAGAATGAAGAAATTAATAGAAAAGTGCATGAATTTCTATAGAAGGGATTAATCAGAGAAATTTTGACTCCATGTGTTGTACCTATCATATTAGTACCTAAGAAGAATGGAGAATGGAGAATGTGTACTAATTCCAGAGCTATTAACAAGATCATAGTGAGATATAGGTTTCCTATTTTGAGGATGGATGACATAATGATTTTTTTGAGTGGAGCAAAGCATTTTACCAAGATTGATTTGAGAGTGGCTATCATCAGATTAGAATTAGAGAAGGTGATGAATGGAAGACTGTTTTCAAGACAAAAGATGGTTTGTATGAATGGTTGGAACTTATGCCTTTTGGTTTGACTAACGCACCTAGTACTTTCATGAAATTGATGAATGAAGTTCTAAAAAGATTTTTGGGTAAGTTTGTGATTAATTTTTTAGATGATATTATAATATTTAGTAAGACAAGTTAGACAAGTATTACAAAGATTGAAAGAGGAGAAGTTGATGATTAATATGAAAAAGTGTTCTTTTATGCAAGAAGAGATTGTGTATTTGAGATTTATTATTTTAGTTGATGGTTTGAGAATGGATCCTAAGAAGGTTAAAGCATAAGAGTGGAGCTATTAATAGATTTGTTGATGCATTGAGCAGAAGACATTCTTTGTTGACTGAAATGAAGGCTGAAGTTCTTGGTTTTGATGAAATGAAAGAGTTGTATGATACTGATCCTGATTTTTCTAAGGCATGGAGAGAGTGCAGAGCACCAAATCTAATAGATCACATGAGTAAGTATGATGAATATTTTATTCAAGAAGGTGTGTTATTCAAAGTTATTTAGTTGTGTATCCTTGGAAGTTCTATGAGAGTTAATCTAATTAAGGAAAATCATAGTGGTGGATTGGCTGGACATTTTGGAATTGATAAGACATTGAGTTTGTTGAAAGAGAAGTATTATTGGCCATAGATGTATAAGGATGTTCAAAAGTTTAGAAGAAGTTGCAAAAGGAGTAAGTTAGAATACTAGATTGTATAAATCTATTTTTATTCCTGAGAAACCTTGGAGTGACATCAGTATGGATTTTGTTTTTGGATTGCCTAAAACATCAAAGGGGTATGATTCTATATCTGTTGTTGTGGATAGATTTTCTAAAATGGCTCATTTTATACCATATAAAAAGACATTAGATGTTAAGCATGTTGCTAAACTTTTCTTCAAAGAGATTATTAGATTTCATGGATTACCAAGAAGTATTATTTTTTATAGAGACAATAAATCTGTTGGATATTTTTGGAGGAATTTTTGGAAGAAGATGGGTACTAAGTTGAAATTTAGTTCTACATTCCATCCACAGATAGATGGATAGATAGAGGTTGTGAATAGAAGCTTGGATAATTTGTTGAGATGCTTAGTTGGAGATGAAACACATAATTGGGAGATGGTATTGGCACAAGCTGAGTTTGCATATAATAATTCTGTGAATAGGAGTATAGGGAGGACACCTTTTGAGATTATTACTGGAATAAAGCCTAGAGGAGTATCAAATTTAAGGGATTTTGCTATTGAAGAGAAAAGAAGTGTTGCAGGAGAAGAATTTTCTTATTTTATGGAGTCTTTGCATAAGAAAGTGAAGCTGAAGTTGGAACAAAGTAATTAGAAGTACAAGGAGAATGTTGATAAGTCTAGAAAACATCATGTTTTTGAAGTTGGTGATGAGGTGATGGTTCATTTGAAGAAAATTAGATTTCCTATTGGAACATACAGTAAGTTGATGATGAAGAAGTTTGGACCTTGTAAGATCTTGAAGACGTTTGACAGTGGAAATGCTTATGAAGTTGAGTTACCTAATGACATGGATATATCTCCTATATTCAATGTTGCTGATCTATATAAGTACCATGAGTCAAATGATGAGGTTTTTGTACTTGATGATTATCTGAAGAAGTAAATTGAAGAGGTTGAATAGATATTGGATCAAAGAGTTGGTAAAAGCACAAAAGGAAAAGACTACTATGAATATTTGGTAAAGTGTAAAAATAGACCAGTTAAAGATGCTACAAGGATTTCTCAATCTAAATTGGAGTTAGCTTAAGTTGTGACATCTCAATGATTCAAGAGAATCATTTTTTTCTACCCTGGTTGTCTAATGCAAGAGAATCCTGGGTTGATGTGTTATCTTGCTCATTTGTGTTCATTCTACTAGTTGTTGCTAAATTACAGTCATTGTTGAGTTGCAATAATTATTAAGTGCTAGTAATTTTACAATATAAGCTGAGTTGAAGTTATCCCATGTCATGTTAACATTAAAAGTTGTGTGTTATCCCATCTAATTCTACAGTATGTGTCTAGTTCTTCAATGTGTGTTGAGTGATCCTTAATGTGCTGAGTTTTCCTATTGATGCCGAGTATCAACATTTTGGACAAGTTTTTTGTATTTTGATTCTTAATGGGAGCCAACTTGCAAGATTAATTTTGATCAAAATTTTTATGATAAGATCTTGTCTTGGGATGTGTGCAAACCATTTTAAGGTCAACCTTTCTATTTTGTAATATTTGAGAATCTTTTGTAAGTTGTTTTGACAACCATAAATAGGGTGTTTAGGCTTAGATTTTGGTAAAGATTTGGGAGGACTGAGAAAGTTTGTTGCATAGTGTCTAGAAGTGTGAATTTGAAGCATGATCTTGGATCTTGAATGTATATTGTGTTTGGTCATAACCATAAAGGCCTTACACCTGGGCATGTATGTTGATATTTTGATGAATCAATAAAAATTTTGTTCTCTCTCTCTCTCTCTCTCTCTCTCTCTCTCTCTTTGTGGTGTTGTTCTCTTTGTGTGTTTGCTTCTATTGTGTTAACTTTGCAAGGTGGTTTAGATTGCTGGGTGTGTCTTTGACCCTAGTTCTTCTTTCCCTCCTTGTAGCACATACTCAATAGTTAAAGAAGTTAAAGTGGTGTTAGGACCCTGTGGCTAATCCCAAATTAATTGAATTAAAAAATTATGGTTGTATTCATTTAAAGAAATCAATTTAAAGCCTTATCCAAAATAGCAGGTTGTAATATGTTCTTTGTCTTGCAATGTAAGTTTCTTTGTATGGGAACTCTGATCATGTGAATTTTTTTGGTGTGATTATTTGGTGGGAGGAGACTCTAAAACAATTTATTGTGAACTTATCAATGTCTATAACTCTCAGTTGTACTAATGCACAAGATCATTGCTAACAAAGTGTCATGTTTTTGGTTCCCATATATTTTTGGTATGTGAAAATATAATGACATATGGGTGCCCATCTATGTGAAAACTTAAATGATCAAAATTTCATGGAAAAGATGCAAGGAAAACTTGATAGAGCTCTATAATGGTATTTGAGAGGCTATCACCAATTTTTTGTTCACATATGATAACTTGGGTTACAATGCACGTCTTATTCTAGTTGGTACCTGGATAGGCAATCGTAAGAATAGAACTATGAGGCATGTGTTGGAAATTAAATACAATGGTTGTAAATTATCTTATGAGAAGAAAAATATGAGCATAAACATCAATGATGAACCTATATCATGAGAAATCATTAGTTGCAAGACTTATTATTATGGACAACAAAAGAAAGAGCATTATCTACAAGTGATCTTCAATATTATTCAATAGGGATATTAAAGGAGGACACTTCATAATATAGAGTTAAGTCAAGAAGAGGTTGCACAAGAATTTGGGAGCTAGCTTGCAAGTTGTTATTTAAAAGCATATCTAGAACAATGAGCAAGGTGTGTTAAAATAGAAGGGTAATTTCATATATGAACATGCAATTTTCTTCATGGGAAATATAAGTCTAATAGAAAGAAAAAAAATATTTTTTAGCATGTAATCAACTACAAATACATAAAGAAAGAGACTAGGAAAATATCAATAGTGTTAAAACAATGCTAATAGAACCACAATATGGAGGTTAAAACCCATTTATTTGTTCCAAGCCCCTCAAGGTTTTTGGTTCAATATGGCAAATAAAAGCCACAATACCATCACTTGTTTCTATCATGCCTCAGTTAGGAACCCAAGATAAATTAACCTATTATGTTACAATGTTTTAATGAATATTTTTCTTAAAATTTTACACAACATTGAGATATCAATGCAGAAGAAATATAACTCATACGTGTCAAATAAATATATACAATATGATTACATTTTCTATTTCTAAAGGGTTCCTTCATGTTGAATAATATGCATGGGAATTTTATTAATTAAATTTAATCTCAAGTATAATGTCCATAGCGTTAGATGAAATAATAGATATATAATCTCATAAGAAATACAAAAATATAACTAATATAATGAAGTACATCCAATACACAACATCCACTACACATTTTGCAAGGTATGTAATCATCATACAAGTATAATAGAGTACAATAGATCATTCCATAGGATCTCAAGATTACAAGATACATGATACATAAACACATAGATAAACCATTGCATAGAAAGACTCCAAGCTATGAGAACAAGAATGGTACAATTGTATTAATGGGTCATCTAACATTGGTGCCAACCTATGGAGGAACCCAAATGGTAAGAAGCTACTACCAAAGAGATACAACCATTGAAAGAATATCCACTTCCAAATCAAATGTCAAATGTCAAAATAATAATAACCAATGAATAATTGATAGTTCCATCAATAAAAATCAACCACCATCAATAAATAACATCCAATAGGAGGGTTATTTTGTGTAGTCACTTTAGCTAGGAAGATTGTTACCCTTTGTTAGCCAAACCCTGGCTCAAGGTTTTTGACCCTACTTCTGAATCTTTTTCTCATATGCCTCTTTGGGTTAGGCTCCCAAATATTCCCCTTCACTTGTGGCTAGATTTGGTTCTTGAAGCTGTGGGTGATGTCATTGGTGGCTTCCAAATGGTGGATTCTAAATCTTTTGATATTATGCATACTACTTACGCTCACACCCTTGTGGCGGTAGATACTTTGAAGGGCCTCCCTGAGAAGATTAACTTGAGGTCCTTAATGGTTCCTAGATTCAAATGCTAGACTATGAAGGAATTCCTTTCCATTGTAGGGTTTTCTTTGGGAATAGACATATTGATGCGCGTTGTCCTGTAGAATTGAGGAAATCAAAGAAAATACCGTCTTGGTGGTCTGGGGCTTTGGTTCAACATTACTCTATCCTTAAAGACTTTGCTCCTATGGATTCCTCCACGTCTATGGGAGCTGATGGTATTGATGGACCTAGCCCATCTAACTTGGCTCCATTTTTTGATGTGGTTGTCATAGTTTCCCCTCCCTTTATGGGTCGAGTTCCTGTGGGTAATTTATCTGGTGAAGTTTTGCCTGTTTCTCTGATCAGGTTTGATGTTGATGCTTTGGTGTGGGAGAAGGAGGCTTCTCTAGTGGAGGAAGGTTGGACAAAGGTTAAAGGGTAAAAATACAAATGTTCCCAACAATCCTCTGATCAACTTCTTAGATCTGACTCCATTGGGATTAAAGGGTCCTAAATGGTTTTATTGAGTATTATTTGGTGGCAGAAGAGAACTATGTTATATGTGAGGCAACCCTAGTCACCTTATATTGGTTGGTGATCTGTTTTACCTTTGGTCTATTGTATCTTTTGGTCAAGCTCCAATGAAAATATCTTGATGTGTAAAGGGTTTCAGGTACCCTTCAAACTTGTTTTACTTAATAAAAAAATCCAACAAAAGACGCACCCTCTAGAGAAAAATATGAAATATATGGAGGAGACTCGAGCTACATACTACAAAGTTTTATCACATGATCAAACTACTTGAGTTCCCTAGATTGGTCTCTCACTAGACCCCAAACCCTCAAGCATTGAGTTACTTTGGACAAGTCACTGTAGACCGTGGACCCTCAACATGACCCATGTGGAACCAAAATACCTTCTTACGACAGCAAAGAATACTAGCCATACCTCTATCTAGGTATCATATCATTCTCATCCTTAGTTTATCAAGCACTCAAGGCATGAGTGAGGAAACACAATTATCTTATTAATGTTTGAACTCATTCCTAAAGGTTTATTAAGTTGTCACTTATTAAGTCAACTTATAATGAGTTACCCTGACAACCTTCTTTGGACCCTGATGTCCATTACAATTCACTCCCATAGGATGCACCTAGACTACCTTTTCAAAGCTCACTAACCACAATTGTGTCTCATACCACAGAAGCACTAATAATCAAATTCAGTTCCATGAGAGGAAACTCAAAAATGCATTACGTCTCAAGACTCAAGTCATCATAAATGCTCATGAAAATAAATCCGATAAATATATATCTCAATTTGAATCATAAAATACATCATTACATCTAGTCAAATAATCATCATAAAAGAAATCTCAAATGCCTCTTGTGTACATCCTAGTTGGCCAACTAGACAAGTCGTATAAAACTATCACAAAATAAATATCACGAGACCTTAAAACAAAATACAGAGAAATGCATAGTTTTCAGCCATATGCTTTAATTTCATCATTGTCTATTATTTTCTTTGGGCCATAAGAATGTATTGGTAAAAAAGTGAAAATATGCATGTTTACATTAATTGTTTAACTAATATACTTATTTAAATGAGTAAGTATTTAAACATCAAATCTCTTTGTACATATAAAATATAATGTATAATTGTCATTTTATTAATTTAAATAATCTTAAATCATAAATGACAAAATTAATAATATAAATGAATATTGTTAGATTAAATATAAATATCAATTTTATTTTAAAAATATTAATTTGACTTCTATTTAAGTCCAATATTAATATTTACTTTTCTTTTAATTCATAAAGCAACTACAACCATAACTTCTCTAAAAAATCTCTCTCTCTCTCTCTCTCTCACACACACACACACACACACACACACACACACACCCATGCATACTTATAACTACACTTGCATTTTATTTATTTTAATGTTTGAAATAAATAAATAATACTAATTACTTTTCTTAAATAACTTTTTAGTTTTTAAATTACTGAAATTAATACATTTTATTTTATTTTTAAAAATAAAAATTCAAAATTTTATTATTATTTTTTAAATAAAAATAAAATTGTTATTTTCACATGTTTAAGATCTTCTAGAAGATGCAAGCATAAAATACTTAGTTTTCTATCTTGAATGTATTTGTTTTGAAAATTTTGTCAACCAATTAATTTTGTTAAAATTTTAGGCAAATATAAGTTTTGTTTGACAAATCTATATGAGAGTTTATGTTGAAGTTTTTATAATTCTCTTTCAAACCCTAGCTAATAATAATGATTTTCCTCTAAGATTTAATGTTGAATTTTCTATCAACCTCTCAAATCTAGGTTTTTGATAAATAAAAAAAATCAGTAGCATGATTCTATCGTTTACATCTCACTAAGTTTCCAAGCAATACTATTTCTAAATTGTAAACTAGATTTGTTCCTAAAATTTCATTGCATAAATTTTGACAAATAAATTTCAGCAACATGACAAACATGAGGTAGACAAGTTTTCTAAAATAATCTCCATAAAGGGGTTCTCAAACCCTACGTCAATTTGATAGTTGAAATTTGAGATAATCTATTGAATGTTTGGAATCCAAATTATTCCTAAGTTTCCAAGAACTTCTTTACCTTTAATTCTTGAATCGCTTTTTCAAACCTGTGTGTGTTAAAATGACCAAAACACTTCTAATAAAGAGTCTTGACTCTACCTAGAGTTTCTAATCTCTAATTTAACAAAAAACAACTCAATCAAATTAAAATTTTAAATAATTTAATTTATTAAATCTTTCATGCATACTTAATGCACTTTTAAATTAAATTATTCTTTTCTTTTCTTTTCTCCACTTTATTTATTTGTGCAAAGTACTTTTAAAATGATAGATATTATTTTAATTAATAACAATAATAAAAGCTCACTAATTATGTGCAACTCTAAATTGATTAATATCAATTAAATACTTATGATAAAGTAATTTAATCTTTAATATTTTAATTACTCTTTTTCTAAATTTCAAATTAAGACTTTAAATTAAATTCGCATATTTAATTAATTTTCAATTAATTAAATATCATTATACTTTAATACTTTCTTTTAATATTTAATAATTCTAATATGATACGATTAATCCAAGTGTCATAATTAAATCATTTACCAAGTAAATCACATACCCAAATCCACATAAAAACACCATAAGCAAAATAGACCAAAAAACTAAAATCAAACAAATTTCACAAAGATAATTCACGGGTTCAGAAAAGGGTTGGCAATAAAATACATGTCCTCCTTCTTAGGACAATAATTAGGCTTGGGTTGGGATTGAACCTAAACATTATCTCCTCACTCTTACCATTAGATTATTGCAATAGGACATGCTCATCTTGGCTATTTAGGGAAGTCAACGTCTGTTATCTGCAAACCTGCATAAAAGATGAGCATGTACATGTACATATATGTCTAAACTAAACAAACAATGGTGAGGAATGGTGCATCATCTAGATCTTGACTCACAAGTGGCTACGACTCTCTCCCTCAACCACATAATGCATGTCTATCAAAAATATAAAATAGACATGCACACCATACACACGCAAGTATGGGTAAGTACCATAATAAATCACGAGTACACATAGCATCATATTCCAGCATAAACAACTCATTATCATGAAGATACAATAATAACCATTTAAAGACATATCATATGACACCATCACAAAAGTAACTACAATCGCTCACTAAGACCATATAAATTATCATTGATGCAAGAAAGTATTCATCACTATTTAATATAACCAATTACTCTACATACCAAAGCATTGCATTTCAAATATTACTAAAAGCTAACATGTTCACAATAGGTCCTCGTAGGGTTTAGCAATAAAATCTACAATGATAACAAAGGATGAGTATTATAATTTCTTATATAGATATATTTACAAAGTAATAAAAAAATACAGATAGAAACCCTCATCTCAAAGAAAAGTACTCAGATTTTCAAGAAAGGTTAAGGATTCAAAGGTTTTATCTTTTGGCTTTCATCTCCTTCTAAGTCCCCAATATTTTTTGGTATTTCTAAAGCTTAAGTAAGAAGATATGTATGAAAATTTTAAAAGGGAAGCAGACATTGAAATGCATGATATACTAGTCTTATTAAAAGAAAATTACACATATATAAAATTTAAAGTTGTAACAGTCACAAGGGATTGAAAACACAGTAATTTGCAAAATATAAAAAATCCTCGAATATAACACAACTTGATGGATAATCTCTCTACAAAGGCATGACCATTACAAAATAATTAGAATAGTGTTTCAATTTTCAAGCCAAAGTAACCAAAGTGAACAATAAATATGTTTCAAGAGAAAGAGAAAGTTGTCATGTAACATGAGTGTAGGCTGCTAAATTGACGACAACAATAGAATATGGAGCTTCCAAATTTAAAGATGGTCTTTTGAACAGAGGAATAAAAATATTGAGGAGGGTCTTCTTTGATTTCTCCACTAGGAGGCCTTCCATCTACAACACAATGAATCAACATTTTTTTGGTATAATTAAGTTTAGTAAGAAGTCATCAGAAGCTTCCAAATTTTTAGATTCAAGACAATACAAATCTAAGTACTTTCTCGAAGAGTTTAAATTTTTAATGTATTTAATAAAAAATATTTTTTTTCTTACTATTTTTACTTTCAACCAATAAACATAAAGATATATATTTTTTAATATTTTAAAAATATGTATGAATTTATAAACATCGAAGATATACATATGTTCAAAAAACTCTTACATATTATTAAGTAATGTAATTGTCTATTTGCATTGGACCGATACATAAGTATCTTGACATAGCCAAGAAATAATAATGTCTGGGAGGTCGCAAAGGCTACCTCACCACCTAAAAAAACTTATTTGTACACTCTTTTGGGCATCCACCTTGTTAGTTTGTGGTGACTAATCAGGGAAGTATTATACATACTTCATAATTCTTTGGGATTTAGGGAAAAATACTTGTATAAAAGGGCTTAGGGTTAGGTATCTTTTATTAATACATGATGTAAAAATTGATTCATGTGGCAATATTGAGTTGTAAGGGATTACAAAATGTAATTAGTTTGTAATCATTGGATCATAACAATATTGGACTTGTTGGTGGACGTAGCCCAAGGATTGGGTGAACCACGTTAAATCTTGGTATCTTGTGTTCCCTTCTATGTGCTCTATTATTTTCTAATATTGGTTATATTTTCATGTAATTTTTATTTTTGTCTATTGTTTAATCCTAATACACCTTGGGGGCTGCACCACCAAGAGTTGTCTCCCTTTAAAATAGAAGCACTTAGAAATCATACTCCCTCTTATTCTTCTTATATTCATTTTGAAATAGTATGTGATAATGGGGTCACTATCCCCCACCAATTTATATATTTAATACTTAGAATTATTATTTTAATAATTTTTTTAAAAAAATAATATTATTTTATTACTAATTATTATTTATTATTTACATAAATAATAAATAAATTTATTTAAGTGTTTCAAAATAAATTAGTATATTTTATAATTTTATTTTTAGAATCAAGAATTTAAATTGTTTAATAGTATATTAGATTTATTATTTAATTTAAGGTTTATTTAAATTTAAAGGTTTTTAGGTTAAAATGTTTTATGTTATAGGAAAAAGCCTACAACGCAATAGTAACTTGTGAGCCTCTCATGTGGGAGGTCTTAGGTTCTAATCTACCTTCACTTAACATACAATAATAATTAATTCCAACAAATAATAATTAATCTAGGCTTCTGTCATTTACCGATAATTTTTTTTTTTAATGTTATATTAAATTTAACTTAAGGGTAAATTATTATTAAAATGAGATTTAGGTTAAGAGTGGATTAACTTATAATATAATAAATGTTGTTATAATTAACATATTATTATAACTTTTGATAAAAAACATGAGATTATAACTAAATATCTTTAATGAACTTACATGTTGTTTTATTTTTCCATGTTGAGAATTTATTTTAATTTAATTGTTAACATGGTAGAGTAATATGTGAGGAGGGGAGATTTTTCTTTGAGACTAAAGTATTTTATATTTTGATCTTTTGACTATATATTGTGAATTGAGTTAATTATTTTTATGTCATGATTGATTCTATGTGTCAGATGCATCTATGGTTGATGTATGTGTTCTAACGAGTCTTGATCGTTATTCTTATTTGACCACTTGAGGTGACAACCACTACTTTGTTGAGTTTTGATTTCATCTCTTGGTCACCTTGTTCTTTTATTGTAATCGATCTATATCTGATTTGATTGATGGTTCTTTTTTAATGTTTTACTCCATGTTTGGAGATAGATGCCACTAATGTTATTTATGATCATTGCCTTTGTGCTATGAGAATTTTTTGATTGATTTTTATTGAGATATCCATTATGAGATGGATAATTTTGATCCTTATATAGGATGTGATATTTTCTACTCTATTATTTTCTTTGGTGATTTTTATGAGTTGATGATTTATGATAAGCATTTTATAGTTTTGGTTTTCCTAAACATGATTCAACACACAAACATTAACAATGTAAATTTAACAAGTTCTTATGATGACCAATCAACATAGGTTCCTAATAAAAATAGTCTCCCTCTACCAATGCACTAGTCCAAAAATAATTCCTTTATAATTACTTCAAATCAGAAAAATATAAAACTCCATCTGTAGGCAATAGATAAAATTTGTTAGTTCTTTTTGTTCTATCTTATGGCAAGGAAGATGTGTCTTTAGAGTGTGACTTTTTTACATAGGCTGTTTATGCCTTCTGTTAATTCCATGCTAAAATCCCAAACCATATAGATGCATATCTCTACTTGTCCTTCACCTTAGCAAACACTCATTTTTCATTAGCAAGGCTTTCCTTCTTTATATACTAACATAATTGCCTCACCAAGAGAAAGGACATTAATGGAAATCTTAATTAAAAATTATACTTATCCATGGTATGATATTGTAGATATGTATAGCAGGAAAATTTTAAGATCACACATGTATTTTCAAGTAATGCTCTTTAATGGGAATGTCTTAATCATTAATTTTTTTTTCTATTTTATCATTTATTATATATAAAAGAGTTTAAAAAAAATTAAAAGTAAAATCGATATAAAATAATTGGAAATATGAATTAAAACTGTAATGTCTTAAAATGGATGTACACATATTTTAATACATTTTAGATCTTGTCTCATAGTGACTTCCTAGACCATGGATGGATTTTTGTTCAGTGTACTCTTTCTCCTATTTTCTTCCAACTTTCCTAATTCTGTCTACAATCCCTATTAGATTTCTAAGGGATTTATCTTTCCTCCCCTTTGAATAAGACTATAAAACTCAACCTGTTCTAAAAAAGGTTGACCCTAGGTCAAACTATTATATGGTGCTTGTGAGGCACCGGGCCCAAAATGTCTCATGGTTACAAATATTAAAATCCCACTCTCCAATTGGCTTATATTATTTTCTCACCCAAAAACTAGTATATAAGGAGGCTTCATTTTTCAACTTACACAACCATGATCTTATTTTCATCTTACATGCCACACTTATATTTTTTAATCAAGGCATCAAATACATTCAAGCATTCAAGCTAATGGGTTTTCATTAAGTATTGAAGGAATTTTTGTAAACATTTCTCTTCAAGATCTAGCATATTGTGTTAGCTTAAAGAATAAATTTGACAACTGAGTGTCAATACACTTAACCATTTTTCCACTAAACAATGCCAAACAAAGAGTAGGTTCCGAGTGTAACAAGTGTCGAGTGTTAACAAGTGCCGAGTGTTAACAGGTGTCGAGTGTTAACAAGTGCCGAGTGTTAACAAGTGCTGAGTGTAACAAGTGCCGAGTGTTAACAAGTGTCGAGTGTAACAAGTGCCAAGTGTTAACAAGTGCCAAGTAATAGTAGGTTCCAAGTGATATAGTTTTGTTTAGGTGCCGAGCTATCCAGGAAACAACATGTGCCGAGCATCAGCAATGCTTCAGGAGCCGAGTAACTCAAAATATCAGCATAAGAGTTTGTAATTGCACAAACTATGATGCAAACAGTTTTTGCAGCCGACATAAGGAAAATCTCGAAGGATTTAATGATGAGATCGAATCTTTTATCTTTCCTATGCAATCTACATGTAGCCAATAAGAAAAATGTTAAAGGCATGCAACCAATTAGTAAAAGACAACTATTGAGCAAAAAATTGAGATTCAATGTGGATCGTAGATCCATATCTAACCCTAAGTCTTTGAAATCTTTATAAGGAAGATGAAATTTCATTGTAAAGATATATGAGTGGACATACAAGGGTGCACAAGCAAATCTATTTTTAGAAGCGAGGGTTATCAGATCACAAATGGATCAAGATTAGAGAAAGCGAAAAAGGTGCCTGCATTCAGCAATCAAGGATTGTAATCTATCAGGTTCATTATACCTAATACTTTCTAGCAATTGTATTAGAATGAATATCCTATGGTGATAGGTTAGCTTAATAGCTATTTTGTAGATCCTTTAATTAGGTGATTAAAATCCTTTAACAGGGTGACGCTTCATGTTAAGTGTTTGTAAAGCCTTTAACTAGGTCACTATTGATACAGTGTAAAGCCTTTAACAAGGTAGACCATTAGAAGTGGTTGAACAATATTGCTGCAGTAATTTTTGTGGGTACCATCCCCACCCCAGTTTTACCTTCTTATTCCTAGAGGGTTTCTGGGTTACCAAATTCCAGTGTTATGAGTTGTTGATGCATGTGTTTAGTTTCATATTTGTTTGATGTATTTACATGCATGCAATTTATTTGCAGTTAAAAGTTTTATTGGCTAAAATGTGATACTTATGATTCACCCCCCCACCCCCCCCCCCCCCCCCCCCCCCTCTCATAAGTAGTCTTTCCATATTTGAATATTCCAACAATTGGTATCAGAGCTGATCTAGGTTCTCACAAGGAAAAGCCTAACAGCTTGGAGGAAAAGATCTAAAGATGGAAGCTTTCAAACTTGGAAAGATCAATGAAAATCAGGTGATAGATGTGCAACTTGCTTTGCATAGCTTGGAGGAATTTAGAAACAAGTTGAGAAATTCATTAAAAAAAAGGAAGGATCTAGCCATAGCCAAAAATGAGATAAACTACAAAGAGATTGATACCACCAACATATTTTCCAACGGAGACACTAAAGAGTTTGATGCAGCAATAGCAAAATTGATGGAGAAAAACAAAGCTCAAACAGAGGAGATAAGATCTCTCAAGATGGAACATGAATCACAGGCCATAATGATATATGAAATTACTGAACAAAAGAAAAGAGTAGTTGATGATAAGGTCATGATGGAAAATGACAAAAGAAATCTTGCAAACAAACTTGAAGAAAAATGTACCGAATTGACAAGGATCTCAAACATGCAGATGGATACACTTCCCCAAATGATGAACCTTAATCATGAACTCAATGTGAAAGATATTGAGATCTCTACTTTGAAGATGCAAAATGAACAAATGTAGAATGAATTGAACGGAGAAAGAGAGGTGGCAGAGAATCTCAACAAGTCAAGTGAAGCCATCAAATATTTTGAGCAATTACTGAAATCCCCAAGATCAACCCATGATACATCAAGACTTGGATACAACAGCACTGAAGTTGGAGAATCATCAAAGAGTGTAGAACAAAGAAGTGATAAAGGTAAAGATGTTAAACCTACATGTCATTTCTGTGGAAAGAAAGGACATACATCTAATGTCTGTAGAAGCAAGAATGCCCATCAGCATGATAAACCTAAAAGTATAAACCATTATCATAGATGCAAGAAGCAAGGTCATCAAGCATATGAATGCAGAACTAAAACTACTAAGACATCAAGATTTGATAGACATTGTTATAATTGCAAAAAGTATGGACATAGAGCTTTTGAATGTAGATCAAAGCCTATGTGGACATTAAATCAACCAGCAAAGACATCAAACCATGAATTTTGGGATTACAACACCAGGTATAGTTGTCACTATTGTCAAGAATATGGACATATACCACAGAATTGCATAAGAACACATTTTAGAGGGAACTACAAAAGATGGTTGAGTCAAACTACATGTTTCAGTTGCTTAAAAACTGGTCATGTCAGCAGGAATTGCCCAACAAGGTTAAAGGCATCAAGTTCTGAGTTCAGTAATGGAAAGGCAAAGATAGATGTTGGACATATTAGAAGTGAAATGAATAAGACATGGAAGAAGAAAGATGAGTATAGCACATCAAGTGCAGAGATCACTTCACCTAATATGTCAAGTGATCACACTTCATCAAATTAAGCAAGAATAAGTGTGTGGGATTGATAAACCAAGTTACATCATAAATCATTCCCAAGACATAGAAGAACTGCAAAGAAGAAATCAGCATAAGAAAAGATGCTAAGTCAAAATTGAGAACTTTGCAAGATCTGTCAAAGTTGTCTTCAGGTGCCGAGTTGCTAACAGCAATCGAGTTGATGGATGATGCCAAGCTGTGAAATATCAATAGGAGCTAAGAAAAGTGAAACACAATGGGTGCCAAGTCATGTTGAAACCCTTCAGGTGCTGAGTAGACAGTTGGCAGTGCACTAAGCATTAATTACTCTATTTTGAAGGGTACATAAATTTGATTTTGGATCATTTTCCCACCATTCAAACAAGAAGCAAAGTTGAAAAGAGCGGAGAGGATCAAGATCAGCTCAGAAGCCATTTTTGAAGATTTCAACAGTGATTTAGGACAAGTTTCATCGATTTGAGGTATTTTACTTAAGTGCCAAGCTACGTAGAATTTATAAACTTTTTTAATCGTAAACCCAAGTTTGGCAAACAATGGCATCTGGGTTAGGAACCACTAAGGGTAGAGAGAGTCATGAGATACAGTTGGTCAGCAATGAAGTTAAACAACCTAAATTTAAGCCCATTCTAGAAGTAGCATACAAAAATGATCTTGCAGGTGCATTATTAGTTATTCCTGATAAAGTTGTTATGGTCCAAGATGTTTGCAGATGTTATAACTGCAAAATTGGAGCCATAGGAGATTTAGAAATCTATAATGCATATGACAAACTATGTGAGAACAAAAGACTGAAAGATGAGTTCTCAATAATAGAAAGAAAAGGATTAACCAAAACCCTAGAATTTCTGATTGTTTTCAAAACTAAATGGGTATGGATAGTTTTGAGCAGAATACATGATGGAGCTTTTTGGTTAGAGTCAGGGCTAGTAAAATTCACCAAGAAAAATGTTCATAGGGTTACTGGTATTCCAACCCTAGATCGGCCAAAGACCCTACAAAGTGACAAAAGGGAAGTAATAGAGAAAAACACAGGTGCTAAATGGAACAATAGAGGAATGACTATCGACACAGTCACAGATCCCCTACTAGATTTTGCTATGAGAATCATTTCACACAAATTCTATCAATCAAGTAGGTTAAACAGTGTACCTTATATAGCAGTTGATGTTGCATACAAGATAATAAAAAAGGATCACACTTATGATCTAGCAGAGCTCATGCTTCAACAGATTAATGAAAATTTGGGAGCTATAAGGAAGAGCAAGGGAGCTTAGTGCAAATTTGGATCAGTTTTGATGTACATATTTTTCTATCTGATGAAAGAATTCCCTTCTATGGGTAAGGTAAGATGGAGTCCAGACAAAACAATTTTTGAACAAATCAATGGATACATTGAACAGATGGGTGAAAATATTGATGCCCAAATGACTAGTTACTTTGAGGACTTCAAAAAGTCCATGAAACAAAGAATGAGGATTCCAGTCTCATTGACTGAGAAATATGAAAAGGACATTTGTTTTCTTGTAGATATAGATTATACCTATATACAAGAAATTATACCTAGAGTAAGATGGCTTAGGCCACTAGGTTATGAACTTGATATTGATCAAGCTTCTATAGCGATAATAGCCCTACTTGCAAAAGAAGCTAATAAAAATGCAAAAACTTTTGGAACCTATGATGTTGTTAAATCAAGGGTGATAACAGATTTGAAGACTACTTCTGTAGTAAAGAAGAAAGAAAAAATGGTGAGACAAATCAAGAGAAAATTTGGCGTTGAAGAAGAAGGAACAACAGAAGAGGAAGGAGAAGACATTGAAGAAGAGGGAGATAAACCTCAAGGTTTGACTCAAGGGTTAGGAGAAGATAAAGAGGAAAGTGTTGAGGAAGAAGAAGCTGAGGAAGCACTAGTTAAAAGAAAAGCCACAACTCCTCCTGCTCCTCAATCCAAGGGGAAGAAAGTAGCTGCTCCTGCACCAAAGAGACCTACCACAAGGGCTATAGCACAAAAAGCCCAAGAGGAGGCAAAAGGAAAGAAGAAAGACTCAAAGAAGACTGCTGCCGAGTCTAAGAAAAGAAAATTTATTCCCCAGCCTGAAACAGATGAGGAGAAGACAGAGTCAGAGGACAACAGTCAATTTCAAGTGGTAAGACACAAACCTCAGACTGCTGTTGATAAATTATGTTCAAAAATTAGGAATGATGATTTAAAAGGTTTAAAGAACCTAAATTTTTCTAAGCTCACCAAAGAAGAGCAAAATAAATTAGAGGAATTTGTGTATGCTATGATGGATGAATATAAGCACACACCTCTAGAATTAGATGAATCTATGCCAAAAGAATTGTATAAAATTGTAGAGGATAAATGGCATTTTTGTTTACAAATGGAAAAGGAGATAAGGGAGTCAACATTAGCTAGATTGTTGCCTGATTTGACTAAAGATCAAGTAACAAATGCAGTAAAAAGGCATAATAATAGATTCACTCCCAAGCATAGAGCATTCAACATATTACAAAATAAAATTGAAAAGGTAGTTACAAAATCCACAAGATTGTGGAAAATAGTTTACAAGAAAATAGAAGATGTGTATAATGAAGAATATAAGGCAGAGGCAAGTGCCAAGACAAGGGAAAAGAAGGTGTCAGGAACCAAACAAAAAGAGAAGGAACAAGTGGAGAAGAAGAGTAAAGAAGAAAAGGAAGAAAATGCACATACAGAGGAGAAAGAGGAAGAGAAAGATACAGCTGAGCCACAAGATCAAAGTATGCAAGACACACATGTATCTCCTCCTAGTCCTCCTCATGCCACCATCACACCTGCAAATATTATAAAAATAAAAGATGTTATAAACACTTCAAATCCAAACATCAATCCATTAACTGCAGAAGATTTAGAAATCCTTCACCAATCATCACTAGTAGCAAAATTAAGTTCAAATCCTGTATTGGTCAGTGTTGATGAATTACAAAATCCAGAAGTTAAAACAAAGATAGTTAAGGTAAAAGCACAAGTGCCACCTTCGACCATACAAACTACTCGTATTATATTTCTTCCACCACCACCTCCACCAAGTGTAGTCACTTATACACTTCAAATGTTGAGTACAGTAAGAGGGGAAATAAAAGAAACATCTAAACAACCAACAAGTTCAACCCCACCTAGCGATCATAAAAGGGATACTCAA
Organism: Cupressus sempervirens; assembly: GCA_028749045.1. Lineage (NCBI taxonomy): Eukaryota > Viridiplantae > Streptophyta > Pinopsida > Cupressales > Cupressaceae > Cupressus > Cupressus sempervirens. The sequence goes on from CM053786.1 coordinate 324,963,269, forward strand.
GCTGAAGAAAAAGATGAGACAAAGAAGGAGGAGTCTGCAATACAAACACTGGTTGCATTACCAAAATCTGGTACTCCAACACAAACTCTTCAGCAACCGAGCACAAATGGGTTACAACTACAAATTAGGACACCAGGCTCGAGCTCATCAAAGGCAGTTAGGAAACTTCAGTATGGAGTTCCTGAGCTTGATGAAGAAATAAAGATCCCATATTATGAATCTAGCACTCTTACTGAAGAAAAGATCAATGAAATTCAGAGCGCACTGGATAGAAGAAGGAGACAAGAAGCACTAAGAAAAGAACACAAGCATATGCTTACTTTGAATGAAATCAAAGACATATTCATAGAAGATTTTTGCTTACAGTCTGTAGATGAGTCAAGACCAATTATAGAGCAACTATTTGATATAGTTGACCAGGTGACTAGTGAAGACCAGGAAACAAATGCTAGATTGCTCAAATGGTCAGAAAGGAAGTTCCAAGGCAAGGTAAATAGTAAAATATCTGATGATATAACACTGTCACAAGAGGAACTGGCAAGGAAAATTAAAATAGTTAAAACTGTACTAGGAAACATCTTTTCCCTGTACAACATTCCACATTCACACAGGACACTAGCTCGAAAATACTGAGCTTGGAAAACAATCTGAAGATTTCTAGCATGCAACTCCCCACAAATCTAGCTCAGAGTGAGAAGAATTTTTCCCAATCGCTTCACACACAAAGAGAGTTAGCTTTCTTAGCAGTAGAGGAGGCAACCAAAAAAGCTAAATTGATGCAAATTCAATCATCAATAACTCCTCATTTGGAACTACTTCACAAGGAGCAGATAAATGTAGAGACAGTTCTCAAGAAAGACCCCAATCTTTCTTCATCTGATGGACTTGTACACCTAGCAGCAGAGATTGCCATCCAGCATAAGACATTGGATGTCACACTAGCAAATTGGGATGCAGCTCTAAAGGTACTCCTTGAAGTAAATAGTACATTTTTGGCCAAGTATGGCATTTCCTTGTAAGACCCTTGACATAAGTGTCAAAAAGGGGGAGAATAAGTATGGGGGAGTGATAAGAAGAGATTAAGTATGGGGGAGTTAAGTACGGGAATGAAATGATAAGTATGATAAAAGGGGGAGATAGAAAATTTTGAGATAGCAAATTTTGATCAGTCAGAATGCAAAAATAGGACAGAACTCACTGAGTGTACATACAAGATCAACTAATAAGGAGTCATAAGGATCTTAGTTAAGTGTTTTTGCCACTCATGTCAAAGGGGGAGATTGTTAGCTTAAAGAATAAATTTGACAACTGAGTGTCAATACACTTAACCATTTTTCCACTAAACAATGTTGAACAAAGAGTAGGTGCCGAGTGTAACAAGTGCCAAGTGTTAACAAGTGCCGAGTGTTAACAGGTGCCGAGTTTTAACAAGTGCCGAGTGTTAACAAGTGCCGAGTGTTAACAAGTGTTGAGTGTTAACAAGTGCCGAGTAACAGTAGGTGCCGAGTGATACAGTTTTGTTTAGGTGTTGAGCTTTCCAGGAAACAACATGTGCTGAGCATTAGCAATGCTTCAGGAGCCAAGTAACTCAAAATATCAGCATAAGAGTTTGTAATTGCACAAACTATGATGCAAATAGTTTTTGCAGTCGACATAAGGAAAATCTCGAAGGATTTAATGATGAGATCGAATCTTTTATCTTTCTTATGCAATCTACATGCAGCTAATAAGAAAAATGATAAAGGCATGCAACCAATCAGTAAAAGACAAGTATTGAGTGGGAAATTGAGATTCAATGTGGATTGTAGATCCATATCTAACCCTAAGTCTTTGAAGTCTTTATAAGGAAGACAAAATTTCATTGTAAAGATATATGAGTGGACATACAAGGGTGCACAAGCAAATCTATTTTTAGAAGTGAGGGTTATCAGATCACAAAAGGATCAAGATCAAAGAAAGCGAAAAAGGTGCCTGTATTCAACAATCAAGGATTGTAATCTATCAGGTTCATTATACCTAATACTTTCTAGCAATTGTATTAGAATGAAAATCCTATGGTGATAGGTTAGCTTAATAGCTATTTTGTAGATCCTTTAATTAGGTGATTAAAATCCTTTAATAGGGTGACACTTCATGTAAAGTGTTTGTAAAGCCTTTAACCAGGTCACTATTAATACAATGTAAAGCCTTTAATAGGGCAGACCATCAGAAGTGGTTGAAAAATATTGCTGCAGTAATTTTTGTGGGTACCATCCCTACCCCAGTTTTACCTTCTTATTCCTGGAGGGTTTCTGGGTTACCAAATTCCAGTGTTATGAGTTGTTGATGCATGTGTTTAGTTTCATATTTGTTTGATGTATTTACATGCATGCAATTTATTTGCAGTTAAAAGTTTTATTGGCTAAAATGCGATACTTATGATTCATCCATCCCCCTCCTCCTCCCCCCCCCCCTCTCATAAGTCTTCTTTCCATATTTGAATATTCCAACATATTGTTGGTCATTGTGGGAGGAGATCTACATTGAGGCATTCATCATCTTCTTCATTGATGTGCATTTATATCCATTTCTTCATTATGTCCTTATGGTAGGTCCATTGTAATTGTGGAGATATCCTACATTTACATATTGAATTCAACATTTACAACATACAACAAGGAAAAATCATTATTGACGAGGGTTTTTACAAGCATGGTGAACACTTAAATTTGTCTTGTTTCATTTATATATAATTATATTTTCAATTCAAGGTTGATTCCTGAATCTAGGGAGTGACCAATGCAAGCCCTCGTCCAACCAACAACAAAAACCCCAATTTTATCTAACCATGAGCATAATATAGAAATTATGATTGAACATCTAGAAATAAATCCATAAAAGCTTTCTGATGAATCTGGGTATACCTTGTTACAATGCCCCAAGAAGATAGTCACTTTGTGACAATCTTTCCACAAGGATTTGTACCAAGTTGACCTATTCTCTGAACCTTAATCAAAAAATCAATTTCAAGGTTTTTTTGGGGTTTTCATTCCATTCAGGGATCTATAGTTAAATTTTTAGTTATAGGTATGGATAAATACTTTTCAAAGTAAAAACATAGCTTCCCCTACATATTTCACTATGACTTTTCCATATTTCATTTTTATTCATAATTTTAGCACAAATTTGTATCTTAATTGGGTTGATTGCATATACTTGACATCTATATTTATATTTCACATCTTAGTTAGTTAGTTAGTTCAATTTTGCATATACATTATCATACACATGCTAAAGAGAGTATTTTCTTGCATTCTATTCCTCTCCACAATTCAAATTCAGTATTGGTATCATTTCCTTTGTTTGGGTCTTGCTAATCTAATTCAAATTTTAAAAGGAATCATATTCAAAGATTCACCCTTTCTCTATGCACATACACTTGAATGTTTTAGTGTGTCAAGTCGAGGTCTACATCATATTAAAGAACTTTCATTTCACTACTAAACAAAAATCAAGGCCTCAATTTTATTATAAAGTAATAAGTAGATGTATAATATAGAAATTTCAAGTGGAGCCATGTGGGTTGTGACATTAAATCCCCCATGATATTTAATCTCTAGTTGATTATGGTTTTTACCACTTCTTTCCAATGTAGGGTTCCTAAAAATATTTATTTTTAATGTGTTATTTTAATTTAGGTTTTGGTTCCACAAGAAACTTTATCCCAATTGATAATTGGCTTCAATATTTTTACCAAAGTTCATATTAGTTTACTCAAACACTATAACTATATTTTATGTGATGATAATATGGTTGTGCATAAGTTGTTTGGCCATTCTGTTAGTGGTTGTTTCTCTAGGTGATTTTGGATTTTCTTCTTTCATTGGTGTGTTGCTGGTTTTTATACCTTTGGGTTGTGGTGTTCTAAGGGTCAACACACTTGTTTTGTTCTTGATTAATATAAAAACATAGAAATAACAACTTAATGCGAATATAATATACTCCTAGATGGGAGTTATTCTAATTGAGTTATAATATATAAATTGTAGTTGAGTTGTAATGTAAAAATTAAAAGCATACTTAGTAACAAAACCTAATCAACCTAGCATATTCAATTCTTTTTGGTTGGTCTTCATGTCTTGGTTGTTTTCTTTCAAAATATATAATGCTTTGCATAAGGCAAATGTCTATATGAAGAAAATTCATAATGGTCTTACATTGGCTAAGTATATATTCTGGTGACTATGTTTGGTATATTCTATTGATGATAAATTTAAATATGTAACAAATTTAATATTGATATGTTGTCTCGAATACGAGAAAAATAAATAAATTTTATAATTATTTTAAAATACAACATTTTATAACTATTGTAAAAAACAGATTGATACAAGTATGATAAATGTGTTTCAATCATTATTTTATCATGGATGTCAAACTTGCTAGTTGTTGGTAAGATAATTGCTTTTATGATTTAAGTACTATCATTTGTTTGATTGATGAAGAGAATTTGATCAAATGAGGTAATAATACACCTAGAGGAAAGGATGAGTCATGATATGAAAAAGAGTACAAGAATCAGTTAAGATAGTGATATTATAGTGTATTGATAATCTACATAATGTTGCAAAGGTTGGTTACACTGATTAAGTTCAAAAGAACAAGTTAAATGAGGTTTTTCTAAAAAGCTTAAAATTATGGACAATAGGTACCAAGCAAAGATAGTGTAAGCTAAGTAGAAAATAAATTGGAGCTGAGCAAAGTCAAAAATAGTGTAAGCAAAGTAAAGTTTAGTTAATGTCAAGCACTAGTAAACTTTAGTTCATGCCAAGTGATTTAATAGAGGATGCTGAGAAATGTCACATGTGCCAAGCGTCAGAAGCTAGTAAATTTTGAGAGTAAGCATTATGAGAAAGATCAAGAATTTGATGAATCTGAGTTGACAAGTTTAATTTCTTGGATTGTGTGAACTGTGTAGAAGATAAGGTTGATGAGCTGGTGGCACAGAATTCATGGTAAACCATTTTGAGGTGAACACAAAGAGGATTGAAGAAGAAGTCTTTAGAAGGGAATATAATGAAATGAGGGGTAGATTCATGTTGGAATTACAATAGGAAAGATAAACTCTTGGGGGGGTGGAGTGGGGGGGGGGGGGGGGGGGGTGAATTAGTGCTTAAAATTTTTACAAATAAAACATTCACCACACATCTATCTCACATATTCAGTAAGTAAATTGAAATACCTTCTAAATCATATACATCTAAAGTATGTAAAAAAGTAAGCATTCACACATATGTGACACAAGATATGATTACCCAAAAACTCTCTAATGAGAAGGTAAAACTGGGGTGGGTATGACACCCACAAATCTTCACTACTACAGTAATAAAGTGTATTCAATGAAGGTTACAATATTTGATCATGAAACATGATCTGCCCTATGAAAGGTCTACCCTATTAAAGGCTTACAAAGATTGCTAGGTCTCACCCTGTTAAAGGATTTCAACACCCTATTAGAAGTGTGCGTGGTTAAAGGACTTCAGCTCACAATTAAGTAAGCACCTTGTTAGAGGATTTCAATACAACTTGTTAGGACTACTCTATTAAGAGATTTAACCGATTCACTTGTTAGAATGTCTTAGCAATGATCTTGTGATTAGCACTCTGTTGCTTAATGATAGATCACCTCTATATTGATGTGTACTTGATCCTTCTTGATCAGATGTCTCTATGTTCATTGTTTCCTTCCTCTGTTCTCCTATAACTTATTATGTAATGTAATTCAGATCATAATACCTTGGTCACCATGAATGTCTTGGTTTGCACATGCCAAACTCTCCTTGCTCATTCATTCATTCTATTTTCACTCGTAAGAAACTTTAGGGTTTGTCCTCCTTAAGAAGACCTAGGTGACTTAAAGTTAGGTATGAATCAATGGTTGTGATTCATCCATATTGTCACTTAAATCTTCCCTTTACCCAATTGGATGCATGTAATACATAGGGATTCCCACTTAAGATTCATACTTATCAACAAAATATTGTAATTCAATCCTTAAGTCAGCCCAAAAATGGTTTACATAGTAGTTTGTGCCAATACAAACAACTATGACAAAACTATGTTACTCGACATCTGACGTCTTGGTGCTCAACACTAGCTATGACTTCAATGTTGTCACTTGACATTTGAATGACTTGGCATGCACAACTTGCTCAACTCCTAAAATCACTTGACAGTTAAGTGATTCCGCATAAGAGTGACTTAGCACTCACTATTTACTTGGCATGCTCTAATTTACATGTTGTGCTTGGGATATGTTACTTGTTCGATATAAAATGAGTAAATGACTTAGGTGTATAGACACACACTTATCAAAACTAATATGAGATTAGCAATCTCCCCCTTTGAATTGAGTGTCAAAAATACTTGGTCATACATTAATGCCCTTATTCTTATGAGCATAACATAAATGACTATTTGGCTTCTATACAAAATTTCAAAATATCAAAATTTTGTAACATGACTTATAACTCTCCCTGAGTTGTTTGATCTATTTTGTACTATACTTTGTATCAAAATATTTCTCTTGCTAAGTAGATTTGCATCAGCTGATATTCTTTCTCTATTTTATCTTTTCTTTTTCTCTACATCAACTGATACTCTTTCTATGTTTACTCTTCGCTTGCTCTCCCACTTGCTCGCCCTTTGCTCTTACTCACCCTTTTTGACACTAATGTCAATGGGTTGTACACTAATAGTGTATTTGTCCAAAAAATATTTATGGACCTTAAGTATAATTTTAAGAGCTACATCCCAATTATCACAAGCTACCTCCAAAGACTTAATTTGGATGGCCATCTCGGTAGCAAGGTGTACTAATCCATCTAATGTAAAAAGATTGGGGTCTTTCTTCATAAGTGTTTCTACATAGCCTAGCTCCTTGTGTAAAATCTCCATGTGAGGAGTCAATGTAGACTGGATGTTGATTAGTTTGGCCCTGACATTGGCTTCATCTGCTTGTAATGTTGCTAACTAAATTTGGGATTGCAAAAGGGTCCTAAAGTGATTCTCACTTTGAGCTAGAGTCATGGGAAATTTTGCACCTGATGATTGCATTTGATTCTCCAAACTCAGGATGTGATTCCTTATTTCCTATGTGAAGAGTGTAGGATTACACAATTTGGTGTACAAAGAGAAAATGTTCTCTAGTACCTTCTTCACACTATCTATCTTAGTTGCTAATGCAACCTATGTTAGTGCAATATCGCTAGATATATTCTCATTCACTTTATTTTGAAACTTCTTCTTAGACCATTCTAATAGTTTGACATTAGTATCTAGGTCTATGTCACTTACTTTTTCCACTATATTGGTCAATTGTTTAATGATTGGCTTTGTTTCATCTAGAGTAGGTAGACTGAATGTATCTAAGAAAATTTCTTTGATCTTAATCAAAGCTTTCTTTTGCCTATGCTCCCTTTAGAGTAGTTCTTGATGTTTCTTCCTTGCTAGGCCTCTTGCAGTATACCAATTTGCCCAATTGTTATTGTTGCATAATCAAACTTTGGTAATACAATTTCTTCATCTAGGCTAACACCTCCATAAGTAATTACCTCTTCTACCTTAGATGAGCTAGGAATCAGCACTAAGAATTGCAAAGGTTTGCATCTATGATCAGCCTCTGAAGAGTTTGACTGGAAGGACTTCTAGATTCTAGTAATGTCACCAGTGTTTAAATTACTACTAGCTCCTTCAGCTTGGGTGTCAAGCTTATCTCTTCAAACTTTTCCTTTTTTGCCTCTTTGATTTCAGTTGCACCTTGATCTTGTGCTGGAGGTGTAGGTTTATCTACCTAACCTATTTGGCTTTGTGTCCCATCATTTATTGGTGTTTCCACCTTGGCTTCTCCATCTATCTAAACCCCTTTTTTTAAGGTTATTGTACATTTTTTGAGACTAGAGTGCCTTCCATGAGTGTACTGATAGTGCAACCTACTATCTCCTTCCTTTGATATACAAATAAGGGTTGTGGATGTTGCATACTTGTGACTTGTGGAGTAATTGTGGGCATTTCTTGCATTTTCACTTCCTCCCCTACAATCATAGACTCGAATTTCTAAATTTCATCTACACTTACCAATATAGAGTTGTCACATAATTTGGCTTGTAGTGTAGATTGGAGAAGTATCCTTTTCAAATATTCCTCTATTAGGGGCTTGATGTTTTTATTAGTAGGATAAAAAACATCCTTTACTATGATAGTTTCTATATTTGCGCTTATCACCTATGGAGGGCTAGCACTCAGCATTTGTGTATCTTGTATACTCTGTTCTAGTTGTTGCTCTTCCTCAGTTGTTGCCCAATCATCAACATTCATATCAGTGCCTCCCTCAATTGTGCCTTGTTCATTATTATCATCTTCATCTTCTCCTACCTCAATAGGTATCTGATCATCTTCTTTTGATGTTGTCAGTCCATATGTCAATTTCCACATTTTTTGGTTTTCTTTACAATATCCTCTATATTATACTATAATATTAAAAATTCCCTATACTTAGATACAAATCTCATAGCATATTTCTTTATGGCTTTAGAAATTTCAACCTTGCTAAGTTCTAGCATAACTTGAGCAAGTGATGTTTCCCTAATTTTTCTTTCTGTGTTCAAACAATAATGCCATTTTTACTCAACTCTTTGATATAAACTCTTAGGTATGGAGTTAGCAATTTCTAGAGGAGCTTTTTAAAATGTAGCCATCATGGCATATATTGCCTCATCTACTTGATTCTTCTCAACATTTCCAAGATTATCAAATTCAATGTGAGAGAAACCTGATAAATCAACATTCTTTCTAACATTCTCACATAAATTGTCTAGGTCTGAGAAGGGACTATGACTCACCACTTGGAATTGGCTTTGGCATGTAGTGTAGATTGGAGAAGTATCCTTTTCAAATCTTCCTCTATTAGGGGGTTGATGTTTTGATTAGTAGGATAAAACACATCCTTTACTATGACAGTTTCTATATTTGCGCTTATCACCTATGGAGGGCTAGCACTCAACATTTGTGTATCTTGTATACTCTGTTCTAGTTGTTGCTCTTCCTCAGTTGCTGCCCAATCATCAACATTCATATCAGTGCCTCCTTTAATTGTGTCTTGTTCATTGTTATCAACTTCATCTTCTCCTACCTCAATAGGTATCTGATCATCTTCTTTTGATGTTGTCAGTCCATATGTCAATTTCCACATTTTTTTGGTTTTCTTTACAACATCCTCTATATTGTACTATAATATGAAAAATTCCCTATACTTAGATACAAATCTCACAGCATATTTCTTTATGGCTTTAGAAATTTCAACCTTACTAAGTTCTGGCATAACTTCAGCAAGTGATGTCTCCCTAATTTTTCTTTTTGTGTTCAAACCATAATGCCATTTTTACTCAACTCTTTGATATAAACTCTTAGGTATGGAGTTAGCAATTTCTAGAGGAGCTTTCTTAAATGTAGCCATCATGGCATATATTTCCTCCTCTACTTGATTCTTCTCAATATTTCCAAGATTATCAAATTCAATGTGAGAGAAACCTGATAAATCAACATTCTTTCTAACATTCTCACATAAATTGTCTAGGTCTGAGAAGGGACTATGACTCACCACTTGGAATTGGATTTGGAATTTCTTCTTGGTATTTTCTATGCTCCACCTTCCAACTCTTTAGACTCGGTTACCTCTTTAGCCTTTTTTTCAATGACTCTTGTACTAGCCCTTGTGGTAGGCACTTTTGGTTTGGGCTGACTAGGTTTTGCAACCTTCTTTGGTTTTGTCACTGCTTGTGTCTTTGTATTTCTTGTCTTCATGTCAATAGTAATAGATGCTTCCTCAGCTTCTTCTCCCTTAGAACCTTCTACAATATCTACTTCCTCCTCTTGTTGATCCTCTCCCTGACCTTGTGTCAGTGCCAATTGTGCTTTTGCCTATGTGTCCTCTTCTTCTTCTTCATCTTTCTCTTCTTCTTCTTCCTCAACACATTCACCTAATTTTTCTTTTAATTTATTCATTAATTTTTTCTTCTTTCTCATCACTAAAGTAGTCTTCAAATCCATAGTGATCTTTGATTTAGCCAATTCATAATTGCCAAAATATTTGGCTTCCTTGTCCACTTCTTCTGCAAGTAATGTTGTGATTTTTGAAGAGGCTTCATCAACATTGATTTCATATCCTAATGGCCTTAGCCATCTCACTTTAGGAATTTTTTCTCAAACATATGTGTGATAAGTATCAACTAGGAAGCCAAAGTCATCATAATGTTTCTCCACTAGTGAGATTGATATCCTTAATCTCTTCTTCATAGATTGTTTAAAATCTTCAAAATAATTAGTCATTACTGACTCAAAGTTATCACCTAATTGTTCAATGTGTTCTCCTATTTGAACTACAATTGATCTATTCATCTTCCATACAACCTTGCCAAATGTAGGAAATGTATTCTAATATAGAAGAAAATGAACACCAGAATAGATCCAAATTTACATTGAGCACTCTTTGTTTTTTTTATAGCTCCTAGATTTTCAATCAATTGTTGCAATTGTAACTCAACAAGATCATACGTATGATCTTTATTCACAATTTTTAGCCCATATCCATTGCAATGCAAGGTACACTATTTAATCTACTTGACAAATAAAACTTGTGTGCTATTACCCTCACTATAAAAGCTATCAGGAGATCTGTCATTGTGTTAATGGTCATTCCTCTTTTGTTCAGAATAGCCCCAATATTCTTTTCAATGACTTCCTTTGACTCACTTCTCATAGTCTTTGGTCAATAAAGAGTTACATACCTTGTTACCCTATAAAAAATTTTCTTTGTGATATTAACTAGCCCATTCTTTAACCATACTGAGCTATCATAAATTCTTCTTAAGACAATCTTAATCCACTTAGTTTTGAAGACATTGGGGAAATCTAGGGCACAAATGAACCCTTTCCTCTCAATAATATTGTATTCTTCCTTCAACACTCCATTTTCACATAGTCTCCCATATTTTTCTTTGATGTCCATGCCACCTATGCTTCCAATCTTGCAAGTGTAACAATTCCTAACATCTTGAATCATCAAGACTCATGGTGGTATCATAGATAATGCAACAAAGGGATCCTGCTTGTATGTCATATCTAGAATAGCCTTGAAAATAGGTTGTTTAATCTCATTTCTAATTAACTAAATATTTAAAACCTCTTTTCCCTCTACACCTTTCACTTTAAAAGAACTAGATGGCATTACATATATATAGGGTTTGCAAAATTTGAATAGTGTAGCTTGGCGCACAATAAATACCTTATAAATTCTGATGCAATGGTGTGGAATAGCCATTCAAATATCCTACAAACACTTAGATAAAATTCTCTAGATCACCTTTATCTCTTTGTGTTCTTTTTTGAATTCAAATCATGTTAAATGAGAAGAGATTGATCAAATAGCCCTTAAAACACTACAATTAATACTAAGTGCTTAAACAATTGTAAGCTCGACATCAATAGATTTCTAGCTCACTCGACATCCACATGTCTTTCCATTCTCTCGAAAACCACTACGATCTTGGTCTCAACTAACCAATTTTGTTAGCTTAGCATCCATTAACATTCTACTTAGCAACCATAAGAAACCTTTTCATGCTCGACAGTAACATGAAAAATTGACAAAAATTAAAGATTTTTCCTTCATTTCTAATAACACTTTGCATCTTTATTCGTGCATATGTAATCTTTTCAGAGATAAATCTTTGGAAATGATGTACAATATATCTTTTAAATATCAGTCCAACATACCTCTTGATTGCTTAGTTTGATGAGGTGTGATCACCTAATCCATTGGGTGAAGTGATCCCATCTGCACTTGATGTGCTGCAATCCTCCTTTCTCTTCCATGTCTTGTTCATCTCATCTCTAAAATTTTCAATATTTTTCTTTCCTTTTCCTTTTTGAAACTCACAACTTGGTGCCTTTGACCTTGTTGGACAATGTTAGTTGATGTGACCAGTCTTCAAATAACTAAAACATGTGGTTTGACTCAACCACCTTTTGTAATCACTCCTGAAGTGTGTTCTAATATAGTTCTTAGGAACATGTCCATACTCTTGACAATAGTGACAACTATACCTTGTATTATAATCCCAATTATAAGAGTTTTCATTATTCTTTACCTTTGTTTGCTTTCTTGATGACCACTTGGGTTTGGATCTGCACTCAAAAGCTCTATGTCCATACTTCTAACAGTTATAATAGTATCCTTAAAATCTTTGAGTGTGCATGGTCTTAGTTCTATATTCATGTGCTTGATGACCTTTTTTGTTGGACTTCTGGCAGTGACTCATGTTGTTCTGCTTAACATTTTGACTTGGAGTCTTTCTCCTGCACACATTAGTAGTATGTCCTTTCTTACCACAATTATGACAAGTAGGTTTTGAGTTCATACCTTTGTTAATTCTTTCTTTAGCACTTTTGGATGATTCTCTTTCTTCACTACTTGTGTATCTAAGTCCAAATGTATCATTGTTAGATCTAGGAGATCTCATCAATTGTTCAAAATACTTGATAGCTTCACTAGGTTTATTAAAACTTTCAGTAAACTCCTTTTCCCTTTTTAGATCACTACTCAACTATTCATTCTGAAACTTCAGTGTTGTGATTTCAATGTCCTTGGCATTCAATTCATGATTTGCAATCATCATTTGACCCAAAGTTTATAATTTCATGTTGGAAATCCTAGTTACTTCTAATGATCTCTCTTCCAGTCTATTGTCAAAACTCTTTTGTCATCTTCAATCATGACTTTGTCTTCTATAGCTTTTATTTTTGTTCAGTCACCTCACATAGTAATATGGCTTGTGATTCTTGCTCTATCTTAAGATTTCTAATCTCTTTAGCTAGGGTTCTATTCTTTTCCATTAGATCTTCAACTATTACATCAAATTCAATGGAGTTTCCATTTGAAAATATCTTAGTAGTGTCCATCTCTTGGTATTGTGTGTCATTCTCCCCAATAACAATTTCCTTCCTTCTTCTAAATGATTTCTTTAGATCTTGTCTTGCTTCATTCAATTGATGTAGAATGAGTTGTATTTTAATATCCTGGTTCTCAATTACTTTTCCCAACTTGTATAATTCCATTTTCAAGATCTTTCTTCAAAGCTGTTAGGCTTCACTTTTAGAGAACAAAGCCGTGATACCAATTGTTGGAATTACAATAGGAAAGGTAAACTCTAGGTGGGGGAGATTGGGGGGGGGGGGGGGGGGGGGTGAATCAATGCTTAAAGCTTTTACCCATAAAACATTCACCACAGATCCATCTCACATATTCAATAAGTAAATTGAAATACCATGTAAAGCATATACATCTAAAGTATGTAAATAAGTAAGCATTCACACATATATGACACAAGATATGACTACCCATAAACCCTCCAATGAGAAGGTAAAACTAGGGTGGAGATGACACCCACAAATCTTCACTACTGTAGTAATAAAATGTATCCAATGAAGGTTACAATGTTTGATCATGGAAAATGATCTACCCTATGAAAGGTCTACCTTGTTAAAGGTTTACAATGACTATTAGGTCTCACCTTGTTAAAGGATTTCAACACCTTGTTAGAAGTCTATCTGGTTAAAGGACTTCAACTCATAATTAAATAAGCACCTTGTTAGAGGATTTCAACATAGCCTATTAGGACTACTCTATTAAGAGATCTAACTAATTCACTTGTTAGATGTTAAGATCAGATTGAAAAAGATCATTGTTGAGGGAGATTGTTGAGACTAGATTGCTAAAGAAGAAGATTGTATGTTCCAATCATTGTTTTGTCATGATGTAAAACCTACTATTTTATAGCAAGACAACTTCTTACATGATTTAAGTACTATCAATTTTTTGATGGATGAAGAAGATTTGATCAAAAGATGTAACAATAGCACCTAGAGCAAACATTGAGTTATGATTATGTAAAGAAGTACAAGAATCAGTTAAGACAGTGATAACATGATGTATTGATAATCTACTTAAGGTTACAAAGAATAGTTACATTGAGAAAGTTTAGGAGAACAAGTTACACAAAGTTTTTTTTTGCAAAGATTGACTGAGCGGATGTAGGTGTCGAGAAAAGTCAGTGCAAACTGAGTAGAAAATCAATTGGAGCTAAGTAAAAGTTTACTCTATCATATGCCAAGCATAACACTGGATGCTAAGTAAAGTTTAGTTGATGCTGAGCACCAGTAAACTTTAGTTCATGCTAAGTAATTTCACAGAAGATGTCAAGAAATGCAGTGTGTATTGAGCATCAGAAGCTAGTCGGAAGCTAGATAATGTGGAGTGGTTGCATTATTTAAAAGAACATGAATTCAATGGATCTAAGATGACAAGTTTGTTTTCTTGGAATATGTGAACCAGGTGGAAGATAAGGTTGATGAGCCAGTGGCATAAAATTCAAGGTAAGCCATTTTTAGGTGAAATTCAAAGAGGATTCAAGGAGAAGTCTCTAGAAGAGATATGGAATGTGGGGTAGATTCATTGTATCCTACCTAATCCATCCTAACCCTAAATTAGATTATGGAAAATAAGCGAAAAAAGATCTTAATTTTCTATTTATAGGAATGGCTAGTTAGAAGCAAATTGTGTCATGTGTGACAACTTAAGGGAGATAAGGAGTCAAAGGTTTTTTCTTCATCAAGTGACCTACGAGAAGAGACTACATTGGCATGTTAAGAAAAAAGGCTTAAGGATATGAATGATTGAAGGGTGGAAAACTTACCAAAGCTGAAAAGTATGAAGGCCAAGTAGAATGGAGGATTGAAGCAGTGACTTGTAATCTAGAAATGAAGTTGTAAGTTGTTATTAGATCAAGTCTTAGTATTACTCTCTAACAATTGTATCAGTCTAGGGTAAATTCTTTTGATTAAGGTTGACCTAACAGTCATTTGTAAATCCTTTAACTGGGTGACATTCCAAGTGAATGGTCTAAAGTTTGCTAACAAGTCTCACTCCTAATAGGGTGATTGAAATCCTCTAACAGGGTCACATTTAACAATGTATATTGTAACCTTTAATAGGATTTTCCTTTCATAGGGCATCACTTTACAAGAGTGAAAAAGAGTAGCATGTTACTGGTGGTTTTTCTCAAATTGGGTTTCCACATAAATCATTTTTTCAAGTGTGTTTATGAATCTGTTGTTTCATGTTTACATTTTTTCAAGTTGATTTGATAGTAACCTAAAGTTTTAAGTGATTCCATAATCTTATGAATGCATCCATGAAGAATTTTGTATGGGTTCACTAAGTTGTGAAAAAAATTATTTATACATTTGAAACTTGGGATAATTGATTCACACACCCCCCCCCATGTCAATTATTCTAAGAGTATTCCAACAATTGGTATCAGAGACATTTGCTTAAGAGAAATAGTTTGAAGGTACTAGAAGAACAAAGATCAAGATGTCAAAAAGAGATGTACCTAATCCCAATAGAGATAACTTTCCTGCATGGAAAAGTTTGATGAAGCTATACCCTGGAGGACTTGGAGATCATGCACAATCTACAATTACTATTGAGCATGTTGACCCTACTAGAGCCCCAACTATTGAGGATATGAAAAAGAAGAAATAACATAACCAGGCAATGTTGGAGATTGCCTCTACCCTAAAATATGCTAAATTTGATAATATCAAAGGTCTTGATAGTGCAAAGAAAATGTGGGATGTGTTAGCCACCATCCATGGAGGAGACACTAATGTTCTTAGAGCCAAAGTTGAAAGTCTTAGGAGTAAGTTTGATGATATGAGAATGGAAGAAGGTGAAAATATTGCTAAATATGTTGCAAGGATAAAAAAATTTGTTAATGCAATAAGAGGAGCTAATGGAAAAATACATGATGATACTGTGCTAAGAAAAGTTCTAAGAACACTACTACCTGTATATGTCATTAGAGTTTCTACAGTTCAAGAACTGAGATGCATTGCAATTAATAATCTATCACTCGAAGGTTTGGTAGCTAGAATTGCTACTTTTGAGCTATCTAACTTTGATAATTACAAACCTAAGAATATTGAATCTACTTTGAAAGCTAAAGTGCCATTGAAAGAACCCAATGAGAAGAAGAAGAAGAAAAAGATAAAGTGTGTATCCAATGACAGTGATACAGATGAGGAGGATGTAGAACAACTTGAAGCACTATTGGCAAGAAGATTTCAAAAAGGTAAAGGCAAGTTCAAAGGTAAATTACCTATCATTTATTTCAGTTGCAATGAGGTTGGTCATATTGCTACTAGATGTCCAAAGAAAAAGAACTACAAAGGTGGTGACAAATACAAAAGTAGAAGAGATGAAGACATCAAGGACTACAAAGAAAAAGGAAAAAAATCATGCTACATTGTTGAATAGGAAACAAAAGATGAATTTGATGAAGATGATGATGAAGTGGTGTACATTGTAATGAAGGATGAATCTGATGAAGATAGGGAAACTACATTTGTGACTTGTGTAAACAAGAATGACAGATGGATCATTGATAGTGGGTGCTCACATCACATGACTGGAGACAAAAGTAAGTTCATTAACTTAAATTATTATGATGGAAATAGTGTAAGATTTGGTAATGAATCATGTTTGATAAAAGGAAAAGGTTCTATCAAGCTCACAGATAATATTTTATGTGACAATGCTTACTATGTTGAAGGACTTAACTATAATTTGTTGAGCATGTCACAACTAAATAATTTGGGATGTAAGGTTGATTTGAAAAAAAGGTTGATAAGATATATGACACAAATGGAAGAATAATTGGAAAAGGTGATCAGAATAGAAGTAATCTATTCTATCTTGATATAGAAAATGCTACTTGTCTAGTTGTAAAATCTAATGATGTAAGGTTGTAGCACAAAAGGTTATTTCATGTCAATTTTGATAACCTAGTTAGTATTAGTAACATGAGAAATGTTAGAGGATTGCCTATGTTGAAGAAGCTTGATAATATAATGTGCAAACGATGTCAGTTAGGGAAAATGACAAAGTCAAGTTTTAAAAGTAAAGCTCATACCTCTGAAGAAATACTAGAGATTGTTCATACTAACTTGTGTGGACCAATTGATGTGAAAAGCTACAAAGGAGATAAGTACATTATGTTTTTTGTTGATAATTATTCTAGAATGATGACAGTTATATTTCTAAAATAGAAATTTGATGCTTTCAAAATGTTTAAATGGTACTTGGCAAGAGTAGAGAAGGATACAGGTAAAAGTCTGAAGTGTTTGAGATATGATAGAGGAGGAGAAGTTACATCAAATGAGTATGAAATGTTCTACAATCATAGAGGAATCAAAAGATAGACATATGCCCCTAGAACCCCTCCTAAAAATGGATTTTCTAAAAGAAGGAATAGATCTATAATGGACTGTGCTAGAACACTCATGATAGAGAAAAATGTTGCTTTGAAATACTGAAGAGAGCTGTAAGTATAGCTATCTATACCTTGAACCATGTACAAGTAAATAAAGGTACTCATTCAACACCTTTTGAAATATGATATGGATACTCACCCAATGTAAAGTACTTTAAGATATTTGGAAGCAAATGTTTTATTCTAAAAGATTTTAGAAATGGTAAATTAGATGCAAAAAGTGAAGTAGGTATATTCCTAAGTTATTTCACAAGAAGTAAAGCTTATAGGTGTTTAAATACTAACACTAACAAAGTTGTGCAAAGTGAAAATGTGAAATTTTATGAATATACATAAGTATATGAGGTTGAACCTATGAAGGAACCAAAAGAATACAAATAATTTGTATACTTTTATGAAGGTATGACCGCTAAAGAAGATTTTGCAAATCAAGTTACAAACCAACATCAAGTTTTAGTTACTACCGAGTCACATACTATGAATGCCGAGTTGCATTTAGGAACCAAGCTACATTCAAATATCAAGTTACAGAATGAAGTTGAGGCACATTTTGATTCTAAGATTACTGTACATGAGAGAGATGCTAAACTAGATGATAGAGATGTACCTAGTGACTTAGAGTTTGAAAGACTAAATGAAGAAACTAGAGCTAAACCAAAATTGTCCAAATATGTCAAGAGACATCATCCTATTGCATAAATCATTGGAGATGAAAATTCTAGACCAAAGATGAGGAACAAGTTGAGAAATGTGACATATTTTTTGAGCATGAAAGAACCCAAAATAGTGAAAGATGCCTTAGAAGATGCAGATTGGAGTAAAGCCATGAAAAAAGAGATTGAACAAATTGAGAAAAAAAAAAGATGGAGTCTAGTTCCTAGACTAGAAAACAAAAATATGATTGGCACCAAGTGGGTATATAGAAACAAGCTTTTTTAAAATTAATTTTTATTTTATTTTTGCATATTTTTTTTCAAATTCTTTTATAATAGTATGATCCCCTTTTTTAGGATACTTAATATGCTTTTTAAAGGATTTAGGACCCTTAATCATACATATAATGGTTCTAAAGGATCAAAAGGGGTCATCCTTTGACACTCTTTCACCCATTCAATCACAATATGTTTGCTTATGGTTCTTAGGACCCCTAACCACATAAATGATGTGATCTAATGACTCAAAATGGCCTTAGAATACCCTATGACCCTTTTGACCCATTCAATGACATTAATTGTGCTTAGGGGTCATAAGATACTCTATTACCCCTTTCGACTCATTCAAAACACATTATATATATATAACGATGACCCCTAGGAATATATTTTCTTATTTAATGAGTCAGAATTGGCCATAGGAAACTTTATGATCCCATTTGACCCATTCATACACATAATGTATGTCCTTAGGGGTCCTAGGACTCCTAGGAACCTATGACCCCTTTAAAGCCATATAAATGAGTATAATATGTTCCTAGGGGTCATAAGACACCTAGAGACATATGTTGTTATGAAATGTGTTGAAAGGGGTCATAGGTTATCCTATGGCCACTTTCAACCCATATAACTGATTATAATATGCCCCTAGGGGTCGTAGGCTATATGTCGAAAGGGGTCATAAGTCAACCTGTGACCCCTTTCGACCCATATAAATGATTATAATATGTCCCTAGGGGTCCTAGGACCCCTAGTGACATATGTTGTAATGAAATGTGTTGAAAGAGATCAAAGGTTATCCTATGACCCCTTTGACCCATATAAATGATTATAATATGTCCCTAGGGGTCTTGGGACCCTTAGAGACATATGTCGTAATGAAATGTGTCAAAAGGGTTCATGGGTTATCTGATGACCCCTTTCAACCCATATAAATGATTATAACATGTCCCTAAGGGTCCTTGTACCCCTAGAGACATATGTTATAATGAAATGTGTCAAAAGGGTTCATAGCTTATCCTATGACCCCTTTCAACCCATATAAATGATTATAATATGTCTCTAGGGGTCCTAAGACCCCTAGAGACATATTTTGTCATGAGATGTGTCGAAAGTGGTCATAGGTTATCTTATGACCCCTTTTGACCCATATAAACAATTATAATATGTCTTAATGGGTCCTATGACCCCTAGAGACATATTCTTAATAAAATGTGTCGAAAGGGGTCATAGGTCATCCTATGGCCCCTTTTGACCCATATAAATTATTACAATATGTCCCTAGGGGTACTAGGACTCTAGAGACATATGTTGTAATGAAATGTGTTGAAAGGGGTCATAGGTTATCCTATGACCCCTTTCAACCCATATAAATGATTATATTATGTCCTTAGGGGTCCTGGTCTCCTAGAGACATATGTTGTAATAAAATGTGCTAAAATGAGTCATAGGTTATCCTATGACCCCTTTCAACCCATATAAATGATTCTAATATGTCCCTAGGGGTCCTAGGACTCTTAGAGACATATGTTGTCATGAAATGTATTGAAAGGGGTCATCGGTTATCTTATGACCCCTTTCAATCCATATAAATGATTATAATATGTCTCTAGGCATCCTACCCTAGAGACATGTTGTCATAAAATGTATTAGTAATCTATGACCCCTTTCAAATCATATAAATGATTATAATATGTCCCTAGGGGTCCTATGAGAAATATGTTATAATAAAATATGTTAAAAGGGGTCATAGGTCATCCTATGACACCTTTTGACCCATATAAATGATTATAATATGTCCCTAGGGGTCATGGGACCCCTCGAGACATATGTTGTAAAGAAATGTGTTGAAAGTGGTCATAGGTTATCCTATGAGCCCATTTGACGCATATAAACAATTATAATATGTCCCTAGGGGTCCTATGACCTCTAGAGACATATGTTGTAATAAAATGTATCACAAGGGGTCATAGATAATCCTATGGCCCCTTTCGACCCATATAAATGATTATAATATGTCCCTAGGGATCCTAAGACCCATAGAGACATATGTTATAATAAAATGTGTCGAAAGAGGTCATAGGTTATCCTATGACCCCTTTCAACCAATATAAATGATTATAATATATCCCTAAGGGTCTAGGGACTACTGGAGACATATGTTGTAATAAAATGTGTCGAAATGAGTCATAGGTTATTCTATGACCCCTTTCAACCAATATAAGTGATTATGATATGTCCCTAGGGGTCTTGGGACCCCTAAAGACATATGTTGTAATGAAATGTGTCAAAGGGGTCATAGGTTATTCTATGACCCCTTTTGACCCATACAAATGATTATAATATCTCCCTAGGGATCCCAAGACCCCTAGAGACATATGTTGTAATAAAATGTGTTGAAAGGGGTCATAGGTTATCCTATGACCCCTTTCAACCCATATAAATGATTCCAATATGTCCCTAGGCCTAGAGACATATGTTGTCATGAAATGTGTCCTATGACCCCTTTCGACTCATATAAATGATTATAATATGTCCCTAGGGGTCCTAAGACCCCTAGAACATATGTTGTCATGAAATGTTTCAAAAGGGTTCATAGGTTATACTATGACCCCTTTCAAACCATAGAAATGATTATAATATGTCCCTAGGGGTCTTATGACCCCTAGAGACATATGTTATAATGAAATCTATCGAAAGGCTTCAACCTATATAAATAATTATAATATGTCCCTAAGGGTCCTAGGACCCCTGGAGACATATGTTGTAATGAAATGTATCAAAACCTATGACCCCTTTTGACCCATAGAAATGATTCTAATATGTCCCTAGGGGTTTGGGGACCCTTAGAGACATATGTTGTCGTGAAATTTGTCAAAAAGGGTCATAGGTTATCCTATGACCCCTATGACCCCTTTCAACCCATACAAACAATTATAACATGTCCCTAGGGGTCCTAGGACCCCTAGAGACATCTCTTGTAATGAAATGTGTCAAAACAGGTCATAGGTCATCTTATGGCCTCTTTCGACCCATTTAAATCATTATAATATGTCCTTAAGGGTCTTAGGACCCCTAAACACATGTTGCAATAAAATGTGTTGAAAGAGGTCATAGGTTACCCTATGACCCCTTTCGACCCATATAACAATTATAATATATTTCTAGGGATCCTAGGACCCCTAAAGACATATGTTGTAATGAAATGTGTCGAACGGGGTCATAGGTTATCCTATGGCCTCTTTTGACCTATTTAAATTATTATAATATGTCCCTAGGGGTCCTAGGACCCCTAAAGACATATGTTGTAATGAAATGTGTTGAAAGGGGTCATAAGTTATCCTATGACCCCTTTTAACCCATATAAATGATTATAATATGTCCCTGTAATACCCCAAAATTGGCTCATTTCCATGATCACCAATTCTGGTCTATTCAGATCAATCCTAAGACCTATTATAATAGGCAAATTCTGTTACTTGCTACTTGACTTAATTGTCCATTCATCATACTCATTATTTAATCCCTATAGTATGCACTCATATTAGCCACATTAAACCTATTTGATTTCAATATAATTTAATCTAAAGTATTCATACTTTATTAAATTAAATTATCTCCTAAGGCTAATGTACTAAGGGATTAAATTTATTTAATTTAATAAATATGCCTGTTCTAATTAATTGAATAAAATTATTTAATTAAATAAGAAAAGGTATTTATAAGGTCATATCTCATTTTATTAAATTAAATATTCTTCCTAAAATCTCCTCTTCAGTTCTAAATGGAAACTTTGAGTGAACTACTTCTCAAAATTAGAATCAATCTAGTTAACTTACTCTCTCACTCATGGCAAGTTCAGTTAATTGCTCATCACACTCAGATTAGAAACAGTTCACTTCACCTGCACAAGGAAGTTTCCATCTTAACTGAATCTTTGATTCAATCCTGACCATCGATCCAAGTTGATCTCACTCGTTGATGGATTCCAAGAATTCTATTTAAGGGGCTCATAATTCCTCATTATAGAGGTTGAATCTTGTTGCTATCGAAGTGCTGTTGAAATTCATACTCACATTTGCTCACATTTGCTCACATTTTGCATACACTTGCATCCTTAGTTTAATTTCATTTAGCATAACTATGCATATGTTAATCTAGTTTTCTTTTTTTTTTTCTTGGATTACATTGCATATCTCATTTAAAATAATTTGCACATTCATCTAGAGTAGTTGCATTCATCAAATCCTTCGTTGTTAGAGGGTCTAGTTGCTTGCATCTTGATTCTGAGGATATTAACAGGCAAAATCCCTTTAGATAGAAGGCAATAGGTCCGCTTGTAGGGCTAATCTTGGGTGAACAATCTGATGTTCATTCTAGGATGAATCTGCAAATAAAGACTATGTTGAAGTGTGTGTGTTAGTATAGGCCACAATTCACGCATATAGTCCTTAGGGGTCCTAAGACCCCTAGGAACGTATGTTGTAATGAAATATGTCGAAAGGGGTCATAGGTTATCCTATGACCCTTTTTGACCCATACAAATGATTATAATATGTCCCTAAGGGTTCTAGGAATCGTAGAGACATATGTTGTAATGAAGCATGTCAAAAGGGGTCACAAGTTATCCTATGACCCCTTTCGACCCATATAAATGATTATAATATGTCTATAGGGGTACTAGGACCCGTAGAGAAATATGTTGTAATGAAATAAGACATATGTTGCAATAAGATGTGTTGAAAGGTGTCATAGGTTATCCTATTACCCCTTTCGACACATATAAACTATTATAATATGTCCCTAGGTGTCCTAAGACCCCTAGAGCCATATGTTGTAATGAAATGTGTTGAAAGGGGTCATAGGTTATACTATGACCCCTTTCGACCCATATAAATGTTTATAATATTTCCCTAGGGGTCATAGGACCCTTAGAGACATATGTTATCATGAAATGTGTTGAAAGGGGTAATCGATTATACTATGACCCCTTTTGACCCATATAAATGATTATAATATGTCCCTAGGGATCCTAGGACACATAGAGATATATGATATTATGAAATGTGTCAAAAGGTGTCATAGGTTATCCTATGACCCCTTTTGACCCATATAAATGATTATAATATGTCCCTAGTGGTCTTAAGATCCCTAGAGACATATGCTGTAATGAATTGTGTCGAAAGTGGTCATAGATTTTCCTATGATCCCTTTTGACCCATATAAATGACTATAATATGTCCCTAGGGGTCTTGGGACACCTAGAAACATATGATGTAATCAAATGTGTTGAAAGGAGTCATAAGTTATCCTACGACCGCTTTTGACCCATATAAATGATTATAATATGTCTCTAAGAGTCCAAGGACCGCTAGGGACATATCTTGTCATGAAAACATGTTGAAAGGGTTCATAAGGTTATGCTATGACTCGTTTTGACCCATATAAATAATTATAATATGTACTTAGGGGTCTTATGACCCCTAGAGACATATGTTGTCATGAAAGATGTCAGAATGTGTCATAGGTTATCATGTGACCCCTTTTGACACATATAAACAATTATAATATGTCCCTAGGGGTTTTGGGACCCCTAGAGACATATGTTGTAATGAGATGTGTTGAAAGGGGTCTGTTACTAAATTTTTTCACATGTGTAAAATTTTAAGTATACGTGCAATAAAAGTTCTTTTCATTTCATTTAAGCAATAGAAATGTCTTTGTATTTATTTATTTTCAAATATACATTGATGTTTTCAAACAATGAAATGAAATGATATGCTGAACAGAAAAAATCTCACACAAGTTGTGAGCATAGCTCAATGTACTAAATTTCTTTCATAAGGAAATAAATAAATAGATATATATGAATGAAAGAAATAAAGAGTAGATATAATTAGTCATTGGCTATTGCTTTTTTTGGTTATGCACTCTTTCCTTGGCGCAACACAATCCAGCTCTGAACTCTATGATCTCCAGCATCTACAAAAAACATGAAAGGAACTGTTGTTAGATCTTGAAGGATCTAAGCAATGACTACTTATCTCTATAACTACATACTTTATCTGTTGGTGCATTTCATTACGAAAGAAAAGAAGCTAAAAGATATAAAAGTCATTTATGAGTGTCATGAGCCTGTGCTCGAACATCATGAAATACAATTTATACACCCTCAAATAATCAAAAGTATCCTAATATTTAGGAGAGCATCATTTCAGCATACAAAAATAGATAGTTCTCAAATGAAATGTGTAAAAGAGATCCATCAAGTGAAAGCAACTTAAAAAGGGAACGGAAAAGGAGCCAAATTACAAAAAGCTCATGGTGGAAACAATGTAATCTTTATAAGTGCAGCTCAACTAGCTATTGCAAACTAATCATTTACAACATTATTGCCCAAGGTTTAATATCATTGAATTATGATTTCACTACATTCAAGGTACAAAGAATGTAATAAGTATGGGCCCTAAATGTGAAGTCAAGAAGCTTATTTATACCAGCTCTCCAAGTGTTGTCCTTGATGGTATTCATAGAATATATAATGGTGATGAATCTTTATTTTATTTTGACAAGCATAATGATATTTATTATGAGATGAAAATAGAAATAGAGGCTTTAGTGTTATCTGCAAGTAGAAGAGAAGGGTTGCTTACATGTGCTATATGTCCTAGCAGCATATTTGGTCCCAAAGAATTTTTTTTTTTGTTCCATCTCAAAGAATAGTAGTAGACATTTACAACCATGGAAAATAATTTCAATAGCATAAAAGTATTATTCAAACAAATCATCTCAATAGTAAAAACATGTGTTGATCACTAATGGCAAAGGAGTATTCACAAATGCTATACTCAAGAACAAAGAATAAGAGTTCCATCTTTAGCTGGGTCAGTTAAGAAAACCAGATTGGCAAGAAAAGTTGTGTCATTTGTATCGCTTAACATCACACATGGCTTTCTTTTAAGTTCTTTTGTTGATTTTGTAGTCTACCATAAATATAGCAGGCCTTAGAAATACCAATCGTAGAGAGTGCATGGCATAACACAACTTTGGCACTGGCTAATAAGAGTAGTTTAGTATCATGCACTAGACCAAAAAGACATGGAATCCTTCAAGTGAAGGCAATTAGCTGTAAGGAAAATAACTGGAATGACTATTTGCCTGAATATCTAGAATGGAAATTATGTTGTGGAAGCACTTGTACATGCTCCAAAAGATAAAGATGACACACAAACATTCTGAATAACTCCGATGAAGAATCCAAATTTGCTAGAATAAAGATTGCAAAGAATGTAAACTAGTGAAGCTTTGACCTAGATTTTGATTATGAATACAGGACATAGAAGTACCCAGCAAAATATCACATGTCACCAAGTAATAAAATCATTTAGATTTTCTTGCAAATCCATTCAAAAATTGTCTCCTACAATAGTATACAGGTTAGAAAAGCACATCTTTAGTGAAGAAGAAGTTTGTCCATCAACAGACCAAAGATCATAGAAAACTTAATGCAGAGAGAAGTATTTTATCAGCATCCATTATAGCAAGAGTTCCTAAGAAAATCGGCTTGAAGTTTGTTATAATGCAAGATCATTTCCAAGATTCATTAAAAATTCAAACCTGTATGTGGCAGCAAACCCATTTTCAAAAAAAAAAGACAAAATAAATACAACTAGAATGTATTTATGGAAGCAGATACATAAAAAATTCCAAATAGAAAAGTCAAAGCTCCAACAGACGTATGCATGGCGACAAGTAGAAATAGTAAATAAGTTTCCAGCAAGCAAAGCTCAATGGCATCCAAGCTGTAGTTACTAAAAGAGATCAGCAAATACTCCCATGGTGAATTAACCAGTCTTCCACAACAATAAAAAATTAAACACAAAAAACAAGGAGTAGAAATGCCTCAAAATACCTTTCATGGTGATTCAGAGACCAGCAAACTTAACATTTTTTTTAGTGGTGGCATTCAATCAAACCCTGCGGTTGAATTCTTCAGATGGAAGACTCCATTTTCTTCAAACCCTCGAGCTTTCTAGATGTTTCAAAGAAAGATGCATATGTAAAATGAAAGCCTTTTAGGGTTAAAGGCTTGTTACACCTTTTCAAATTTGCATAATTCTTTGAAATTTGTCAGCTTCAGTTGGGATTTTAATCCCTTTGATTAATTTCACTTTGAATATAAATGTAAAGGGGGGTATTTCGTAATAAAGGAAATGGTGTTATATTTTTGCATAAATGATAAACAAAATAATATTAAAGTGATACATTGTTATCATTAATATTATTTTTTGTTTGTTTAAAATGCAAAATATAAAATAATAAGAGAGGTATGAGTTGTTGTTTTGCATTAATGTTTTATTGTAAAAGGGAAATAGTTAAATGATAAAGTTATAAATCATTTAATAATTTCTCTTCATGGTTTAAGAGCAAAGAAATGAGTCGTCTTTCTCCCATTATGGCCTTTAAGTTTTTGTAGACATTATGAATCCTTCTAGGAGAGAATATAGGCTCTAGGGTTGAATTTGACTTTGCCTTGGTAGTTGGAGGAGATTTATTGGTTGTTAGAGTGTTTTTAGGGCAGTTATCAGTGAGTCATTGGGTTCTTTATGAGATAATGGAGTTTTCCTAGGGGTAGGACTTCATTATGTAAGTGATTAAGTCCTCTTTTGGGGGCTATCATTCTGCATATGACCCAAGGAGTTGGGCATTGTACTTAATGAGTTTTCTAACTCATTTTATAGGAGAGTTTTGATTTTATGATAGAGTTTTGAGACATCTTTTGGAGTCCTAAGCTTTGTTACAGGGTCTATAATTCAACATTTTGAAGAAATAATACCAGTGACAGCAGTGTGATTATGCTTTATGGAGTAAATTGTTAAGCCCTTTTCCTTTCTACAAATTTTCTGTGTGTCTTTGAATGATTTGATAAGTTAACTTGTGAATGTTTTTATTATTCCCTATTTTCTGTCTCATTCCAGCACCTTTTTGTAGAAAAGTAAGTCTTCTTGCAGGTTATGATATGTGTTTATAGGTGAAATTAGTCAAAGTGAGGTAGTACTTTATCCTCTTTTTGTAGTTTTAATATTAAAACCTTATCATAAATCACTTGTGCAAGCCTTTACAGGAAGATATGCTTTATCTGTATTTCATAGAGCTATATAATCCTCTCTGTTATGTGTGTGTTACATGTTCATGTTAAATTTTG
The DNA here is from genome assembly GCA_028749045.1 of Cupressus sempervirens. Classification (NCBI taxonomy): domain Eukaryota; kingdom Viridiplantae; phylum Streptophyta; class Pinopsida; order Cupressales; family Cupressaceae; genus Cupressus; species Cupressus sempervirens. The sequence goes on from CM053786.1 coordinate 324,990,835, forward strand.
GTGTATCACCTCCTTAGTTTAAACTTTAGGTTTTAGGTCTTTTTTCAGTCATTTCTTACCTTTTTCCTACAAGTTTTCATTGAGTTGTAGAGATTACCACTGAAGAATCCAATAGGAGGCGGCCTAGAATCCAGAGGTTTCATTTCATTATCCAGTCTCACATAATGAAATGACTCCCATGTTAAGTAAGGGTTACTAAACATTACCAGTTCAATAGGGTGCAAATCCTGAAACTTAATAGGGTCATAGGTTATCCTATTACCCCTTTTGATCCATATAAACAACTATAATATGTCCCTAGGTGTCCTAAGACCCCTAGAGACATATGTTGTAATGAAATGTGTCGAAAGGGATCATAGGTTATACTGTGACCCCTTTCGACTCATATAAATGATTATAATATGTTCCTAGGGGTCCTAGGACCCCCAAAGACATATGTTGTAATGAAATATGTTGAAAGGTGTCATAAGGTACTCTATGACCCCTTTTGACTCATTTGAATACATGATATATTTTCCTAGTGGTCCTACGACCCTTAGGAACAAATGTTATCATTTAATGGGTTATAATAGGTCATAGATTACCCTATGACCCCTTTCAGCTCATTTAAACACATGATTTATGTCCCTAGGGGTCCTAGGACCCCTAGGAACATATATTCTCATATAATGTATTGAAAGGGGTCATGGGTACTTTATGAGCCCTTTTGACTCATTTGAACACATGATATATTTTCCTAGGGGTTCTAGTACCCCTATCAACATATGTTATCGTTTAATGGGTCAAAGGGGTCATAGGGAATCCTATGACCCTATGACCCCTTTTGGCCCATTTAGACATGTGATGTATGTTCCTAGGGGACCTAGGACCTTGAGGGACATACATGATGTGTTATAATGGATAAAAATGGGTCATAGGGAATGCCATGACACATTTTGACCTATTACATGACAAAACACGTTCATAAGGTTTGTAGAACTCCTAGGGACATACATGTTGTGTTCCAATGGGTCGAATTGGGTTAAATGATATCCTATGACCCCTTTCAACCCTTTACATGACAAAATATGTTCTTGTGGATCCTAAGACCTCTAGGGACAAGCATGTTGTGTTGAAATGAGTTGAAAGGGGTCATAGGTTATCCTATGACCCATTTTAATCAAATATATAAAAACTTATGTTCTTAGGGATCCTAGGGCCCCTAGGAACATATATGTTGTGTTCCAATGGATAGAAAGGGGTAATAGGGTATCCTTTGACCCCTAGGGACATACCTCTTATATTCCAATGGGTAGAAAGGGGTCATAGGGTATTCTATGACCCCTTTTGACACATTACAATCATGTGTGTTGTGCTCTGATGGGTCAAATTTTTACCCATTACATGATAAGATATGTTCCTTGGGGTCCTAATACTCTAGAGCCATACATGTTTTGTTCCAATGGGTCAAAAGGGGTCATCATATACCGTATGACCCCTTTTGGCCCATTACATGACAACATAGGTTCCTAGGGGTCCTATGACCCCGAGGAAGATATGTTGTCATGTAATGGGTTGAAAGGGTCATAGGATACTCTATGAACCCTTTCGATCCATTGAAATACAACATATATAAGCGTCTCAGGACCCCTAAGAACATATGTTATTATGTATTAAGTCAAAAGGGATCATAGGATACTCCATAACCTCTTTCTACCTATTAAAACACAAGATATATGTCCCTAGGCATCCTTTGACCCTTAAGAAGATATATTATCATATACTGGGTCAAAATGGGTCATAGGGTATCCCATGACCCATTTGGACTCATTGGAACACATGTATGTCCCTAGTGAGACCCGTAGGGACATATATCATCATATAGTTCATTAACTTAGGTTACTAATATATATAATAATAATACATATGATATATAATTAGGGTATTCCATGACCTGTTTGGACTCTTTGGAACACATGCATGTCCCTAGGGGGACCCCTAGGAACATACATCATCAATAGTTTATTAACTTAGGTTAGTAATATATATAATATATAATAATATATAATAAGTAATAAATATATATAAAATAATTATATAATAAATAATAATAATTATTTAATACTATATAATAAATTTTAGTAACTATATATAATAATTGGTCCCCCCACCAATTATGCTATAACTATATTATAGTAGGACTTGATATAACTTAAAAATTGGTCCCCACTTTGAGTTTGCTAAATAAAAATCAATATTTATCTTTAAAATTGCTCCCCACTCCCTTTACATTTGAATTTGGCACCATAATTTGAGAACATAGATCAGGTACCCATTCTCAAATCGAATATAGGTTCCCAAATCGAATACCTATTCTCAAATTAGATACCTGATCAGGCAAAGTTTTACATTTTTGGTTTGGTACAAGGATGGGTGGGAAAAAAGTCAAAGCGCATTTTGAAATGCTTTTAGGTATTTCAAAATTACATTTTTTTCACATTGCCACTTTTTGGCACACCATGATCCTGCACATACCCAGAAGTCTCTAGAAGAGATATGAAATGTGGGGTAGATTCATTGTATCCTACCTAATCCATCCTAACCCTAAATTGGACAATGGAAAATAAGCAACAAAAGATCTTAATTTTCTATTTATAGGAATGGCTAGTTAGAAGAAAAGTGTGTCATGTGCGAGAACTTAAGGGAGGCAAGGAGTCAAGGGTTTTTGCTTCATCAAGTGACCTAAGAGAAAAGACTATATTGGCATGTTAAGTAAGAAGGCTCAAGGATATGAATGCTTGAAGGGTGAACAAGTTGTCAGAGCTGAAAAGTATGAAGGCCAAGTAGAATGGAGGACTAAAATAGTGATCTGTAATCTATGAATGAAATTGTAAGTTTTTATCAAATCAAGTCTTACCGTTACTCTCTAACAATTGCATCAGTCTAGGGTAAATCCTTTGGATTAAGGTTGACCTAATAGTCATTTGTAAATCCTTTAATTGGGTGACATTCCAAGTGAATGGTCTAAAGTCCTCTAACAAGGCTCACTCCTAACAGGGTGATTGAAATCCTTTGACAGGGTCACATTTAATAGTGTGTATTCTAACCTTTAATAGGGCTAGCCTTTCATCGGGCATCACTTTATAAGAGTGAAAAAGAGTAGCATGTTACTGGTGGTTTCTCTCAAATTGGGTTTCCATGTAAATCATTGTGTCAAGTGTGTTGATGAATCTTTTGTTTCATTTCATTTCTACAAGCTGATTTGACAGTAACCTACAAGTTTTAAGCGATTACATAATCTTATGAATGCATGCATGAAGAATGTTTTATGGGTTCACTAAGTTGTGAAAAGTTTTATTTATACATCTAGACCTTAGATAACTGATTCACACCCCCCCCCCCCCCCCCCCCCCCCCCAAAATTATTCTAAAAGTATTCCAACATTAGGATGTCTCAACAATGATCATGTGATTAGCACTCTATTGCTTGGTGACATATGACCTCTATACTGATGTGTACTTGATCCTTCTTGATCAGATGTCTCTCTGCTATTCACTATTTCCTTCCTCTATTCTCCTTTAACTGATTTTGCAATGCAATTCAGATCATAATACCTTGGTTAGCATGAATGTCCTGGTTTGCTTATGCAAAACGTTCCTTGATCATTCATTCATTCCCTTTTCACTTATAAGAAATTTTAGGGTTTGTCCTCCTTAAGAAGACCTAGGTGACTTAGGGTTAGGTATGAATCAATGGTTGTGATTCATCCATATTGCAACTTAAACCTTCCCTTTACTTTATTGGATGCATGTAATACATAGGAATTCCTACTTAAGATTCATCCTTATCAACAAAACATCATAATTCAATCCTTAAGTCGACCCAAAATAGTTTACATAGTACATTGTGCAATACAAACAACTATGACAAAATTGTGTTACTCGACATTTGAAGTCCCTGGTGCTCAGCACTAACTATGACTTTAATTCTGTCACTCAACATCTGAATGACTCTCTATGCACTGGCTCTTGAATCACTTAGTACATGTTGTTTTCTCAAAACTTGAGTGACTTGGCATAAGAGTGACTCGACACTCACTATTTACTCAACATGCTTTAATTTACATGTTGTGCTCAACATATGTTATATGTTTAGCATGAACTAGGTAAATTACTTAAGTGTATAGACACTCACTTGTCAAAACCAATCTAAGATTAACAATTCATTGAATCCTACCTTATCTGACCTAACCCTAAAATGGATGATGGAGGATGAACGAAAAAATATCTTAATTCTATATTTATAGAGATGGTTGATCAGAAGCAAGGGTTGTTATATACGAGAACCTAAGGAAGAAAAGGAGTCTAGGGTATTGCTTCATTCAATGACCTAAGAGAAGAAACTGCATTAGAAAACAAAATAGGGAGGCTTAAGAGTATGGGTGCTTGAAGGGTGAACAAGCTATCAAAGATGAAGAGTGTGAAAGCCAAGTAGAATGGAGAACTAAAATAGAGATTTGTAATCTACAAGTGTGTTGCAAGTTGTTATTAGATCAAGCCTTACTATTACTCTCTAATCATTGTATCAGTCTAGGGTAAATCCTTTGGATTAAGGTTGACCTAATAGTCATTTCTAAATCCTTTAACCAAGTGATATTCCAAGTGAATGATCTAAAGTCCTCTAACAAGGTTCACTCCTAGTAGGGTGATTGAAATCATTGAAATCCTTTAATTGGATCACATTTAATAGTGTTCATTGTAACCTTTAATAGGGTTGGCTTTTCATAGGGCATCATTTCAAAAGAGTGAGAATGAGTAACATGTTAAGTTGGTAGTTTTTTCCAAATTAGGTTTTCACATTAAATCAGTCTATCAAATGTGTTATTAAATCTGTTATGTTTCATGTTTACATTTTTGTAATTGATTCGACAACAACCTACAAGTTTAAGTGATTGCATAATTTAATGGATACATGCATGATGAAAATATTTTATGGATATGGGTTGACTAAGATATGAATTTTTTTATTTGTACATCTGGACCTTAGATAACTGATTCACCCCCCTCCCCGCTCCCCCACCCAACTATTATCTGAAAATGAAGAAAGAACACAACTAGGTAATATTGGAGATTGCCTCTATCCTAAGCTATGTCGAGTTTAATGATACCAAAGATCTTGATAGTGCAAAGAAAATGTGGGATGCTCTACACACTATCTATGGAGGTGACAAGAATATTTTAAGAGCCAAAGTTGAAAGTCTCAGAGGTAAGTTCGATGATATGAGAATGCTAGAAGGTGAGAATATTGCTCAATATTGCTCTAGGATAAAAGATGTTATTAATGCAATAAGAGGAGCTACTAGTACAATAGATGTTGATATTGTACTAAGAAAAGTTTTGATAACATTGCTACCTATATATGCTAGTAGAGTTTTTACAATACAAGAACTAAGATGTATGGCAGGGAATAATCTATGTCTTGAAGGTTTGGTAGGTAGGCTCGTTGCTTTTGAGCTATCTAACTTTGATAATTGTAGACCTAAAAATATGGAATCTCCTGTCAAAGCTAAGTTGTCATTAAAGGAATTTGATGAGAAGAAGAAGAAGAAGAAGAAGAAGGAAAAAATATGTGTCTAGTGATAGTGATACAGATGTAGATCAACTTGAAGCACTATTAGCAAGGAGATTTCACAAAGCTAAATGTTACAAGCTAGAGTTGTCGTTGCACCAAAAGATCAACCAATCAATGTCTAATACAACCATTAGACTTATAGAACATAGGAAGTGGTTAATCCATGTCATGAATTTCAAAGGGGAACATTGGTGGTTAGTCCAACAATCCCCCCCTCAACATTACCTAAGGAGATTTGAACCTGTGACCAAGCTTTGATACCACTTGTTATAAGTTAGAGTTGTCGTTGCACCAAAAGATTGGCCTATCAATGCTCGATACAACCACTAGACTTCTAGAACATAGCAGGTGGTTAAGCCATGTCATGAATCCCAAAAGGGGAATGTTGGTGGTTAGTCCAAAAATAAAGGCAAGTTACCTATCATGTGTCTCAATTGCAATGAGGTTGGTCATATTGCTACTAGATGTCTAGAGAAGAAGAATTACAGAGGTGGTGACAAGTACAAAAGTTGAAGAGATGAAGACAACAAAGACTACAAAGACAAAGGCAAGAAGTCTTGCTACATTGCTAGAGAGGAAACAAAAGATGGATCTGACGATCATGATGATGAAGTGGTGTATGTTGCAATGAAGGATGAATCTGATGAAGATGAGGCAATTGTACTAGTGTCTTGTTTGAACAAGAATGACAGATGGATCATTGATAGTGGATGTTCACATCACATGACTGGAGATAAAAGTAAGTTCATTGCCTTGAATTATTATGATGGAAATAGTGTAAGGTTTGGTAATGATGCACCATGTCTGATAAAAGGAAAAGGTTCTATCAAGCTCACAGAAAAGATTTTATGTGACAATGATTAGTATGTTGAAGAACATAACTATAATTTGTTGAGTGTATCACAACTAAATAACTTGGGATGTAAGGTTGAGTTTGAGAAAAAAATTTCTAAGATATATGATACTAATGGAAAATTGATTGGAAAAGGTGATCAAACTAGAGGTAATCTATTTTACCTTGATATCAAGGATGCTACTTATTTAGTTGTAGAATTTGATGATGTGTGATTATGGAACAAGAGGTTATGTCATGTTAATTTGGATAACTTGTTTAGTATCAGTAACATGAAAAGGGTTAGAGGTTTGCCTAAGTTGAAAATTTTTGACAATATAATTTTCAAACAATGTCAGTTAGGCAAAATGACAAAGTCAAGCTTTAAGAGTAAGATTCATACCTCTAAAGGAATATTAGAGATTGTTCATATTGACTTGTATGGACCAATTGAAGTGCAAAGCTATAAAGGAGATAAGTACATTAGATTGCTTCTTGGTGATTATTCTAGAATGACGTCAGTTATGTTTCTGAAATGGAAATTTGATACTTTCAAAATGTTCAAGTTGTACTTAGCAAGAGTTGAGAAGGAAACAATTAAAAGTATGAAATATTTGAGATCTGACAAAGGAGGATAATTTATATAAAATGAGTTTGAGATATTTTGTAATGACAGAGGAATCAAAAGATAGACATCTGCTCCTAGAACCCCTCCACAAAATGGAATTGTTGAAAGGATGAACTAATATGTAATGGACTATGCTAGGACACTCATTATGGAGAAAAATGTTTCTTTGAAATACTAGAGAGAAGCTATAAGTACAAATTTTTATACCTTGGATCATGTACAAGTCAAGAAAGGTACTCATTCAACACCTTTTGAACTATGGTATGTATACTCACCTAATGTAAAATACTTTAAGGTATTTGGAAGAAAATGCTATATTCTTAAAGATTTTAGGAATGGTAAACTAGATGCAAAAAGTGAAGGTATATTTCTTAATTATTCCACAAGAAGTAAAGATTATAAGTGTTTAAATACTAACACTAACAAAATTGTGGAAAATGTAAATGTGAAATTTGATGAATATACAAAAGTATATGAGGCTGAATGAAGGAACTAGAAGAATACAAATCATTTGTATACTTTTATGAAGATATTCTTGCTAAAGAAGATGTTGTAAATCAAGTTGCAAACCAAGTTTCAGTAACTATTGAGTCACATACTATGAATGTTGAGTTGCATTCAAGAACTGAGCTACATTCAGGTGTTGAGTTATAGAATGACGTTGAGGCACATTATGATTTAGAGATTAGTGTACATGAAAGAGATGTTGAACTACCTAACAAAGAGGTGCATAGTGATTTAGAAGTTGAGAGACCAAATGTAGAAGCCAGAGCTAAACCAAGATTGTCTAAGTATGTCAAGACACATTATCTTGTTGCACAAATCATTGGAGATAAAGATGCTAGACCAATGACAAGGAACAAGTTGAGAAATGATATATGTTTGTTGAGCATGCAAGAACCCAAAATAGTGAAAGATGCCTTAGAAGATGTATACTAGAGTAAAGCCATGGAAGAAGAGATTAAACAAATTGTGAAAAATAAGACATGGACTCTAGTTCCTAGACCAAAAGACAAAAATGTGATTGGTACCAAGTGGGTATATAGAAACAAGTTAGATGAAAATGGTGAAGTCACAAGGAACAAGGCAAGATTATTATGTAAAGGATATGAACAAGAAGAAGGGATAGACTATGGAGAGACGTTCCCTCCTACTGAGACGTTGGAAGGAGTAAGAACTTTTCTTGCTTACTCTACATACAAAGGTTTCAAAGTTTATCAAATGGATGTTAAGTATGCATTTCTGAATGATATATTAGAGGAAGAGGTTTATATAGAATATCCAAAAGGATTTTTTGATGCTAACAAAAAAAAATGGTATGTAGAATACAAAAGGATTTATATGGTTTGAAGAAAGTACCAAGAGCATGGTATTAGAGGCTTCATAATTATATTGTGAAGATTGGATTTAAGAGGATTGATAATAATAACAATTAGTACTTGAAGATAGAGAAAGACAAAGGTATTTTGTTATCTAAATTTTTGTTGATGATATGATATTTGGAGGTCAAGATACTTTTTGTAAGGCTTTTGCAAATGAAATGAGGCAAGAATTTGAGATATCTATGTTTGGAGAGATCAAGTTCTTTGTGGGTTTGCAAGTACATCAGATGAAATATTGTATATACATCACTCCATCAAAGTATGTTAAGGAGATGCTAAAACTTTTGGATTGGAAGATTCCAAGCTAGTAAGCACACCCAAGGAGAATCACATAATGGCAGTAAAGAGAATAATAAGATATCTAAAAGGAATAGAAGACTATGGTCTATACTACAAGAAAAATGAGAAATTTGAATTAAAGGCCTATACTAATGTTGATTAGGATGGAAATATTGATAACAGAAAGAGCACCAATGGAGATGGATTTTTCTTAGGCAAAAGGTTGGTTACTTGGACTAGCAACAAACAAAATTGTATATCTCAATCTACTGCTAAAGTTGAATATGTTGCTACTGTAGTAAATTTGTACAAACATTGTATGGATTAAATAGCTAGTCAAAGGTATGAAGGAGGAAATCATTGAACCTTTGATACTTTATTGTGATAATACAAGTGTTATAAACATATCAAAGAATCATGTGATGCATACAAAGACTAAGCACATTGCCATCAAGTATCATTAGTTGAGAGAATTAGTTCAAAATAAAGAGGTGAAGATGGAATATTTCAACACCAAAGAGAAAATTGCTGATATGTTTTCAAAAGAATTACCAAAGGATGCTCATGAGTATCTAAGAGGTAAAATAGGGGTGATACCCCTATCATAGGCTATCTAAGAAGCATGAGGAGTGCCCTACATCAAAAAATTTGATTGACATATGTTACACATTGATGTTGTGGATCTTACTTTAGGAGCTACCTAAAGTAATCAAAGAGCTAGAACTACAAATAAGTTACATGCTAGGTGATTGAGGGAGAAACTAAAATATTCATATCTACATATGAAGATGACAACTCTTTGACAGTGTTGTCAAAGAGGGAGAATGTATACTGACAGATGAAAGCTGAGGAGATGAAGGAGAAATCCTGATCTACCTAATCCTAACTACTGAGGGAGAAGGTGTACTTGATGATTAGATCTACCTTGTAAGAGGGAGATAATGTTGAGGGAGATATAAGGAGTAATCAAGAGGGATTAATAAGGATGAGTGGATTGATTTTTTGTTGGTCAGAACAAATTTTTTTAACCTATTCAGAAGATGAAAGTTATTGATAGAGGGAGAGATTTCAATACAAGGAATTATTATTATTTTTTGGTATTTTGTTGGTCTAACTAATTAAGTCTGGTCAGTTTGGTTTGCCATTAATGCCAGTGAGGGAGATTTTTGAAAATAGATTGATACAAGTATGATAAATGTGTTTCAATCATTGTTTTGTCACTGATGTCAAACTCGCTAGTTACTGGTAAGACAATTGCTTATATGATTTAAGTACTACCATTTGTTTGATTAATGAAGAAGATTTGATCAAATGAGGTAACAATAGCACCCACAGGAAAGGTTGAGTTATGATATGAAAAAGAGTACAAGAATCAGTAAGAAAGTGATATTATAGTGCATTGATAATCTACTTAAGGTTGCAAAGGTTAGTTACATTGATTAAGTTTAGAAGAATAGGTTAAACAAAGTTTTTCTGCCAAGCTTGACATTATGCATAGTAGGTGCCAAGCAAAGATAGTGTAAGCCAAGAAAAAAATCAATTGGAGCCAAGTAAAGTTAATTTTAGTGTAAGCTGAGTGAAATAGTGTAAGCCGAATAAAGTTTAGTTGATCCTGAGCACTAGTAAACTTTAGTTCGTGTTGAGTGATTTAATAGAGGATATCGAGCAATGCAGTATGTGTTGAGCATCATAAGCTAGTAAATGCTGAGTGTCAACATTATGAGAAAGATTGAGAATTTGATGAATCTAATCTTACAAGTTTGATTTCTTGGATTGTGTGAACCATGTGGAAGATAAGGTTGAGCTGGTGGCACAGAATTCATGGTAAACCATTTTGAGGTGAATTCAAAGAGGATTGAAGATAAGTCTCTAGAAAGGAATATAATGAAATGAGGGGTAGATTCATTGAACCATATCTAATCTAACCTAACCCTAAAATGGACAATGGAGGATGAATAGTAAAATATCTTAATTCTCTATTTATAGAGATGGCTGCTCAAAAGAAAGGGTTGTTATGTGCAAGAACCTAAGGAAGACAAGGAGCCTAGGGTATTGCTTCACTCAATGACCTAAGAGAAGAGACTATATTGGCAAACAAAGCAAGGAGGATTAAGAGTATGGATACTTGAAGGGTGAACAAGCTATCAGAGCTGAAGAGTGTGAAAGCCAAGCAGAAGGAGGACTGAAATAGAGATCTATAATCTGCAAGTGTGTTGTAAGTTGTTATTGGATCAAGTCTTATTTTTACTCTCTAATCATTGTATCAGTCTAGGATAAATCCTTTGGATTAAGGTTGACCTAACAATCATTTATAAATCCTTTAACCGGGTGACATTTCAAGTGAATGATCTAAAGTCCTCTAACAAGGTTCACTCCTAATAGGGTGATTGAAATCCTTTAACTAGGTCACATTTAATAATGTTCATTGTAACCTTTAACATGATTGGCCTTTCATAGGGCATCACTTCAAAAAAGTGAGAATGAGTAGCATGTTACTAGTGGTTTTTCCAAATTGGGTTTCCATGTTAAATCATTGTTTCAAATGTGTTATTAAATTTTTTATATTTCATGTTTACATTTCTAAAAATTGATTTGATAGTAACCTACAAGTTTAAGTGATTGCATAATCTAATGGATGGATGCATGATGAAAATATTTTATGGATATGGTGAACTAAGCTGTAATTTTTTTTTTTTGTACATCTAGACCTTGGATAATTGATTCACACACACCCTCCCGATCTTAGTTATTCTAAAGAATTTCAATAGTTATAACCAATTTAAAAATAAACAAATTAAAAAAAATTAGAGGTATCCAAGTGTTTGATTGTTAAAGGAGAAACACTCATGGAAAGGGTAGATTGTAATGTTCTCTTTCAAAATGGGATTTTAATAATAATAAATAATTAAATTTTCATAAGATAAAACATAAATAGAATGTAACATAAAAATGCAAAGTTGAATTGTAATTTTTTGAAAAGTCAAGGGGTGTGTGAGGAATTTTAAGCATTGAAGGAAAATGTATATAAGACATCAAGCAAGTAGAATTGACCACCTTAAAAAGAATATATATTTCTTATCTAATTATTACTCCTATTTTATATCGAATTGGATTTCATTTATCCTCACAATGAAACCCTTCATTGGAAAAATAAAAATAAAAATTAAAGAGAACACTAATCTTCTAGTAGACATTAATAAAATTCTAAGTTGAGAACAATTTTTTTCTTCTTTTTATTCATAATAAGTTATGGTCATGAGGCAAGAGCCTACAACACTATGGTAACTTTTGAGCCTCTTATCTAAGAGTTATTGGGTTCAACTCTACTTGAACTTAATATATAATAATAATTAATCTCAACAAATAATAACTAATTTAGGCTTAGGGCCTATATATTAAAAATAACAAATTAAGAATTGTATCATCCCTCTAAAGGGTGCATCTAGATAGCCCCTCGCTAAGGACATAATCTATCTTAAGGCCAAGGCAAGTGAAAATAGTTGCAACACCAAAGAAAAAAATTGTATATGCTATGAGTAGGGATGTATCAACTATTGCTATACTTATTTTTCTTCTAAGTAGGAAAACAAGTCTACTTTTTGGTCCATATGGTTGACTTTATGTATTTAAGTTTGTGATTTTTTTACCTTCTCACCTAATCTAACTAGTTGAGCACAAGAAGTCGGGTCTTAATTTTGGGCAAAAAGTGGAACTGTTTTCCCTATTTTTGAAATTTCTTGTCAGTTGATGTCAAAGTTTGAGGCACTTAGAGATTGAATCCCATATAATTTCAGCAATAGAAATTGTAGTACTCAAATTCTACTCTTCTAATATGTAATTTATTTCAATACCCACATGGAAGAAATTATTTTTGGTAGGGAATACTAAACCACTTTTTCAAAGTGCTTGTTTTAGGACTATACCACACTTGTGTACAACCACCATATTTTGACACAAATAAATGATTTGTCTGAATCCCTTTTAGGGAAGATACTTGACACACATAGATTAATGAGAATATTTATTCTTAAGTTTTTATTGAGTATTTATTTTTTAATTAATTTTTAATTGACTATAGAGCTAAGTTTTGAAATCTCTAGTGTACAACCACCATAATTTGATCAAAATTTCACATTTTTTAAATTTTTTTTTTTTTTTTTTTTTTACTTTGAAAGAATTGTATGTATATTTTTGACCTATAAATTAATTTTAGATAGCAGAAAAATTAAAAAGGAGTTGAAGTGAAAGGATTGAGTGACACCTAGAACATTTTTCTGAATGTTGCATAAGATTAGAGCTTAGTGCACCCATTGTTGTTGTTGGGACTCCTATTATTGGGTTTTCATTTTTGTCAACATTTGTCATAGCTACAGGATTGGGGTTTTTTTATTGTTTGCATGGAAAGGCTTGGGATTTATTTTGCATTGGTGAGGACAGGTGGTTCTTTTCCAACTATGCATGCAACGAGATTTGAATCATTTTATTCAAGGGAGAGCTCCAAGATGAAAAAAGTTAATGGTTGTTTTTTTGTGCAGCCAAGATTGCCCTATTTTGGTTATTCCTTTGGTGATGGTGATGGAGGACTTCGAATACTGGACTCAGCATGCCTTGATAAGAAAATTTCTTAGCATCCAAATTTCCTTGTCGACTCTTGAGGCATGGATTCATTGATCATTGTAGGTTGGAGGAGATATGAAGATCATATTGGATGGGAACAACTATTTGTTTGTTGTATTCTCATGCATGTCTGGTTGTGATCATGTTTTTGAAGGAGGGCCTTATTGCTACAACCATGTGGGGTTATTCATCAAACCTTGGCATTCAAGATTTAATTCTATTGAGGATCTCCCTTCAACAGTGCCAATGTGGGTTCACTTGTCTCACCTTCCCCTAGAATGCTGGCGAGAAGACATTCTCCATCAAATTATTGCTTTTTGAGGAAATCCAACTACAATTGCACATCAATCCCTTGATAAAAAGGTTACTTCTTTTGCTAGAATTTGTGTTGAAATTGATTTGAATAACCCATTATCAAATTCTTTGGAAATTTGTCTTGGGTCTTTTTCCTAGGTGCAATAGTTAGATTATGAATCCCTCCCTTTTTGATGCTAGATATCTCATGAGTATGGTCATTTACAAAATCAATGTCCTTGAAACTTGGCTTCCAAAGGAGTGGACAAGTCTACAGCTGCCAATGGAGGTGGTCTAGCAGATGTTGTAGCAAAAGGACAAGCTCAAATGGATAATACAACTAAGAGGAAAACTCAACCAGATAATATAGGAAAAGGAAAGTCTCAAATGTAGGATAACAATGAATTTACCCCTACTTTCCCATGAGCTAAGGGGCATGGTTAGAAGAGGCCTTTGAAAAATTGACAAATTGATTATGGTTTATTGTTTTGAGGTGCTAGATAGTATGGTTTTAGAGGAGAGTATTCCTCCTACTATCTCTTCTGATCCATTTTTCTCAAATGAAGGATCTCCACCTCATTACACTTGTGGGGCATCCCATGTTGTGGTATACCAAAAGAATGAGGTCCCTATAGCTCTGGAGTTTGAAGCTCAAGCAACACCTATGGTGCCTAAGGATAATGACATTATTTTGGCCAACTTGGTTAAGGATGTGCTAGCATTTGGTAAGGGTAAGTGGTCTTCTCTCCCCTTGGGGTTGATGCATAGATCTTTTAAGTGGGTTTCCTTTACTCCTCCTCTTAGGAGTGGGCACATATAGACCAGGAGAAGATTAAACTTACAAGAGATATATTGATAGAGTCTACGTTAGTGAAATTATTGGAAGCTCATTTTCCTTAATCTACTCAATGATGATTATTCTCTCATGTAATGTTAGGGGTTTAAATAACATCCCTAGATAAAAGGATATTCAAAATTTGGTGGTTGATCATTCTCATGATGTTTTTTGTATCCAAGAGACTAAGCTCTCTATGGAGTCTATGGTCTGATATGCCTCTAGTATTTGGCCTCATGGGCAATGCCAGTGTGTTGGGACTATGGGAAGTGCTAGTGGTTTAGCCATCTTTTGGGATCCACAGAAAATTTCTCCCCTTGGGTGGGTGTCTTCTCACTTAGCTCTCTCTATGGTGGCTTCTTCTTTGGACTCAAGTGAGGTGATCATGATTACTAAAGTGTATGCACATATTGATTTTGTAGGAAAGGAGGAACTTTGGAGGCATATTCAATATGTTATAAATTTTCACCTTTTTCATCCTTTGGTGTTAGCATGAGACTTCAATTTAGTTTTAATTCTAGAGGAGAAGCAAGGTGGTTTGGTTCGACTGAAGCCTTCTTCTACTCTTCTTCATCAACACATGGCTCTTTTGCACCTCTCTAATGTTAAACCTTCTAATAGTCTCAACACTTGGAATAATAGAAGGACTAGGGCTGATGTTACTTCAGTTAATATGGATAGATTTCTTGTTTCTTATTTTTGGGTTAGTGACACCCTTACTCTCTCTTTGGAAATTCTGAACTAGAGGGATTCTGATCATTGGCCAATTAATTTTTTTGCTACTTGTTTTATTATTCTAAAGCATCCACCTTTTAAGTTCCAATTGATATGGCTTCGTGACTCCCCTGTTCATGATCTTGTATTTTATTGGTGGAGAGATGGAGCTCTTGCATATGGTACTGCGTTTTAATTTTCTATAAGGCTTTGATATGTTAAAAAGTAGCTTAGGATATGGAGTAGACTATGTTTTGGGAACCTTCACTCTATGAAGAGGCTTTCTCAAGAACATCTTGATGTGAGATCTAAGCTTTTTTGAGGATCTTGGCAAGGCCGAATCCCTTGCTTCTAGAGTTCTGGAAGTATGGGAACTTTGCAAGGAATTTTTTTGGAAGCAAAAGGCTAGAATTGATTGGATCTATAGAGGAGATAGAAACACTATTTTTTTCCATAAAACTATGCAATCTCATCAATATCAAAGCTATATTTATTCATTGTTAAATTCTAAAGGTATTCAACTATCTTCCTTGCTAGCTTTGTTCCAGGAGGCTACTTAGTGCTTTTCTACCCTCCTCTTTGAGGACTCTCCTCCTATTGATAATGAAGAGAATATTATTTTGTCTTGTATTCCTTCTCTTATTACCCATGAAATGAATGATTATCTCATGCAAATGATCTCATTGAGTGAGTTGGAGGAGGTGGTCTTTGGCATGCCTAAGGGCAAAGCTCCTATTCCTGATGGCTATCTAGTTGAATTGTTTCAAGAATTTTGGGACATCATTAATCATGATTTTTTAGAGGTGGTTAAGTAATCATATTATAGCAAGTAGATGCTTCGGGCATTGAATTCTACTTTTTTGACTCTTATTCCAAAAAGAGAGGGGGTTAATCAACTAGAGTTTTCTTGACCTATTGCTTTATGTAATGTGATTTACAAAGTCATTACTAAGTTGATTGTTGAGAGAATTAAAAGTGGCTCCCTATTATTATCCAAGAGGAAAAAGATGGTTTTGTTGTAGGAAGACAAATTTTGGATGGGGTGGTTATTGCCACTGAGGCTATTCACTCTATGGCTAGTTCAAGGGAGCAATCTATGTTTGTTAAGCTGGTTATAGATAAGGCCTATGATAGAGTAAAATGGAGTTTCCTAAGGAATATTCTTCTCACCTTTGGCTTTAGCTCTGACTGGGTGAGTTGGACTATGAGTTGTGTTACTTCTACCTCTTTTTCTATTCTTATTAATGGTCAACCTTCCTAGGTATTTGATGCCTCTAGAGGTCTTTGCCAGGGTGATCCTCTCTCCCCCTATCTTTTCATCATTGTGGCTAAGGGCTTGGTTAGATTCATTAAGTATTAGGTGTCCCAGAACTCTATTTAGGGGTGGCAGTGACGTAATGGTTTACAGACTCTTTCTGACCTTCAATTTGTTGATGATTTTGGTCTTGTGAGACTTTCTCAGATCAAGGAAGCTGAAGCCTTTCAACATAATTTGGGTATTAATTTGGCAGCATCAAGCCAAAAATTTAATGAGCACAAATCTTCCATTTATTTTTTAACACTCCTAAATCTATTTAGTAAAGGATTGCCAATATCTTGTAGTTTCAGATTGGGTCACTTCCTTTGACATATCTCAACATCCCCATTATTGTTTCTAGGTAGCCATGACTCTTCTATCAGAATTTGATTAACAAGCTTGAGAGAAAGGTAAATCACTAGACTCATAGATGGTTCTCTACTATTACTCAGGTTACTCTTCTTCAATCTATTATTCAAGCTCTTCCTACTTATAGAAGCATGGTTCAGGCTACTCTTGATTACTTTCTCAAGGAGTTTGATGCTCTTTCTCAGCAACTCCTTTGGAGTGGTAATTTCCATTTCTCTAAATGTAGTTTGATTAGTTACGAGAATATTTATAGGACTAAGAAGTAGGGTGGTCTTGGTCTTCAATCAACTATCTTGAGTAGTCAAGCATTGGCTACAAAGCTTTATTGGCAATGGTGCTTTGGACAACATCAACTCTGGGCCCATATTATTACTCATAAATATTTTAGAGGTGTTGATCCTTGCTCTATTTTTGCACTTCCTCTTGAAGGTTGTGGCTTTATGGCCTGGCATACTCTCAAGACTAGTGCTCATTTAGTTAAGAAGGGTCTTTTTTGGATACGTAAGGGAGGCTTTGAGGCTTTATTTTGGTTTGATGCTTGGGATAGATTCCCTTCCATCTTATCCATGTACCTTCATCTTCAGACTCAATATGATTCTTTTCTTGATGTTGGATGGGATAAAGTGGCTCATTACAAGACTCCCTATCAATTGGGACCTGTTGTTGATTATAGATGGAAGCACTCTTTAGATTGGCCTCCTAGAGGCATTGAGGTTGATTGTCAGGAGCTTTCTCAAATTTTGGCCTTTAGGGTGTGTTTCTCTCTGCTCAGACCAGATGTTTTGGCTTGGGGAGGTACCTTGTATGGTAAATATTCTATCTTTATTGGGTATTAGGAGATAACTAGACAACTGTTAGGGGATGTTGAGTTCCCTTGGTGGAAACAAGTTCGGGATAAAGTTTCTTGGTCCGAGTACAATTTTTTCATGTTGCTAGTGGCTCATAACCACTATCTTACATTGGATAATCTTTGTAAATGCAAATTTCAAGGCCCCTCATTTCGCATTTTTCGTGGTAATGAGGAGGAGTCTTTCTCTCATCTATTCTTCCATTACTCCTTTTCTACTTCATTATGGAATCTTTGGTGGAGTGCTTGAGGTTTCTCTTGTTGGCATGCTTCCTATTTGCCTAAGTTCTGGGGTCGCTTGGGGAGTGCTGCCTCCAAGGCTTCTCCTCTCCATGCTGCTTGGATTGCTAGCCCATTGTTCATTCTTTGGCATATCTGGCTGGAGAGGAATCAACTAGTCTTTCAAGATGTTTGAATTGGTGTGATGCATATTTAGTGGAAGATCACACATTCTCTTCAAGAAACTATTCAAGAAAAGTGTGAGCTTGATGAGGGTATGGATCTGGTTGATCTTGCTATATGTAATCACCTCCATTTTCATCTTCAGGATGGGACTACAGCTCAATGTTATCAAAGAGTTCCCAAACAACCTTAGCAATAGGGGAAGGGACATGTGAATTGGAAGGGGCATTGGACTCCTCCTCCTCCTCATGGATTTTTTAAAATTAACATTGATGGTTCTTTTGGGGGGAATCCAAGACCTACTGTTATTAGGGAAGTGGTTTGTTGTGGCTCTGGTGAAGGTAAATTCTTTTTCTCAATGCATAGGGGTTTCTATACTAACAATCTCATAGAGGTTTTGGCTATTTTACATGTTGTGGAATAGTGTTGTCTGAGGGGATGATGCAAGATTATCTGTTAGTCTGACTCCTAAGTGATGGTGGTCTTTCTTACTTTGCAGGAGCTTTAGGATGTTAGTTGGCAACTGGCTACTATTGTTAATTAGACTCTTCTCTTTTGTACCTCTTTTGAGTTTGTTAGGTTTACTCACATTCCTCGCAAATGGAACATAGCTATTGATTGTTTGGTCAAATGAGCTTTTGGTCATGCACCAGGCTAGAATATTATGGATAGGGGACATCTACCCCTTGATTGTTACAAGAATTTGATGAACTAGTTGATCAAGATAGAATTCCTTGTTGAGTTCTCTTTGTTGTAATCCTTTTTGTCTTAATAAATTTTTACCCATATTTAAAATATATATATAATTTTAGAGAATCATAAAATTAAAAAAGTTATTAAAATTAGATATATTATATATTTTTAAATATATATTCTCTGCTTTGAATGATGAATTACATAGAATATCGAAATAGAAGAAACAACGAAACTTGCGACCTACAAAAATAAAAAATCAAGAGGAGATTCTTTGCCCAGACTAAGTATGCAAGAAAGAAAATCCCCTCCATTACAATCTCAAACAAATTTAGTATATTGGAAGAAAGGAGCCTACTCAAAATTTCTAACTACAGAAAAAATAAAGCATATTTTGATCAAAGATTTTCACCACCAAATAAAGATCCTGTAAAAAACACAACAATAAGAATACAAAATCTGGAAGTGACGAACATTACAAACCATAATCAAAATGAAGAATCTAAATGGACTCAAGTTAAATAAAAATTGAACCACTAGCAAGATTTTTTCTCTAAAAAAATTATGGAAAGACAAAGAAATCAGTGCAAGTAATCACAATATCCCACACAAAGTATGAATCCTTTTGAATGCCTAGGGAAAGAACAAGATTTTTTTACTCAAGATCCGTCAACAAACTATTAATCAACTAACCAAATTTCAAAAAAGGGAATGAATAATCCTATAAAGATTGAATAAAGTAGAGGAAGTATCAACAAAAAAGAAGACATGAGGAGATTTTAAAACTAGAAAAGAAATAGAACACATCAATAATCGATAACATAGACAATAATGGAAAAATTGTTAAGAAAAATTGAGATTGAATTGGGGAAAAAAGTCTCAAGTAACAACAATAATATAATCAAAATCATTGGGCTACTCTAAAATCTGTCAAAGAGAGAATACGACAGAGCTAACTGGCAGAAGGTTGTGATGATTAGTGGTTGGGGTGGTTGTTAGTAATGGCGTTGCTATCAATCTATGCAGATCTTTCCCCCTTGATTCTTTCTCCCCAACTTTCAATATTCGTAGGTTGTTCGTTACTCTAAGTGTTATGGTTGCTCCCCTTCCCTCAACCTTGTGGTTGGGGTATTGATATGAAGGAGAGAAATCAAGTACACCAACAAAAAAGACCTAGGAAGAAAAAAATCATATGGAAAGTAAAAATGATATTAATAGAACCAACCTATATATACAAAAATAGGTAAATAACTTCGTACTCCATGAAAAGGAAGGTAAAATAATAATAATAAGCAATCATCACTCAAAAACCCAATGGTTTGAATGTAAAAATATGTGGAATATATGCAATTTGGAATAACCCTACTCCGAGAAAACCAACTTTAGAAAATTGGTTAAAAGAAGGCAACAAAGACAAGGCAAGTATGATATCTCTCAGGTTCCATATTTTATATAAAATGTGATAATGAAAAAATTAAAGAAGAAATTTTGTAGGAATCAATACATTTTCTGAATGGGTATGGTTTAATCTTCCATAAATAGGTTCCAAACTTTGATAACCTTGTAATAAATAAGCTGACTAAACCAACCCAGATCACTCTTAAAAATATTCCTATAGAATTAATCCATATTCATATCATTAAAATTTTTGGAAATTCCATAGGCGAGTTCCTAGGAATTGATTCAAACTTTTCATCCTCTAATAATATTAAGATCTTAGTTAATTTAGTTCTTGAAAATCTTCAAGTAAAACTAGTTAAAATTATCTCTAATAGATCCATATACTTAGTGGAACCAAATATCAACCCAAATTCAATAAAAAACTTTTGGTTTTTTAATTTAGATTATAGAACCAATGACTTACTAATTTTGTGTAGTATTCAATCATTCATCTAATCTAGAACTAAATAAACTCAGTCAACACAACTTAAAAAGTAGCAACCATATCTCAATCAGATCCAACTATTGTCATCATTTAGAGTCAATTCAATAAATAAAAATGTATATGAAGTACAATCCAAAATCCCTCCCTAGAACTAGAAGAAGGAGAAATAGTAGAAACTGAGGACTTTACCCCATTAAACTCTACCTTACATTTAAAAAAAGAAATTTATAACCATAAAGAAAATAATAAAACTCACATGATTAGACTAAAAACTCAAAAAATATCAAATTATGACAAATAAAAATCAAATACAACAATTAGACATATTCTCATATAAAGATAAAAATCAACCAATTATAGTCATCATGCGAATTCTGCAAAAAAGAAGAAGATCTATTTATTAATGACATTAGAGAAAACTTAAATTACATAGTAAACTTATGGAAGAAATTATGTTGATCCACAATGATATATGTGACCAACTCATTATTTGGAACAAGATCATAATTCAAAAAAATCAAGTCTATCTCATAATTCTAATCCTTTAATAAATGATTGAGGAAGGAACTAAAATCATCAAATCTATCAACATAGAAACAGGTAATACCTTAGAAAAAATACCTAAAAATCAAAATCATAAAAATCAAAGAAAAAAGATAAACACTAATAAAGGCAAGATAAAACAACACAAAAAGGCAAATAAAAAGAAGAACATTACCAATCAAACAGATTCTAATAATAATTCCTTGGTTAATTTACATAGAACTGAAACTAGAATTAACAACTTAGATCTTTAAAACAATAGTCATAAACAAAATATAGAAGGATGGATGGTTAAATTCAAAAAATCAAAGAACAATAGCAATCTTGAAGGAAAAATATTATTAGAGAATCCAAACAATACTCTTTTTTTTAAGGATTTAATAAAGAATTAATTCAACTAATTTTTGGAAAACACCAATTAATAAATCTAAAACTTCAGAAGTAGAAATAAATGGAAGCTAGGAAGAAGATCAACAACCTAAGTTAACTTTAGAAAAAAGACAACAACTTTGAAAGTGAAGATAAGACAAGTGAAGAACCCCAATAAGAAAAGAAAAATGGCTTATAGAAAGAATTTCAGAATTAAACAAAGA
Source organism: Cupressus sempervirens (assembly GCA_028749045.1). Classification (NCBI taxonomy): domain Eukaryota; kingdom Viridiplantae; phylum Streptophyta; class Pinopsida; order Cupressales; family Cupressaceae; genus Cupressus; species Cupressus sempervirens. The sequence goes on from CM053786.1 coordinate 325,012,655, forward strand.
ACAAATAGAATTGTAGGACAATCATAACACATTAAATTGTCCAAAAATTAATAAATTATAAACAAATAAAAGTAACATCCTAATGAACGCTTTTAAAAATGGCTCAATGGAAAACAATATAACTACTCTTAACGATAAAAAGATTAACAATAGTTTTAACCTCCCTATAGAAGTAGAAAACTTCCTAAGAGACTCTAAAATTCCTTCTAATACACCAGAATCAACGAACCAAGAAACACATTGGGAAGATTTTGATATTATAGCATCAAATTCAATTAGACATGCATCAAAATGAAAATATAAAACCCAAGATCAATAATGATAAAGGAATAAGCAATAAAATATTGAAAGAACTTGAAGAACACTTATATGTGGTAGAAGAAAGGATAATTAAAAAGAGTATCCAAAATGCAGGAAAAAATTCAAACAAACTAGGAATTGAAGCAAATTTAAGAAGTGTAAATTTCCCAAATTGGGGTGGGGGGCGAGAGAGAGGAAGGAAATCCTTAGTTCAACTTAGAGCAGTTACAAGTCTGGCTAGTAACCAAAAGAAGATTAACACTCTTCTACATAAAGGAAGAGATAAAGCCACTCCCTTACAAACATTAAGATAACATCATTGAATGCTAGGGGATTAAATGCTCCTAACAGAAAAAAGACTATTAAAAAGGAATATAAATTTACTTGAATCAGATATTATAATAATACAAGAAACTAAACTCAATAAAGAAGGAAAGAAATTTAAAAAATAATTAGGACTTTGGAAAATGGACATAGTAGGTTCAAATGGGGCATCAAGTGGCACTAAAGTTCTATGGGACCCCAGACAAATTGAATATAATCCGCTTATATCTAACGAAAAATGGATGGGAGGTAAGGTCAAATGATATAAGAACAATATACAATTTATAATAATAAATGTTTATGGCCCAATATCTATGTCAAGTAAAAAAGAAACTTGGAAGGAGATAAGCACTTTTCTGGAGTCTAAATTGTCTCAAAACTTTTTAATCAAAGGAGACTTCAACGCTATCCTCGACTCTAAAAAAAGAGTAGGTGGAATACACAATTCTAGCCAAGTAATGATAGAATTGAAAGAATGGCTCACCAAAAATAATTTATTAGATATACTAATAACCAATGGCTCTTTCACGTGGAATAATAGAAGTTTAGGTTTTAGTTACATAGATGAAAAACTAGATAGATTTTATTTAAACGTAATTTAATTGATTTTGATTTCCCTCTTAACTCATAAATTCTCCCACACAAAGGTTTGGACCATTTTCTAGTTAGGCTAGCTATTGGGGACCTACATGCCCCATTAACAAACCCTTTTAAATGCAAAAAAATGTGGTCCTTAGATAATAAAAAATAATTAGAAAATATCAAACAATGGTGGAAAGAAGTAACTTATGAAGGGTTGAAAATGTTTTGTTTCATATCCAAGTTAAAATCATAAAAATGAAAATTAAAAAAATGGAATAAAGATCATTTCAACAATATTTTTAAAGAAAAACTAGATAATGAAGCAAAACTAAAAAAGTTAGATGAAGAAATCATTAAAGTAGATAAGGATTGTAATCACCCAAAATTGGCCCTACAAAATGAAATTGCTAAATTAATCAATTCTTATGATCAAATCAAGCAAAATTGAACAATCACTGAATCAAATTCTAGCTCATACTCATTAATCTCTCATTTCCACCTAGGATGGCTATACATTTGAATTTATTTAAATGTTAGACATTCTAATTTAACTCAAATTTGAACCCCTTTGAGAAAAATACATGAATATCCATTAATTTAATATCTCCTTTGACATTATGATTAATTATTAATTAATTAATTGCATTTTCTCATATTCTTCTACTTATTTAATTAATTTTACTTAATTAAATAAGTTCACTTCCCTAATGTATTTTGAATTTAATTCAAATACTCCCCTCTAATGTGTTAAATTCATTTAATGCATAGTGACATCATATATTCCCTTTTAAATAAATTCAATTTATTTAAATCCTCCACATGCTTAAGTTTCTTAAACCTAATTAAGATTAATCTAAATTAATCTTGATCCTAACCTATCCTCCACCAAATTTAATAAATGATTTCTTAAAATCATTTATTCCTCCTTTATCCACATAGTCCTTAAATGAATTTTTAATTCATTTATCCCTTACATGTCTCCACTTGAATAAATTCTTAAATGTTTTATTTATGACATTATTCCTCCACTATGAGATGTCCCCCATTACCCTTAGTTCTTTATTCCTCCACTATGACATGTCTTCCACTCTCCTCATTTCTTTATTCCTCCACTATGACATGTTCCCCATTACCCTCATTTATTTATTATTCCATTATGATATGTCTTCCACTCTCCTCAATTCTTTATTCCTCCACTATGACATGTCTTCCACTCTCCTCCACTACGAATTGTCTCTTCCATTAGAATATGATCCACTTATTCTAGATTCATCTTAACCCTTGATTGGGATATTCTTGTCTTTTGATCTCTATTGTTCATTTTTCCTTAAAAGGGATAGAGCTTTCCCCCTCAAGCATCCACCACTCTCGAGTACTATTGTGTTACAAGTTTTCTAATAGGTTTCCTTGGAGCTTTGTGGAGAACTTTTCATATCTTGTCTCATTCTCTCTTCTTCCATTGCATTTCATTTCATATATTGTTAGTTACATTCATAGTTCATATTTAGTTTGCATTCATAGTTTAAATCTAGTTGCATTAATCTTAGAATCTTCCATATTGTGGTTTTACTAGCAAAGATTTATACCTTGAGACTTGTTTTGAGAGCATCTAATTTCATTTCTCAATCTTTGTACTCCATAATTAGGAAGCTCTAGATCGTAATTTAGGAGTTATATCTTAAATGGAATGATTTAGAGTAGTATACAAATTTGTAGTGTACAAGGATAATGAAAATTTTAACAAAGAAAAAGATCTTTTAGCCAAACAAGTGTATATGAGAAATATGTTAGAAAAAGAATACTAATCTATTAAAAGAACAAAGCATTAACTAACAAAATTAATATAACATATAAGAGAGACCAAAAGAGAAACCCTCAAATAAGAATATGAGCCATGGAATGGCTATCTCAATGAGATTATTCTCTTGATGTATGGATGAATCTAATGGATTCGTTTGGTAGGATTATGGGATGTATGCTCAAGCTTCAAATTTGCTTCAATGGAGGATTTAGATTTGGGTGTGGATGATGGCTTTGTTGTAAAACTTGGTCTTAAAATGGCATTATAACTTTAGCTCAAAGGTTGTGATGAAATGGCTTGGGAGGGGATCCAATTTATAGGCCAAGGGCTTGAGGGATGGAGGGTCAAGATGCAAGGAGGGCTAGGATGCACTCAAAGGGGAGCACATGGATTGTGCTTGTTTAGCACCAATCAAAGAGTGACACATGTCACAGGGTCATTGGGTAGAGGAAAGGGCAAGGATGAGTCAACAAAGGTGGCTCAAGGCCTTAAATGGCCCTCATAGTGGCTTGTAAGAGCTTTTAAGGGCATGTAAGAGCATTGAAGGCTTATGGTTGGGATAAAGTTTTATGGTTGGGATATTTTGAGGCAGGAGACTTTGATTTGGTTTAGGAAAGTCTTAAGCTCACTTAGGGAATGTGACAACATTAAGGGGTGGATTAGGCTTGGGTTTAGGATTAGATTAGGGATGTTAGAGATGTGCAAGTGGATGGCATTAATGAGGTTGGGTGAGTCAGTGGCTAAGTTTGGTTAGTATGGGTGGATGGGGTGAATTAGGCTAAATGGAGGATTAGCGATAAGTTAGGGGCTTTTAGATTTGAGAGATTTATTTATCAAATAGATTTATTTAATAAATGGGGATTTTGGAATTAGATAGGATAATAGGATTAATTAATAAATAATGGGTTATTTGATTTATCAATTAGGACTATAGATGATTAATTAAATTAATCAGCTAGGGGATGGCCAAAGGATTAATTAAATATGAGTTTAATTAATGATGCCTTTAGAGATAGCTAAATAAGATTACCGAAGTAGTGTAATCAGATTTAGGTGTCTACAATAAGAACTCATATTAACCAAGGAGGAAATTTTCTTGAAACAAAAACTAGAGAAAACTAGTTATGTGAAGGAGACAGGAACACTAAATTCTTCGATAATAGTACAAATAGTAGAAGGAACATTAACATAATCTCAAAAATCAAGGATTAGTCAGGGAGAATTACATAAAATCCTAAAGAAGTATAAAAAACTCTACTGAAATATTTATTGAATATGCTTAATAACTTAGACTCTTCAAACTAGAAAGCTCAATCCAAAATGTTAAATTCAATTGCCAAAAATTCTCACTATAGAAGATAATAAACTTCTAAATAAAAAATTCACAAAGAAGAAGTTAAAGAAGCATTATTTCAACTCAATCCAAATAAATCCCCAGGCCTAGATGGCTTTCAACCTTTTTTCTTTCAAAAACACTTGGATATTTTAGGAGGCAATCTTTGGGAAGCCATCAAAGCTACTAGGAACTCTGGTTCCCTCTGAGAAGAATTTAATAATACCTTTATTGTCCTTATTCCTAAAAAATCTAATTATGAGGACCCAGGATATTTTGGACATATAGCTCTTTGTAATACAATTTATAAGATTTTATCTAAAGCATTGACCAATATAATTAAAAAAGGTTCTTCCCAAACTAATACAATGTAGTACAAGGCATGAGGATCCCCAAAGGAGATGTCCTATGCCCCAAAAAATAACCACACATCAGAAGAATAACAATAACACCAAGATTTAGATCCACAATAACATTATTCTCAAAATAGAATCATAATATTTTCATTCAACATGCCTGACTATAAGGCCTTTCGGGTTATAATCAAACACATAAGAAAATATAACAACAGCTTTGCAAGATCTCACAAGATCCAAATCTTAGCTAGCCTAGATCCACAAATTGGTAGAAATTCCAAGAAGAATCTAAACTTGTGCTCGCAAGCCACCAAGCAACCTTCTTGTTCCCAAGCTGCAACTACTAGCTATACTAATAGACATCACTCCTCTTAGCTACTTCTCTCTAGATGACTTCCTCCCAAATCATCATGCCTACAACATTGTCCAAGATCTCCTTAAATACTTGCATGGCCACAGTTCGGCCTACTGCAATTACATTAATTAAATAAACCCATATTAAATATATCCTTCAAGCCATAAGTTGGCTTGCAACAAACATTAAATACATGACATAAACTAAATACTTAAGATAGGCCCTAAGTTTACAATGTACAAATAACTCATAAGACAACATAAGAATATATGCACTTAGACATAGGTCCACGTGCCAACCAACTATTCAAATCCAAGAGCACATACAACACTCCTTAGATTGAAGCTCGCAAATACAATCTCCAATTTTTTCCCATAGGAACACAATACCAATAACCACTAAAATGGCTCTAACTCCAAGATGATGACTCCAATCATCATGCACACATAGGAGAAGGTTCCCCAATATGCATCGAATAGATTCCCAACCACGCAAATAATAACTCCACAAGTCCAAGCTTGATGTTCTTGGATCAGACTCCCTAGGTAGATATAAAAGTATGTCACACACTTCAATGCCAAAAGAAATATCTACACACAACTTCATCTTAACCAAAGGCTTCCAATCCATTAATACAATAGAAAAAAATCTGAAAATCAACTTTCTATGCTTCGTCCACTCAAACATCATAATCAAATGAATCTCACTAGCCCAATCAACATGCTCACTCCCAGGAACAAAATGAACATAATGCTTCACTAAGAATTCCAGTAACTAATCACAACCAACAATAGTAGTACCTTCAAACATGAAATCCATGTTAGCAACATGATGAAACTCCAAAATCAAGTCAGGAACATGTAAACCCAAATCCACAATAAGAGCAACATGTAAATCATGAACCATGTCAACCATTAGCAAATTAGGAACATACAAATCCATAGTATCATGTAGATCCCCATCCACATCAGCAACCAATGAATCTGCACCAACAAAATTCAACTCCACGTCCACAACAACTTGATTATCCATGAATAGGTGCTTTGCAATTTCCATGTCAGACATAATCAACTGATCATGAAAAAAAGTCTTCATCCCAATATTAACAAGTTTAGGAAAATCCTCAGCAACGACCACAAGTTGCTCTGCAGGTTTTGCATCAAACTCCCCAAACCAATCAACAAAACCAACCTCCACCTCAACCTTGTCATGCCTTGTTCTCTCTCTAACAAGTCTTCTAATTGGCCAAACAACTCACTTTTGGATTGGTAGACTCCAACTCCATAAATCTCTATGAAACTCAACCATTCCTTCCTTAACTTGATCAATCAAACTAGCTTCCAACCAAGTAGATGTCTCTGAAATCTTCTTCTCTACTATATTACAAAGATTTGCAATCATCCTAGGGTACAATCTTCTTAGAGCCATCTTCTCAGATCTTTGCAAACCATCTACAACAAATCCACACAATCAACCGAATCCCTACTCTGATAATCTTCACCCCAAGTCCTGGTGCAAACTGCCTCACATTCAACAATTTGTCCACACACTTAGGAAAACCTTTGCTATGATACCACTTGATGCAGTACAAAAAAAGAGAATCCCTAAAAGAGATGTCCTAAATCCCAACAAATAGGCATACAATGGAAGAATAAAAATAACACCAAGATTTAGATCTACAATAATACCATTCTCAAAATAGAATCATAATATTTTTATTCAACATGCCCAGTTGTAAGGCCTTCTGGGTTATGACCAAATACATAAGAAAATGTAGCAAAAACTCTGCAAGATCTCGCAAGATCCAAACCTTAGCTAGCCCAGATCCAAAAACTAGTAGAAACTCCAAGAAGAATCTAAACTTGTGCTCGCAAACCACCAATAAACCTTCTTATTTCACAAGCCACACCTACTAGCCTTGCTAATAGACTTTTCTCCTCTCAGCTACTCCTCTCTAGCTGACATCCTCCAAAATCACCATGCCTACAATACTACCCAAGCCCTCCTTAAATGCTTGCATGAGCATAGGTCAATGTATTACAATTACGTTAATTAAATACACCCATATTAAATATATCCTTTAAGCCACAAGTTGGCTTGCAACAAACATTAAATACATGACATAAATTAAATACTTAGGATAGGCCCCAAGTTTACAATATAGAAATAACTCATAAGACAACATAAGAATATGTGCACTTAGACATAGGTCTACATGCCAACCAAATATTTAAATCCAAGAGAGAACACACCAACTCCCTCAAATCGAAGCTCGCGAATACAATCTCCAATGTTTTGCCAATAAATAGGAACACATTACTAGCAACCACTAAAATGGCTTTAACTCCAAGATGATGAATCCAGTCATCATGCACACATAGGAGAAGGTTCCTTGATATGCCTCAAATAGATCCCCAACCATGCAAACAATAACTCTACAAATCCAAGCTTGATGGTCTACATAAAAAAATGTTTTGTATCAAATAGATATATCTTCGATGGTATAATTATTATAAAAGAATTAATCCATTATGTTCAATCAAATAAAGAATCATGCATGTTAATGAAATTAGCTATTCAAAAATCGTATGGCAAAGTAGATTGGTGCTTCTTATGTAAAACTCTAGAAGCCTTTGGCTTCTCTCATTAATGTATTAATTCAATCTTTAATTTCATCTCAACTCCCAAAATCTCCCTTTTAATAAATGGCACACCTAAAGGATTTTTCAATATATCTCAAGGTTTTAGACAAGGAGACCCTATATCTCCATTTCTCTTCATTATCATGGTTGAAGCCTTTGGTAGGACTATTGACAAAGCTAGAAAAAATATGAAAATTAAAGGAATCAAAATCACATAAAGAATTCCCAATATAACCCATCAACAATTTGCAAATGACACAATTCTACTAGGAGAAAGCTCTTTAGAAGAAGCAAGAAATTATAAACAAATAATAAATGATCATATGGAAGCCTTAGGACAATTGGTTAATACAAATAAATAAAAAATATTGTACATTAACACTAAAGAAAAAATGGATAGAGAAATTTGCAAAATAATGGGATACAAATAAGGCACATTCCCCATGTAAATGTCTAGGTATACAAATAGAAAAAGGAATGAAAGATGAGAAAGTTTGGGATCCAGTAATAGATAAAATAGATAAGGCCATAAATGGATGGAAGGGTAAATGGTTAACTAAAGCAGGACGTGCCACTATGATTAAATTAGTTATGTTAGCTATTCCTACCTTCCATATGTCTTTTCTACATTTACCCAAAGGCATTAAAAGAAATCTGGACAAGAAAATCAAGAATTTCTTTTGGCAAGGGATTGAAGAAAAGAAAAAATTAGCACTAATAAAATGGGATAATATATGTAAACCCAAGGAATGTGGAGGCCTAGGTGTAAAAAACATTAGTTGGCAAAATGAAGCACTAGGAGTGAAATTAATCTGGAAAATGCATAAGGAAAATAATACTCTAGTAAGTGCACGAAAATACTATATTTAAAATATATAAACAACAAAAATCCTATATCACTATTTAGAACAATTAAGCCCCCTAAAAGATCGAGAATTTGGAACTTTATGGTGCATTGTCAACTGTTAATTTCAAGATATATAACTTGGGATATAGATTTAGGGAAAGATGCATTATTTTGGAAGGATTCATGGGATGGTCTCCCATCCTCAGGTAAATCCAATCTTCCAATTAATATAACAAATACATTAACAAGAATTTGGAGTAAATATGTATACAATTATAACACTAAAACCAACAAGAATAATCTTGTTGGGGGATGTCAATGGAAATCCTTAGACAATACACCACTTTCATCTAAAGAAAAACATACATTCACTCAATCCTTAATAATCATCAGACCTACCACAAGGAAAGGATAAACTAATTTTGGGAGCATCCAAGGATGGGAATTATAAAGTCAAATTAGGATATGAGGAAATCGTCAATTCTAAACATTGGGATAAAGTCGATATCCCTCTCAATCTTTGTGGGATCCAATTTTTCTACCAAACGCAAGTATCTTCTTATTGGTGGCTATATAAAATTAAATACTAATGACAAATAAATTCACCAAAATGGGTTATGAAGGACTTTTAAAATGTCTTTTATGAGAACAAGAATTTGAAATGGCTAAACACCTATTATTCTCATGTAAATTTAGAAACTCGTTTTGGCATTGGTTAAGTACAAAACTCAATTTCTATTCAACATTCCCTAATAAATTTCTAGAATTCTTAAAATACTGGCCCAAACATACAAATTCTAAAATTTATAGCAATTTATGGAAAATCTCACCTTCAATTCTTCTATGGGAAATTCAGAAAGAAAGAAATAGATGTATCTTTTATAATAATGGGATATGTTCCAAGATTAGCTAAGTCCAATTAATCACTTTTACTATGTGTGTATTTGGAAATGTATCTCAACAATTGTTATTTGGGCAATTTGGTGGGAGAGGAATAAAAGGATTTTTTGAAATCAACCTTCGACATTAGAAAAGAAGTTGCAGTGGGGGAAGTTGTGGTAGCTTATATCAAAAGAACTTTTCAACATCTTATTGTCACAGGTTGGGATATTGCTTTGGCTAATAGGTGGAATTCTTTACCCTCTCCTCTTATCAATTCATTATATTTGGTGGTCCTTGTGACAAAGTTAATAGAATTATTATGAAATGGATTCCCCCTGCTATGGGAGATTGCAAGTTAAATTTTGACGGTTGCTTGAGAGGCAATCCTGGTGAATCAAGAGCTAGATTGTGTATAAGAGATCATAATGGGCAAGTGTTAGTTATGTTGGCTCAAAATTTTTTGGTTGGTACAAACAACAAAGCTAAAGCCATGGCACTCTAACTTGGTTTAGAACTGGCACTTCAGCTAAACATAGTTAATATTCACATCGAGGGGGATTCTTTAGTGGTTATCAATTCATGTGTAAAGAAAAAATTAGAAAACTAGAAGTTTGGTTATATTTTGGAAAAAGCTTGGGCAATGGTTGATAAATTTAAAGTAGTGTCCTCTCATACCCTCAAAGAGGGAAACCAGATTGTAAATAATTTATCCAATATTGGTTGTGACTTGAAGGCTAATGAGGAAAGTATTATAGAGTTTATTCCTGCCAACTTTCCCATTTTATTTACCATAATTCAGCAAGAGAAAACCTTTTAATGATGGTTGCACAAAAAGAATAAGTTTGGGTTTAGTATTGTCCAAGTTACTCTTGTCTTATTGTTTATCAAGTTTAGTATTGACTAAGTTACTCTTGGCTTAGTGCTTACGGAGTTCAGTTTAGGTTCATTATTGACCGAGTCACCTTTGGCTTAATGCTTACCGAGCAAGCTCAGGTTTAGCATTCACCGAGTTACTTGAGGCTTACTAAGTTATTTAGTTTACTGATTACTGAGTTCCCCTAGGCAGGGCTTTGACCTACTTCCATCCAAGTGTTTGCTGAGTTAACAAGGAAGAGACTCATGTCGAGTTATTTGACCATAGTTCTTACCAAGTGCTCATGGGTATACTGATCGAGCTATCTAATCTTACTGACTATTTTAGGTCCATATGGTGGTATGGTGCCCAAGTTTGTAAAGGTCTTAATGAGGAATTGTAATGGCATGGGGCTGCTTTGATGATCAAGGAGGTTCGCATGTGCGAGATTACGGTGAAGTCATACTAAATCTTTCCACATTGCTCAGTATCATTTTGTTGCCATCACTTGATACATACGGATGCAAAATATTTGTGCATTATTCAATTTTGGGGTTGTCAGTCTTGTACTTTTCTCTACATAGTTGCAATTGGGCTTTGATGTAATGGCACCTTATTTATTACTCACACGGGAGTAGATGTGTCATACCTTTTGAGCATTTGGTGGGAGATTTTTATAGGCGATCAATGGATTTATTTTTATGACTCCTTCTTCCCTGTTCTCTTTGCTTGCCTTCTCAATTTCAAAGATGTCATTCTCATTGGATGCTTGTGTGAAATGTGAGTCTTGTCATCAGTATCATAGAAGCATCCTACCCAAAAATTACAGAATTTTGCTTCAACTGGAGGTAGACAAAGATGCACTCTCTCATCCCTTGGATGATGAGGTGTTGGATATTATGTTCATTCTACTTTCTTCCTCCACCCATCGTGCGAACGTAATGTCATTGGGGAGGACTTCTTCTCTGCAACTTTTAGACATGTGCTATACCCTTCAAATTTTTTCTCCATATTTCTATCTAATGATATGGATCTTCTTCAGTCAACTTCAAGATTGGAAATCATTGCTTATAAGGTGGTCAGACCAGAGTTTTAGGCTCAAAATAAACTGAAGCAGGCTATGCAAAGTTATGATTTGTGGTCTAGAAATGCCTTGGTGGGAGGACTATGTTCAAGGACCATGCTCATGAAAAAAAATGAGGTTATGGTGACTTTCAAGGCATTACAAAGTCATGTGAAAAGCACAACTCATAGCTCTTGACCAAGACCTTGCAAGTCATGGTAAAAGCTTTGGGATTTTAGATAACTAAGGGTGTGAAGAAAATTGGATTTGCATTGCTCGACATCTTGGGTCTTCCAATTTTTGATGTATATGCAATATCTCACAAGAAGACACCTCTGGCTTCCTTAATTCAGTCAGTTCGTGAACCTGGTGATTGGTTGATTCCTGCTCTAAGTGATCTTGGCTTGGGACACCTTGTCCCAAAATCCCACTCGAATCATCCCAAACCAATAGTCTAGGGTGGTATTTCTGACATTGCCATTGAAGGCTCAAGCTTGGGATGAGAGGTGGCTCCACTACCGTGCTTAGATTTTTGATGGGGTCACTCAGTACAACCTAGTTTGATGTCCACTTCTATAGAGAGTGCTGAGAACATGGAAGAAAAATAGTTTATTGACAGTCTTCTATTTTTTGGACTTTTCTTCTAAAATTTAGGTGTTTTGTAAAATGCTTGAAAATTTTGGTTGTATTGGGTCCCTTATGCCTGTTGTTTTGATACACTTGAAAAATGCAAAATTTGATAAAGTTTGAATTTTGGCAAAATTATGTTTTTTCCATCGATCTTTGTTTGTCAATATCAATGATTGTATTTTGTACATACTGTGATGATGTTGGATTTTCTTTTCTAGTTCTTTTCCACTTGAGCTCTTGAACTAGTTTTAAATTATATATATATATATATATATATATACATACATATATATACATACATATATATACATACATACATATATATACATATGTATGTATATATACATACATACATACATACATATATACATATATACATACATATATACATACATATACATATATACATATATATATATATATACATATATATATATATATACATATATATACATATATACATATATATACATATATATACATATATACATACATATATACATATATATAGATATATATATATATATACATATGTATACATATGTATATATATATACATATGTATATATATGTATATATATATGTGTATGTATATATATATGTGTATGTATATATCTATATATATGTTATATACATATATACATATATACATACATATATACATACATATGTAGATATATACATACATATATATATACATATATACATATACACACACACACACACACACACACACACACACACACATCCAGTGGCTCGTCCACTTTTGTCAAAAAAAAAGAAAAATTAAATTTTACCTCTTTGTAACAAAATAGAAGCAAGTATAACTGAAATAGCTAATAATAATCTAAGAAATTCATTTAAGGAGGAAGTTTCATTCTCATATTGGGACACTAAAATGTATAAAAAATGAAAAAATGTAATTAATCCCCCTCTTATATATCACAAAGATAACAAGTTGAAAATGCTACGTTGCAAATGGGAACCTCCTCCACTCAGATGGATAAAATTAAATTTTGATGTAGCCTATAGAGGTAACCTAGGATTAGCAGATTTAGGTTGAATAATTCATTCAGACAAGGGAAATGTCTAACCAAAAGAGCCAAACCATTTTCTTTCAAATAACCTAGCAGAAATAGAAGATTGAAGGTTTAGTTCTAAGCCTAAAGTTAGGTACCAAAAATCTCATTATCGAAGGTGATTCCCTAATCATTCTTAATGCATTAAGAAAAAAAGAAACTCCTAATTGGATCTTAAATTCCAAACTAGAATATGTGTTATCATTATGTGACTCTTTTAATGATATTAGAATTAATCATATCTATAGGGAAGGAAACAAAGACGTTGATGCCTTAGCAAATTTAGGAATGGAGGGTCACGATATTTTAGAAAAAAATCCTCATTGTAGTCCTTAACATAGTTTCATTCCATCTTATTCTCATGAGTTCTCGTTGCTCCCTAAATTTACCCTTTTAGACTATTATCTTTCCTAATATTCATACAAATTTAGTAGGTTTAACTTTCAATTAATTTAGAAATTAATAATTAATGGTAATTTTATATCATTGTCATCTTTTAAAAACATGAGTATCTCTAGTCTTTTGTTATCTTGTTTCTTTCCCCTTTTCATTAATAATACTTCATCCTTTAACATCTTACTTATAAATCACTCGCTTTTACATCCTCCTCCTTATTAATGTATCAAACCGCCACCACCTTAATTTAACCTAATTGGATGCAATTATTAACATATCACTTTTAGTTCATGACATGATTAGTTTCTAAATGACACCCCTTTGGTATTTATTTAACAACTACTTTTCATAAATATTAAGCTCCTCGTTTATCATGCCTACCCTTATTACAAGAGATGGAGAACACTAGTCACCATTATGCAGCTGGCTCAAAAATTAAATGGGATTTTAGTGAATTTTAGCTTTTATTCCCTTAATTTTCTTGTTTTCAAAGTTATCTCTCCTTTCTTCGATCCTTGAATCTTTAGCTTTAGTTTTAGCGTCTTGTCTCTTCAACTCTTTTTCTTACTGGTATCCTTCCCATTTTTCACATGGATATTGGTATTGTGTTTTTCCATACCTCTTAAAATCGTACCATGAAATTTTTAGGTTCAGTCAAGCCAGAGAGATAGAATAATATTCTTCTCAATCAGGATGGCATGGTTTGGTTTATGGTTGGGTGAGCTCTTGGAGAAAAACATTTTAATTACAATAATTCATGGTGCACTAATAGTGACATAGTGGGTTGCTTCATAGTTGTTTCTTTGAAAGCGGGTATCACTCAGTCAGACACGGTCAATCTCTTTGGAGCCATATTTTCTCCTACTTGGTTAGAAGGTTTGTGTCAAGCTATTTTTAACATCGACCATAGAATGGAAATACCATTTTTGGAATTGTACATGGATTGGCCCATTGGAAGTCTTAAGTGGGATAAGGTTCCAAAGTGTCTAGTGTTGACTGTAAGAGACCAAATGACATTTGACAAAATATGGCCTGAGATGGAATCTAATGTTTATTTTGTCATTGGTAGGTGTAATTTTATCAAGGAAAGAAATAACTTTCGGCTTCTCCCTACCTTCAAGAAAGCAAAATTGGATCCTCCACCGTTAGCAAGGATGACGACCATAATTCCCTTTGTTTCTAGCTTTCGAGACTCAGAAAATCAAGCTACCCAAAGAAATAAGGGAACGCTAACTCTTCTACTCAAAATGCTAGGGAAGAAGATGGAGATATAGATGAGGATCTTATATTATTCATCGTTATGAAATTAATTAAGGTCTTGGTCAGTAGTTTTGTATATTTTTGTATATTTGCTAAAGAGTCTATAGTGTAGTTCCTATGATGTCTCTAGTCCTGAGGAATGTACTCTCGGATTTACTCTAACCATATCTCAAAAACTCTAATAATTATGTTTGGAACACTTATAATATACTATATTAGCTTAAATATTTTTTTACACTTTATATGAATTAAATATGGTTAATTCCATGCTTTCTCTTTCATGTTTATGAGTGCAAAAATTATGGGTGTTCTCTACAAATATTTAATAATCATTTAAATTTAGGTTTATGTTTTAATAACTCAAATCATTAAATGAAAGGAATGGAATGTAGTCTCTATCATAAGATTGAGAGAAACATAATTCCCATTGACATGCCAAATTTGGCTTTTCAACATTCCTCTTTAGGTTCAAATTAATTTTCTAGGCCTTTAACGAGAATAGTAATATAATCTTGCCCAAATTTTAATTTGGGTTCTCTTTTTAAACTAAAAGTTATTCATATTAAACAATGCATAATTGTTAGATCAATTATCTTATATTAGCATCTGATAATTTAAGCTTTCTTAGAATTATAATTTAATTAGAGTATTAATTATAACAAATTTCCACAACCCATGATATTCTATTTATGCTTATGGGTGAGATTGTGTGTGAGTTTATCAGCATCAACATTTCAGATCATACTTAATGATCCATCATCAGGATGAGAGATCTATAATTTAATTAGGGTATGGTATTATCTTCCCATGTCTCCTCTTTTAGCCTAGACTCTCTCCTTTTAGGGGCTCCTATTGTGACTCCCATGAGTGTGGCTCCTACTGTAGCTCCTACTATGGGTCCTATTGTGACTCTTGTTGTGGCTTGTGGTGTTGCTTGTGGTTGCACTCATGGTGGGGCTCATGGTGCGGCTCATGGTGGGGCTCATGCTGTGGCTCCTGGTGTAGCTCTTGGTGTAAGTCCTAGTGCGGCTCCTAGTGTTGCTCCTCCTACAGGTCCTAGTGTGGCTCCTACTATAGGTCCTAGTGTGGCTCTTGTTGTGATAGCTCCATGCATTGATATTGATACATTATTTGCATTTGTAGAGCAGGATGTTACTAGATTAGAGTAGTCTATACTGTCCTTCAATGATGGTTTGTATATAGATATATGTGCGACAATATGTAGGAGTTTACAGGATCTGACTACTAGATTTAGAGCACATCTGTCATGCCCAAAAATTAAAGGGCAAAACACACACACTTTTTATTTTTATTTTAAATTTAAACTTAAATTCACTAAGATGATAAGTTCAAAATTGAATGAAAACTAAGTTACATTCAAGGCAACTACAAGTCTCTAATTAGACTTTAAAACTACAACTTAGCAGAAAACCCCCCCAAAGAATAGGTTGATAACCATTCATTGCTAAATTAATTAGTTGAAATAATTTAACCCACTAGATTCAATAAGTTAAAGGATGTAACATATTATTAATTTTAAATACTCTCTCACTAGTACATTCTTATAATGATGGCAACCATAATTTGCAATAATTTCATATCTTATTAACTTTATTCGATAGCAACTCGCTTGGGCAAGAGTAGATGAACAACTTAATTACTTAACTTGGATATTCAACTATTATAAAACTAATTATTCGAATCTATTGAGATAGTCACATTACTAAACCAACATCCTTCATATAACATTGCAAAACTATGTTTTAAATATCCATTTATTTAAATCGATAATTTACTAAGAAACTTTAATTTATACTAAAATTTCAACTTAATTAACACTAATCCCTATGTCCATGATATTAAATAAAACTATCTCTATAGAAAATTAGATAATTCAACTAACCTTCCAATAACATATTAACTAACAATAGAAACTTCCTCTTCTATACATGACCCATATTAAAATCACTCTAATATTTAACATAATCACTTGTTAAAACAATCATTAAAATTTTAATTAATAAACTTATAAATACTATTATATAAATAAATAAGCAAAGAATTATAAGTATTCGTCATGAAAATTTAAGATGTAACACTAAATTACTTAACCTCTTAACTGCAACTATCTAAATTAAAACTTTAATAACAAAATGATAGAAATTAAACAAGCTTACAATAGCGAATATTATAATTACAACATACAAGCTAATATATTAAAAAAAAAACTTAAAACCACTCTAAAACCACCCTACTAACATCTTAATGAAGCAAATACCCATTAAAATAAAACTAAATTAAAAAAAACACTTCTAACTTAAACCAAATGCTATCTAAACTATAAATGTAAATTAAATTGTAACTAATCCTAACTACCCGTAACCCCTTGCTACGGCACTGCCTACCGGGCAACATATTTGCACCCGGTCAAGCTGCCCAAACTGATCGCTATGCCGTATATTATTTTTTAATATTTAATTATTATATCTAAATTCATTTGCACAATATTAACGAGTACTTGCCCTAAAATTATTAGAATTAGTTGATTACTAGTTAGATAATTTTGAAATAAAATGAGTATATCTAATTTAATTATAATTATAACTTAATAATATGATAAACTAAAATTAAATGTATTGTAATATTAGAATAATAATATTTACAGTAATGTGTGTGTATATATATATAGTATTTGGTAAAGAACTTCTTAATATATTTTTTAAATTAATACGTTAAAATAAAGTTTATCAAATTGTTCTACATTCATATGTAGATATAGTATTTGCTAAAGAAGATTTCAATATATATTTTAAATTAATAGTTAAAATAACAAAATGTTCTTTAGTTTATCAAACTATTCTACAATTTATATTTAGAATAATTTTTAACATTGAAGTAAATTAAAGAAATTAAAGAAAATCTACAAATAAATAAATTTTATTTATATTTATGATATTTATTAAGTAATAATGTTTCTAATTATTTTTTCTTATGAGACAAATGAAATGAGTTGAATCTTTTAGATATATCTTGTTATAAGAATAGTAAAAATAATCTTAATAATAAGTAAAAACATTTTATATAATCTAACTTGTAAAATAAAATATGAGAAAGAATGTTAGTGAGTACAAACCAACAAAATCAAAAAGATTTTAAGTCATTTAAAGTAAATATATTTAAACAAGTTTTATTTGTATTTATGATACTAGTAAGGAATAAAATTTTGAAAAAAATATAACTTTATATTAAAAAAAATAAATTAGATAAAATTACTCATTATAATAAGAAAAATAGTTTATATTTTTAACATTTAAAATAAAAACAATTTTTTAAATTTTATTTATGATATTAACTACTTATTAATTATAAATTTCAAAATTTACTAAATTCTTAATTTTTACTCTTAATATAAATATATTTTATAAAATATATGAGATAAATGTTACCTTCTAAGTATTAGGATCACTAATATTTGTTTTTTTTGTGAATTAGCCAATGAAACATTGGATAATAATTTGTGAGAGAAAAATAAAAATATAACAATGAGAAGAAAAAAATTATTCATTTCTTTAAAAAAGTTAATAAGTAGAAAAATAATTAAATTAAGTGAATAAAAATAATTTTATTTTTATTTACTTATTTTTAAAAATTAATAGAATATAAAAATAAATAAACTAAAAAAATGAATAAAAATATTTTTCTCTTTGTTATACTTATATATTTTTCTTTTTAAACAAGTGAATAGTAATAAAGCTAATAAGATATATTTACTTCAATGTTAATAATATTTGTATTTTGTTTTTTATTAGATAAACAGGTTTTACATGGAACCTGAAACCCGAAAGTTAGTACATAAGAAGGCTGATTATAAGCGTGACAGCCCAGCCAAAAAAGTATAAGTTCAAAGGCTGATAATAAGCATTAAGCCCAGCAAAGAAAAAAGTATTGAAAAAAGACCAGGAAAAGAAAACTATCAAAGCCACGACCAAAAGCCAGCACAAAAATCCAAAAGACAGCGATAAAAAAAAAGAACAAGCAAGAGTTATTCCTTGTTCTTTTGCTCCAAATCATGCATCACCTGAGCAGCCTCAAAGGCCTGTTGATTCTCCTCCTTTTCCATTTGTTGCACTCTTTGATTCCCCTGGTCCTGAGTAGAAGTGGAGTTGTCCTTTGCAGGGTCGTCCTCCGTTCTGGCCTCGTCCCTGTCATTTCCTTCCTCATCATCGTGCATTTCTCTGTCTTTGATCCAGCCCATGAGAGAGATGATATTGTTGTTGATGGAGCTTAACAAGGAAAACATCTGATTAGCAAGGTTGTGATTGTAGTTTTCCAGATAAAAAATATTTGTATTTTGTTACTATTATTCAATATAAGTCAATAAAAAATTGTGAAATCTTTTTGAAAAATATATTTAAAATTTATAATAGATTTATGATAATTAAAAGTTAAAGTAACTTCTAATTTTTGATTTGATTTGTTTCTAAAATTATTGAAATAAATTTGTTTAAAAATATCTCATTACAATATTTAAATAAATAAGATAGATTAAAATATTCATTTTATAAACAAAACCTACAATAGTTTTAACTTAAATTATTATTTACTCTAGAAAAAAAAACTGTCTATTTTTAAATCTAATTCACACTTCACCCTTCGAGCTTGCTTTTATAAGGCACAGACCCCAAAAAAATAAACAAATCAAAAAATGCAAACAAAGGCATGCTATCAATGAGGATAATGCATGTGGTCATCCATGCAAGTTGGGGCAACGACAGAGTTGGGGCAACGACACAGTACAAATAAGTTGCACTATAGCCGGTGCCATTTCCTTTCGTTTAAAAAAATTACATTTATGTGGTTAACTGTACATCTAAATTGATAATTTTATTTGCAGAAGACCTTGGGAAATGAGTAATCTTATACTAGACTTTGTGAATATGTCAAGAGTGGAAAGATATGAGCTAGAGATAGAACTCTTTCTCAACAATGTATTCTCTCACCCACCTTCAAATGTTTGGCTATGATCTTTTTGGTGAAATTCCCCCTTCCCTTTCCAACCTCACCAATCTCGCCCACCTCCAACTTTCTGATAATGATTTCAATAATAGCATTCCTTCTACCCTTCTAAGCCTTCCTTCTACCCTTCTGAGCCTTCAAAGCCTACAACTACTCAACTTTTTGTAAAGACTGCCCTTGCAAAACAATGCTACATCAACAATCTTCATAAAATGCAAAAGGTCAAAGAGAGTCAAGTAATTGGAATATTGACCAATCAACATAAGTTTTTAATTAACTTCAAATTTAAAAGAGTACATATACCAAATACCAGATAGTCTAACCATGACAACCAAGTTGAAATGTTCTCTAGAACTTGTCTAAGAACACAAGGGGCGAGAATAGATTAGGAGTGCTTTACCACCCTACCATGAAGTTTTTAAGCTTCCCCAAAATCTTTCTTGACATGAAAGATACCCAACCCGACATTAAGAAAGACTAAACAGGTAAAACCAAGAAAAAATATTGGAATTGTGCAACACATTGTCTACAATTCAATTAGAAGGTTCCATCCATTCACATATATCATATACATGTGTATAAACAAAAATCATCTTTGCAAAGATAAGTAACACAAATTTTTATAGCCAAATGCAAGATAATATGTTTCAATCAATTATGTATGAAAATTAATTTAGCTCAATAGTTTTCTTATCATATGTCCATCACAAAGGCATATCACACGTTAAGGAAAACTCTTTCCAAAAATCAGGACTTCATCTCCTAATAGTAGTACAATCACTCTCTTAGTGACTCATAGTTCATTGCAATTAAATCATTTCATAATAAATCTAAATATTGACCACACTATCAATACTTAGTTGTCTCTATGAGAAATATTTCTAGATATCTGATCCAAAGTAGACAAACCCTCTTAATACAATCATCTATTCCATGCAAAACAATTCAACTGCCTAATATAATTGTGTACTAGTAATGCTCAAGGTGCACCCATTCTATAATGTTTCAATCACATAAAATATATTTGTCCTGCACAATTTTCTCTAATTTAATTGTATATTCACAATTCAATTGCAGATGACATAACAACGTTCTTGATAAACAAATACAATGACAATTATCCAACAAAATGGTAGTGATGTCCTTTTGAAATCCTACGATATTCATTATGATCCAACAATAATACATATGCTATACTCCACATCATGTATTAAGAGATTTCAGACATGGTCAAATTTAGTTAACAAAATCAATGTAGACATTAGTGATCAATTCACATTTTATTTTAGGCACAAGTAATAAGCTCTATAGGTGAAATCAACTGATTTCTAATTACCTAAATTTCATGTTTACCCAAGTCACGTTTAAAAATTTTTTTAGTTATCATCCTAGAATACTATTGCCTGTGCACAATCAAGCTCTTTTAAAAAGGGTAACCATAATATAAATATATGATTTCTAGTGCAAGAGAAGCTCTACTCACATGATATTTCCTTGAAGGTTATCAGATATGTTTAACCATAGAACATTATTTTGGATCCATTTAATAAAAGTATGGGAATATATTAGAATATGATCAAGACCACTTGAAAAAACTTCTTCAATAACCAATTATTTGGTACTCATTACCCAAACTGCATTTTCCTGAGGAAATGGTAAAATCATCTTTTGGCTTGTTGAGCTATCACCAAAAATGGATGTTAGGGCCTATGGTTGGTGGTGACCGATTACAATTGGGTTGAACTTGTAGCTTCTAGTTATTTTTAAAGAACCATGGTGGTAGAAGCCATGTGTTTTTTTGGAAACTTATAGTTGGAACAACTGTTGTTTTGTTATTGATGTCAAATCTATTGAAGAGGCATATTGCTAACTAGTCTAAATAGCATATCTATTTGATTGATGAAGAGGATTTGAGAAATTGCTGATAATTATAACACCTCAAGGAAAGGTTGAACTTATGAAATGAAGTTACAATGGACATTTGATTAGATAGACTTTGATAAAACAAAGTAATTGTTTACATCAAGAGAGCCAAGCCAAGTTGAGAAAAAGAGTTAAATACTAAGGAGTGCCAAGTAATGCTAGTGTCAACTAAGCCATAGTTAGTGCTGAGAAAATCTAGTGTTGGTTGAGCATTAGCATCGACTGGGTATTTTAATGATCATGACTGAGTGTTAGAATTAGTGATTGTTGAGTGACAGTAAAATATCAAATTCAAAGGAATCATGAGATCAAGCCGACTTGGTAGATTTATTAAGAGATGTAAAACTTATTAAAGATTAAAATATTGAGTTGGATCATTTAATTCAAGGTGATTATTAGGTAAAGACCTAATAGAAGGATTCTAAATGATTTTCTAGAGGATGCTTATGAAGATCTACAAATACATTGAATTGAGTTGAACATGATCATAAGCACTAAGATCAATGGTGGATATAGAAAACGGTAAAGCACAAACTACCTATATAAAGAGGTATAGAGATGAACAAAAAAAGAGAGGATAAAGAAGATTGCAAGTGTATACAGAGCAAGGTTGATCATATGCACACATGTGGCTATGAATAAGAAGCTAGTGAAGAGAAGCATATAGATGTGATGTTGTTGCTGATAAGTATATTTGAGCAGAAGGCTTAAGTGTTGATGAGAAGAGTGAATTGATTTCTTGAAGAGTGTCCATGTAGATCAAGATCATAGATGAAAATGGAAGGCTTATCAGTGAACCAACATAAGGACTGAATAGAGATCTAAAGTAGAAAAGTGAGTTGTAATTACACAGATCAAAACCTACTGCTTTCTTTCTTATCATTGTAAACACTTTGTATTTGAAATCCTTTTAATAGAGGTTGACCTAACAACCATTCGAAGACTTAATAGTTTGTGTAAATCCTTTAACAAGGTGACATTCTAAATGGAATGATCAAAGACCTCTTACAAGGCCACTCCTAATAGGGTGATTAAATCCTCTAACCAGGTCACATTTAACAGTGTGTATTGTAAACTTATTACAGGGTTGGCTCCTAATAGAGCTTGCTTCAAAAGAGTGAAAAAGAGTGACTTGTTACTAGTGTTTTTCCCCATATTGGGTTTTCACATAAAATCCCAGTGTCAAACTAGATGAATGTCTTATCAATGCTTTACATATGATGATGTTTTCATTATGCAATGCAAGTTAAAGTTTATGACAATTTTACAATAGAGACCAAGCAACAATAGGATATGCAGGATAAGTAGAAAAGTGATGTGTTTAATGTTTAAATGTTCAAGTGGTACGTATATACATTGAGTAATTGATTCACCTGCTGTCCCTCTCAGTTATTCTAAACATTTCTAATAGTATTTACATTATTGGCAATGTTTTTACACATTGTTTGGTTCTTTGAGGAACATTCAATACCATAATTGAACAAACACATAACAAAACACAGTATGTCAATGCAAACTTACTTTCTGAAATGTATAGGCTCAATCATTCTATTTATAGCCAAAAATGGCATTAATGTACATAATGTTGTAGTAGAATAAGTAGTTACAATATTAATTAAAGTTGTTGAAAAGGAAGGATGTAGGCGACTATTGATGGTTGTAGACAATTGTGAGCGGCTACTGATAGTGGTACTAGTTGTAATTAATTTATTGCAGCTAACATCCCCTCATAAATTAATTACACTAACTATGTTAAATATTTACTAACTATCTAAATATCCCCCCATAATCTACATATGATGGGTCCCGATCTAAAGCCTTGTTAGGTACGCATTTATAATCATTTATTTCCTAAATACAATGGTTGGAATTCACTAGAATCCCCCTTGAATGACAACCATGAGAGAATCATGTTACTTCTCTTGAGCCCAAAAGATGTCAAAGAGATACAAGCTTTTCTTTACTTAAGGCCTTGGTGAATAAATCAGCAATTTGGTCTTTTGTTTTGCAATATTGTAGATGAATCACTTTTTGCTGGATCAAATGTCAAATATAATGATGATAAACCTTGATATTTTTGGTGTGAGCATGAAACATTGCATTCTTGGACAATGATATTGTAATTTGATTGTCACAATGAAGTAGAGAAAACCTTGCGTGATGTTGCTTGAGGATCAATAGGATAGCTCACAGCCAAGTGATTTATTTCATTGATTCATTTTCCATAGTATATTCATCTTTTGTAGTTGATAGAGTAATGGTAGATTGGTTTTTACCGCACTAAGAAAGACAACATAACCTTTAGTGGACTTATGATCATCTACACATCCTGCACAATCACAAACCGAATAACTAATAAGGGAAATATCTCCATGAGATGAGTAATATATGCTCATTGATCAAGACCATTTCACATATCTTAGTATTCTTTTAGCTACTATCCAATGTGGAACCTTAGGAGAACTTAGAAATATCTGGTCAAGTGTGTGTCAAACATGCAAGACTACCAACCAATTGCCTCTATCAAGTAGGATCAACATCTTCACCTTTCATGTCCTTTGTTAACTTCAATCCTAGAGTAACTAGAGTAGACACACTCTTACAATCTTCCAATCTAAACCTCATCAACAAGTCTAGAGCATAATTTTTTTGAGAGAGATAGAAACCATCATCCTTTCTCCATACTTGCATGCCAAGAAAATAGTGTAGAAGATCATGATCAGTCATCTCAAATGTATCTTGCAAGTTGGACTTCATGTTATTGATTTGATCCATATTATATCCTATAATAATAAGATTATCAATATAAAGCACAATGATTGTGATACCACCATCATCAAATTCCTTCACATACAAATTTGGGCCATGATGACTATTATGGAAGCCTTGAATTTGAAAATATTCATCAATTTTAGCATACCAAGCCCTTCATGCTTTTTTTAAACCATATAAAGCCTTCCTTAATTTACAAACCAAATGTTCTTTTCCTTGAATTTCAAATCCTTGTGGCTAAGTCATATAAATCTCTTCCTCAATTTCACCATTTAAAAATGCATTCTTGACATCCATCTAGTGTAGAGGCCACTTAAAATGTGTTGTCAATACTTTAATAGTCTTGACTGATCTTTGCTACTAGAGAAAAATTTTACGTGTAATTAATTCCCTCTTTTTGTGAATACCCTTTGGCCACTAGTTTTTCCTTAACTAAGCATGATTATTTAGTGCTAGCTAAGAATTCAAGGGTTGAAGACCAAATTGAGCTTCTTCCACCTCAATTTAGTAATTAATTACAGTAACTATGTTACATATTGTTAGAAATGGAAAAAGAAATCTGTAAATAAACAATACCAGGAAAGAATCTAAGTGAGTAAATGCATGAAAAGATATTACCATAAAATAGGAGAGAGAAAGCTTCAAGCTCCAACACCATGAGACAAGATATTTGGAAAGGGGAAAGCAAAGAAAACCCCTTGTGACATTATGAATGAGGCATCAAAAGCCTAAGAAGAAAAAGAGAGAGCAAGAGAGCAATGGCTCATACAATATTTGAGAAGAGGAAGAAACCTCATTCTTAAGAAATGAGAGAAGAGGGTCATCTCTTAAATAGAGATGAGAGAGAGGAGTTAGAATGTAACTCCCATGTCTATGAATGCCACCATTCATAAGTGTGTGAGGCCAAGTGTGAGATTCCTCTTAAGGAGGAATAATCTAAATTAGAAATTACAATAAATATTTGTCCTCACATATTCCACTAGATGACAAAATAAGATGTAGTGGAAAAAGGACAAAAAGAAATATATTAGGATACCTTGGCTTATATCCTAATATATTACAACAATAAAGAAAGAAGGTCTAACCTTGGTTTATAAATATACCAAGGAAAGATTACAACTTCTAACACATATTTACTAGCTATCTAAATATCCTCTCATAGTCTACATATGATGGGTCTCAACCTAAAGCCTTGTTAGGATTTATTTCCTAAATACAATGGTTGGAATTCACTAGAATCCCCCATGAATGACAACCATGAGAGAATCATGTTACTTCTCTTAAGCCCAAAAGATGTCAAAGAGTTACAAGCATTCCTTTATTTAAGGCCTTGGTGAATAAATCAGCAATTTGGTCTTGTTTTGCAATATTGTAGATGAGTCACTTGTTGTTGGATCAAATGTCAAATATAATGATAAAAGACCTTGATATCTTTGGTGCGAGCATGAAACACTACATTCTTGGACAATGAGATTGCACTTTGATTGTCACAATGAAGTAGAGTAGACCCTATGTAATGTTGCTTGAGGACTGATAGGATAGCTCACAGCCAAGTGATTTATTTCATTGATTCATTTTCCATAGTATATTCATCTTCTGTAGTTGATAGAGGAATGGTAGATTGGCTTTTACCGCACTAAGAAAGATAACATAACCTTTAGTGGACTTATGATCATCTACACATCCTGCACAATCACAAACCGAATAACTAATAAGGGAAATATCTCCATGAGATGAGTAATCTATGTTCATTGATCAAGGCCTTTTCACATATCTTAGTATTCTTTTAGCTACTATCCAATGTGGAACCTTAGGAGAACTTAGAAATATCTGGTCAAGTGTGTGTCAAACATGCAAGACTACCAAGCAATTGCCTATATAAAGTTAGATCAACAACTTCACCTTTCATGTCCTTTCTTAACTTCAATCCTAGAGTAATTTTATTAGACCCACTCTTATAATCTTCTAATCTAAACCTCTTCAACAAGTCTAGAGCATAATGTTTTTTAGAGAGATAGAAACCATCATCCTTTTTCCATACATGCATGCCAAGGAAATAATGTAGAAAATCATGATCTGTCATCTCAAATATATCTTACAAGTTTGACTTCATGTTATTGATTTGATCCATGTTATATCCTATAATAATAAGATTATCTATATAAAGCACAATGATTGTGATACCACCATCATCAAATTCCTTCAAATACAAATTTGGGCCATGATTACTATTATGGAAGCCTTGAATTTGAAAATATTCATCAATTTTAGCATACCAAGCCCTTCATGCTTGTTTTAAACCATATAAAGCCTTCCTTAATTTACAAACCAAATGTTCTTTTCCTTGAATTTCAAATCCTTGTGGTTGATTCATATAAATCTTTTCCTCAATTTCACCATTTAAAAATTGATTCTTAACATCCATCTAGTGTAGAGGCCACTTAAAATGTGTTGTCAATACTTTAATAGTCGTGACTGATCTTTGCTACTAGAGAAAAATTTTATGTGTAATCAATTCCCTCTTTTTGTGAATACCCTTTGGCCACTAGTCTTTCCTTAACTAAGCATGCTTAGTTAGTGCTAGTTGAGCATTCAAGGGTTGAAGACCAAATTGAGCTTCTTCCACCTAGCCAAGTATGGAGCATTTAATGAAGACCTAAAATTGAAAATTAATAAAAGGGAGAAATCATAGTTTCATTTTCACCACAAATTTAGAATTTTCTATAGAGTGCAACATTCCCCAAAGCTATTAGGCACAACTTTGTTGAAGGAAATTCTCAGTCAAAGACAATAGCTTCAAGTCCTTCATCAACCAAACAATGAGCCCTTAATGCCTATTTATTCTTTTTTCCTTGATAGGTTGGCCTCCCTTTTTAATTTTTCTCTGCTTCTTCCAGCAACCTCTAGAAGCTTTTCTTTATTTAATTTATAAAGTTACCTTATAATATATATTTTTTAATTGCTAACTTTATAATTAATTCCTCCCAAAAACAATAAATAAAAAAATGGGACATTATAGGTCCGCCCCTCCTAAAATTGCTTGGCCTCAAGCAATCTTAATGCTGGATGCTGCAAAATCACTTCTCCCTCCCAAGTAGCATCTTCAATAGGAAAATCTTTCCACTTAACTAGATACTCTTTGATTACTCTCCTACAAAGCTGCTTCTCTCTACTATCCAGAATGAATTCTGGCACTAAGATCAATTTCCCTTCATCATTCAAGGGAGGTAATACTATAGAAGGCATCACATTCTGAACCAATTCCTTTTTGAGGCGTGATACATGAAACACATTGTGCACTCGACTATCTATGGGAAGCTCCAACTCATAAGCCACCTCACCAATTCATTCGATGATCTTGAATGGTCCATAATATCGTGGCTTGAGTTTCTCTATACCACTCTTCTTGAGAGTGGACTACTTATATGGCTACAACATGAGGTAAACCATATCATTTACCTCAAAACTATGCTTAGTCCTCTTCTTGTTTGCATACTATTTTTGCTGGTTCTGAGCTCTAGCAATGTTGTTTTTGAGAGTAGCAACTATATCCTTACTTTCCTATAACAGTTCACCTGCACGGGGTACTCGACTATCTCCCAACAACAAATCTAAGAAACTAGGTGCCTCATAATTGTAAAGTTCCATGAAGGATGTCATTTGTATAGTCATATGATATGTAGTGTTGTAACAATACTCACAGGGATATATCTATCTAACCCAATCTCGCTATTGATCTGCCACATAATTCCTCAAATACCCTTCCACCCATTTGTTTACAATCTCTGTTTGACCATCAGTCTGTGGGTGATAACTGGTACTAGGTGTAAGCTCAGTGCCAGAAAATCAAAATATCTCTTGCCAAAAGTGACTCATGAAGCAGCTATCCCTGTCACTCACAATGCTCCAAGGTAACCTGTGTAATCTAAAAATCTCCTTGAAGAAGACCTCTGCCACCTGAGTTGTTGAGTATGTAGTAGCGATAGGGAAGAAGTGAGCACATTTTGTCAGCCTATCCACCACATCATAGATACAATCATGCCCCTGGGCCCTAGGCAAGCCCGTAATAAAATCCGTAGAGATGCACTCCCACTTCCTGTCAGGAATAGGAAGTGGCTATAGGAGCCCTGCTGGATAAGTGTGCTCTTGTTTGTTCTACTGGAAAACATGACACTCACGCACATACTGCAAAATATCAACCTTAAGTCCCTTCCAAGTGAATCATTTCCGTACTAACCTGTAAGTCTTGAAATACCCAGGATGGGCTTCTGTAGGTAAATTATGGAATGTTCTCAAAATCAAATGCTTCACTTTCGATCCTGGGACTAAGTAAATCCTGTTCTTGTAAATGATCAAATCATCTATGAGAGTGTATCTGGTGTCGATTGTTGTCCCCTCCACTATAGAAGAGGCCCACGTGTCTTTGGCATATTCTCCTACAATCAAGTGTCACCAATCCTCTGATATTTGAATCATAGAAGTGAGGTGTGGCCTACGGGATAAAGCATCTACTACAATATTTTGTGTCCCCTTAACATATGTGATATCAAAATCCTATGCCTGTAACTTACTCACCCACTTCTACTAATGATCATTCAGGTCCCGCTATCCCAAAAAGTGCTTCAAACTATTATGATCAGTTTTAATACAAAATTTGTTGCCCACAAGATACTGTCTGAATTTGGCCAAGGCATGCATGATGGCTAGCATCTCCTTATCATATATGCTGAATGATCTCTTGGCCCCTCTGAGTTTCGTACTCTCATAAGCTATAGGATGCTTCTCCTGCATGAGTACAACACCAAATCCCTCTCCAAAAGCATCACATTAAAGCTCAAATGGCTTCGTGAAATCAGGCAATGCTAATACTGGGCATGTAGTTATTATTTCCTTGAACCGCATAAAACACTCCTGTGCCTCTCGAGTCCACACAAATGCCCCTTTCTTCAAAAAATCTATCATGGGCGTTGCATGTCGTGAGTAGCCACTAACAAACCTGCAATAGAATCCACATAGACCAAGGAACCCTCTTAACTGTGTAATCTTCTCTGGTGGTGGCCAATCAACAATAGCACGGATCTTTTTAGGATCCATTCGCACTCCTTCCGCACTAATGATGTGTCCAAGATACAACAATTTTTTCATCCCCAAATCACATTTGGACTCCTTGGCATACAAGGACTCGCTCTATAAAATGCTTAATACTGTCTCCAAGTGCTCTAAATGTTCCTGCCATGTCCTGCTATAGATCAAAATATCATCAAAGAACACTAGCACAAATTTACTCAACTGATGGTGGAAGACCTTGTTCATAGTGGACTAAAAAGTGGCAGGTGCATTAGTCAAACCAAAAGGCATGAATACAAACTCAAAATGACCGTAATGACATCTAAAAGCAATTTTTTCAATATCCTACTCTCGAACTCTGATCTGGTGATAGCCTGATCTCAAATCAATTTTTGTGAAATAACAAGCCCCATGCAATTCATCTATTAGCTCATTGATGCGTGGGATGGGATACTTTCTCTTTATAGTTTTCTTATTCAACACCCTATAATCAATACACATTTGTAGAGTTCCATCCTTCTTTTTTACCAAAACAATAGAAGATGCAAAAGGTGACTTACTTGGTTTGATGTGTCCCATTGCTAGCAACTCATTGATGGTCCTCTCGATCTCATCTTTGAGTCATTTTGGGTTCCGGTATGGTGTGATCATGACAGGCTTAGCACCTTCCTCCAACTTGATAATGTGCTCAATACCTCTATCTGGTGGCCTGCCTGGTGGAATCTCACTAAATACCTTCCCATACTTGATTCTCAATTTTTGAATGTCTAGATGATATTCAGTCTTATGTTGCTCCCCCTGGGTAGGCATCAAGGTGCATATTGCTGCCCACTCTATATTATTATGCCTGGCTAATCTCTCCAACCACCTAAATGAGATAGTCCTAACATCACCATTATGAATAGCCTTCATCACATGAGTCCTGCCATCCACCACGAATTGTATCTCCATATCCTCCAATCTCAGGGTAACCTCCTTCAAAGAATGTAGCCATTGCATCCCAAGTACTATGTCCATGTCACCCATGTTGACCACATGATAGTCTGCCTTAAACTCATAGTTGTTTAGGTGCAAAGGTAGATCTCGCACCGTCCTATCACAACGAAGAGTATATCCATCAGCTACCTTAACTCTTAGTCCCTCAAACTCCTCAATAATGAGCTCACACCTCTCCAAAAATCATGCATCAATGAAATTATGCGTGGCACCTATATCCAACAGAGTAATAATCTTTTGTCCTGCCAAGACTCCTCGAAATTTGAAAGATCCCTCTCTTTGAATACTAGACAGACGTGCCTCCTGTAAATGTATCTCTGGAGCCTCTTTTTTCTCAGCACTATCTACCTCTTGTTCAGCCTCTACCTCATCAGGATCCTCCTTAGGGTGCTTTGAGATGTTTGAATCTGAACCTTCATAATAAGCCCACATCACCCGGTTAGCTTTCCCCTTAGGCTTCATGGGACAATCATGACCAAACTCATAGGGACCTTTGCAAAAGAAGCACAACTTCTTCCTATGCAAGTCATTAAGTGTTTCCTTATCAAAAGGTGTAGCTAGCTTGTCTTTTGAGTCACTAACCTTCTCTTTACCCTTGCTGAATTCCCCTTTGTTATCTCTAAATGATGAAGAACTCTTTAAACTAAACCGATTTGTTGGAGCTGCAAGTTCCATACTATGGGCTTTCTTCATGGCTTCCTGTAATGTAGGAGGATCAAAGGCCTTTAACCACCCCTTGAGTGGTTCAGTTAATCCCTCTGTGAATAAAATGACTAGCCTCCTTTTTGAAATGTTAGGCACCATCACTGCAAGCTTCTGGAAGTCATTGATAAATTGTTCTAAACCTCCTGACTGTCTCAACTGGGCTAACTCCCAGAAATAAACTTTAGGATTTTTTTTATCAAACCTTTCTATCAATCTATCCACAAACTCTTGATAAGTGATTACCTGATTGTGTTGCAATGTTATCATGCCATGTGTCCACCAATCATGTGCTGCCCCATCTAAGTGTAAAGTGGCATACTTGAGTGCTTCAATTTCTGTAATAGTCTTCAGAGATAGGAAAGTATCCACCTTATGATTCCAAGCACGAGCAGTCATTTTTCCACTACCATCAAATGTGAGTAATACCAACTTGTTGGTGACCTGTTGCAACTCACTATGTTTATCTACTTGCTTCTACCAAGCAGCTCTATAGTTCAGGTACCTATCAAATGTCCATCCATCCTGCACATATTCTAGTAATGAATCCCACTCATTTATTGCTTGTCAGAGTTCTTCTACAATATCAATTACCATAGCATTAGGTGTGTGTGCTGGAGTTTCTTCTCTAAATGTAGGACGTGTGGGTCTATCAGCTATTCTAGGCCGTGTTCTATGTTGTGATCCTACTGTGCTTCTATCATCTTGATCATGATTATTTCTCCTATTTTCCCCAATCAAATGTTGCATCATAACCATCATTTCCTGTGTACTTGCCTCTATTGACTGTAGAAGCCTCTCCTGTTGCTATAAAGTCTCATCATCTCACACACTTCTGGATGGGCTTGGAGAATGTCTCTCAGCCATATTCTTAGTTATGCTGGTTCCTTTGTAAACTAAATTAAATGGTGGTTGGGTAACCCTATTAGGCTGGCAGGAAACTGCTCGGATACCACTGTAATGACTCGTACCAATAGGCCACTAAACAAACTCTAGATTTTAACACACTGGATTGATCAAATGGTGGAGACTGAATGTTGTAGATGATATGGTGAAAGTGCAACTCCACTGGAAACTCCAAATCAGCAATTAAGCACAAATGAAAGGACTGAAATATCCTTCCCAAAGCTGCAATAATTCAGGTGATCTCTCACACCCTCAAAATTGTGTACCAATTGAGAGTTTTCATTCTCAATGGCCAATTGTGACTATTTGCAGAAACCCTAGGCTCCACAACACACATAAGAAAAATAAATAATAAATCTCGATGATAGACAATGAGCCCTCAATGCTTATTTATTCTTTTTTCCTTGATAGGTCGGCCTCCCTTTTTAATTTTTCTCTACTTCTTGCAGCAACCTCTATAAGCTTTTCTTTATTTAATTTATAAAGTTAGCTTATAATATATATTTTTAAATTGATAACTTTATAATTAATTCCTCCCAAAAACAATAAAGAAAAAAATGGGACATTACAAGGCATATGGCATATTGTGTAATAATGATGTGCTAAAGCTAGAGCACAAACATATGGAGGTCAAGGGTTTGACCCAAATCATCCACCTATTGAGAAACTTTTGAGTCAAATGGATGAGACTTATACATAGCCAAGTTCACAACATGTCATTCTGGTTGGAACAACCCAATCCCATCATAAAGAAAATGATTCACAAGATAACAACATATCCAATGATAGAAAAAGCTAAGGTTGTTAAAACCCTAGGTTGGGCAGTCCTGACAAAGATAACCCTTTCTAAATGGGATGGTAGAGGCATGAAGATGAATAATGTGTCTCACATGGAAATCAAGTTTGGCATCCATGTCATTGTGTACAAAATCTATAGTTCAAGTTTTGCAAACAAGGTTCCATGTGAGGTAGCAGACCTAGCATACAAGGTTGTCAAGAAGAATCTATCATTCAACCTAGCCAGTCTTCAACATACCCAACTATGAAAGAACATGGAGAGTATTCAAGCTTAAAAAAATAATTCATGTAAGTTTGGTTCACTCTTAGTTTGTTTGTTCTTTTATGTACATAAATTATTTCCTTCAAAGGGAAATGTTATTTGGAAGAAAGACACCCCAATTCTGTATCAGATTAATGAATTCTTAAATGAGATGGGTGAGAACTTTGAAAGCATCATGGATGTATACTTTGAAAATTTCAAGAAAAGGATGTAGAGTAGGCTTAGGATCCCTAAGATGTTCATAGAGGATTATGAGAAGGATATATGCTTCTTGGTTGATTGTGACAAAGTTAACATATAGGAAGTCAGACCTAGGATTCCATGGGTAAAACTTCTATCATATGAGGTGAATATTGACATTGTTTAGGCAATCATCAATGAGCTAGTGGATCCCAAAGCTACTTATTTTGGGACATATGATGAAGCTAAAACAAGAATCTCACTTGATATTTAGATTCCTCAAATTCTAAAGAGAGGAAAGGAGAGGCTTGAAAACATTGGAAAGAAACTTGCCAAAGAAGATCCAACTCTCAAACGCACTAAAGGAAAGGGTAATGATGTAGAAGAGGAAGAGAAATATGATGAGGAAGAGGAAAGTGAAGAAGAAGAAGAGGAAGTGGAACACCCCAAAAAGAAGGTGAAGACCCTATCCAAGCCTCCATCGAGAAGTACTACAAGGTCTACTCCTATGATCACTACCTCAAAGCCAAGAAAACCAAAGAAGAAACCAAAACTTTAGGATGAGGATGAAGATGGTGAAGATGATGAAGATGATGAGAATACCCCAATTATATATTTGAAGAAGGCACCCCCTTCTTTTGAGAAATAACTAAAAAATATAAGGGAATGAAGGGGTATGGTAGGATTTAAATACTTCAAGTATGACTCCAGAAGTAGGGATGAGAAGAAACAAATTAAGGAAGCCTTAGTTGAGAAAATGGAAAGATGAAAATAGGAACCTTTTGAACTTAAAGGGCATGCTCCTAAAAATCTACTGAAGGTTTTTTCACACCATTGGGACAATGCAACAAAAATAGAGAAGGACATAAGAGAGAAAAGCTTAAGAAAATTGATGCCTAGTCTCTCTAGCAAAGAAATCAAGGAGGTAATATCTAATATTGAAGATAGAAAAATTCCTAGATTAAAAAATTTCCAAATTTTGGCCAATAAGATAGAAGATGTTGTGTAGTCCATGAAAAACATGTGGAAATTTTTTTTTTGATATCAAGGAAGAAGGAGGTCTTCCATTGATTCACACAATTGAGGATTTTGGTGTTGAGAAAATTGTTGTAGAGGTCATGGCATCACTTCCCTCCACTCCACCAAAGATATCATTTGAGAAACAATCAATTGAGTTGAACATAATTCAACCAAGAAGTGAAGTGAAGATGGTCAAACCTTCATCAACCTCTCTCCCAGAGGTAATCAAGCAACAAGCTCCCTTGATCTCAACCAAGCTATAATTGCAGGAGGACTCAGTTGAAAAGGGTAAAAAAATCATTCCTTCTTCAATAGTCAAGAGCAAGGGAAAAGGGAACAGAGTTGATGGCATTGATCTTGATGAGGATATTGTTATTCTAAATTGGGACCAATCCAATCCATCTACTAAGGAGATAGATATTTTGGGAGAACTATGGAAGAAAAGAGCAAAGCAACGAATGTTAAGGGATGAAAGAGATAGGAGCAAAGTCTTGGAGGACATCACATAAATATTTATAGATGCTCTATCTATAGAGGTAAATGATAAAGTCCCTATCATTGATCAATTAATTCATATTGTGCACAAGTTCAATGAGGACATTGATTAGTAGGATAAACTCCTTATGAAAGTTGAAAGGAAGTTTGAGAATAAAGTGCTAGAAATTGTAGCACAAAAGATATCAATTGATCAAGTAGAACTATCTACTTTAATTCATGCATTAGAAATTATTGTAAATAACGTTGTATCTTTATTTGTAAAGTTGAGTGATTCCACTAGCTTTACCAAGTAAATAAAAGAAAAACTAGTCAAAGTTGTCATGGACTTGAAGGATAGTGCAAATCAATTGGCACTCAATCCAAGCTCTAGTTCCATTCATTTTGTAAAAGCTAGATTTTTAACAAATCTTTAGACAAAACTACTAAGGGAAGAGGCCAAAATAAGAGCAACATTGATTGGTATACAAGGTATGACACTTCCCCAAATGAACACCATGCAAAAGAGAACGGATCACGCAAGGACATTAGTCAATGACACAAATATGTTAGTTGTAGATCATATGTATGAGTTATCAGAAGAGCTTCAAATTGATTCATACATTTTGAAGGTGCTCCAAGGTAACTGGAAGAAGACTTTTTTTATAATTTTAAAGGTACACCATGATTTTCTTTCTCATTTTCATATAACCTTGTAACTGTTTGGCATTTGTAACAAAAATAAGGGGAAAGTATACAAGGAGAAAAAGTACATTACATAAAAGGGGGAAAGAAAGTATACAAAAAGGGAGACTATATAGAGAAAATAGAATCCACATACTTATATACATGTAAAGGAAATATGTACAACAAGAAAGATATGTGAAAAGAAAAAAAAGAAAAACAATTTTAAAAAAAAAAACCAAAAACAAAGTTTTCAGTTCAAACCTAGTTGTAGAGTCTTCAATACAAACTGAGCTACAGAACAAAGCATAATCAAAGGGGGAGTTTGATAGAAGAAATTTTGTTTTCAGATCTTATGTATGATAAGCATTTTTGTGACTAATGCCAAAGGGGGGGATTGTTAATCTCATTGCAAGATTTATTATCAATTAGTGTCAAACACTTAGTCATAATGGAAATATAGTAGTAACTAAGTTTCCAGTTTGTAGTGTTAATTGAGCTCAAAAAGGAACCATGCAAAGTTAATTCTGCAAGAAGCAAGCAACATCAACTGAGTTGATAGTTCGCACCTAGCTATAGTTTCAACCGAGTTGATAGTGCCCATCAAGCTCCAATGTGAATCAAGTCAATAGAAAACTTTTATTCCAAGGTGATAATCAAGCTAGCAGAATAGTGCAAACTGTGTTAGCAATTTCTACCAAGTGATCAACATGGACTAAGCATCTAGTATCGCTTGAGTGCTAGAGTTAGCGAAGGTGATAGTTGTGCCTGAGTATCTTTAGCATCGTCCAAGTAAGCAATTGGACTCAATTTACAACATTGGGTTGACTTGGTAATTATTTTGGAATTAATTTTGTTGTGGCCAACCTGTGATGGAATTATTTGGATGGATATAAGTATAAGACATTTTGTTCATCCAATTATCAATAATTTATTCTATCATCATTCTAGCATTCTAAGCAAATATGGAAGATACTATTGTTTAGAGGCTACAAGCATTCCAAGGAAAGGAAGAGACCCATCTATCACAGTTAGGTGATCAATTTACTTCAAAGGATCTTCATCAACAATTAGAGTTTCATTTCAGAGATCAATCCACTGATTTATCCTAATAGGTGCATCAGTCCCAAATCCCCTAGCAATGCTTTGTAGAAACTCCTAACATACTACATACTTAACTATATTGTAAAAATCCTTTCACAAGGTAGACCTAATAGTCCCTATTACTCCTAACCAAGTAAGATCATCATAAGTGATCAATTGTAAGCCTTAACAGGCCAACTTTATGACTGCAGTAGTGAAGTATTGTGGGTGTCATCCCCACCCAATTTTACCTTTTACTTGGAGGGTTTGTAGGTTATCAAATATTGTGTTATGATGTGGTTACTTTAATGTTTTATGTTTCATGCATGCAATTAGATTAGACAACTTAATACAATGGTAATTGAATAAGTTTAAGTGGTTCTGATTCACTCCTTCCCCTCCCACCTCTCAGTCACCTAGTTTACATTACATTTCCAACACCTACATCTCATTTTTCTATTCAAAATAGTAGTAGACTTTTCAGCATATGGTGGGAATTCCACAACTCTTGGTACACACTTACATGCAATGCTCTAGGTGTAGAGAGTTTCACCAATTGATTGGTTTACAACAAAACAAAATGTTGAATGCATAATCAGATTAAGTTCCACCATTCATGTGAAAACAAAAGAAATTCTAGATGTAAGTGTGGCTATAGTGCTTTGGAACAAGATTTGGACAAGACCCCATATTTTACTAATGAAAGTAAGGTGAAGAGAAGACCTTCATCTCTACAATGCATCAAACATTATCCCGACAAAATGTACATAGCCTCTTTTCCAAAATCTGGAATCACCCTATGCATATTGCATAAGCATTCTTCAAGGATGACATTTCTAAAGTCGATGCCTCAATAGTTTACTCCCAATTTCTAAGATTCCAGCCTATCATCAATTCACTAAAATGGTAGAAACAATATGACTGAAATATGATGGCTATGTTGGAACTTGATAGTGAATCACAATATAAATAAATTGATTAAATTTAGTGCAAGATAATCCACACAAGGAAAATAATGTAGTAGTATCATCTCACTTGATCCCTTATCATTCTAGCCAACAAAATAATTCTATTGGTATGAAGACTTTGGCTGAAGAAGCTTTACAAAATACAAAAGCAACTTCCTCATTTTCTTGTCAACAAACAAACACACGTGAAATTGCATAACTCTATAGCAAACAAAAATGGTTTTAGGAACAAAAAATAACAATTTTCTTCCTTCAAACATCTCTAGAAGTATATAAGTCAACCTAAAACATTCTACCACAACAAACCCTAAAAAAATGTAACCTCTGAAAGAAACACAAACCCCACATAAAAAATAATAACACATGCATCTGGAATGGAGCAATTTCAACAGACCTTGGAATCTATTTGTCAGGAACAATGTGCAACAATTGAATTTTAATGAAAATGCAACTACTAGAAGGTGTAATAGAGACACATAAGATGCTTATTGAAAGGGAGGACAATACACACACAAACAAGGAGAAAGGAAATTAGATCAATATTCATAGACCAACCTCAAGATGGTCGGAGGACACTTAGAAGAAATGCTCGCTTGCCATGACAACACAAGCCCATAGTAGGTCATAGGTGTAGCACATGCCACCATGATAGTAGGTGGGCCATAACAGCTTGGTGGGAGATCTTACACATTGCAAATAGCATCATGGCCATCGTAGGAGTTTTTCTCTCTACTATAATGACAAACACATCCCTTTAGGCCAAAAATCACATTAGATGGCTGGGGAGCAAGACGCTGTTACATAATGGATAGAAAGGGTATAGCTTGGGTGTAATAAAAGATAAAATTGAATGTTAGACACATAGAAAGGGAATGAAGGGTATAATTTAGTATACCAACCTACATGTAGGATGTCACACAAACCTTTCACAAATGACATAGTTGTGTCTGGCAAAGTACCACACTTGCCATGTTTGGGTGCCTGCAACCCTATGTTTCTTCAATAGTTGAGCCTTCCATTGTCAGGTGCTCCTTAAGATCATTTTGTTGAATTTTTCAAAAAAAAAATTATCATCGAGTAAATGCATGGCAGCCAATGAAAAATTAAGAATTTTGAAATGGAAAATTCATTTTAATAGAAATTAGTGAATGAACCATAGTTTATAGCATTTTTTTAGAGTTTGCAAAATTTCCAAAGTTTCAATTAATGCTAAAAGAGACATGAAAACTTGTGTCCCAGCCTTAGTCGATAGGGACTAACAATAACTTGCACAATTTTACACTTCTTCAGCTCAATTTCATGGCACTGGCTAAATAGCCAAATATTTGCACCAATTGATTGTCAGTGTCATTACTTCCATCAGTTCTTTGTTCACCATAAAACCTATGTACTTCTTTGTTTATATTTATGGTACCCATACAAATGTATGCATTCTCTCTTTTTTGATAGGATAAAAGATTGTCAAGTCAATGTGCACTCATGTAACTTGTGTCAGCCATATTAATCTACTAAGTAGCTTGTTAAAAGCTCTCTTCATTTTTTATTACTAATTTCATTGTTTTTTGAATAGTGATCAACCTTATAATAAAATTTCATCTCTTTTCCTCAACGATTAAACTGATCAAATAAATTCAAGGTTTCAGAATAGTGCATTCAAATTTATATATTAGATTCGTGGAATTGTTATGAGAGTACAATTTTAAAGTGAAAATATAAGACACGTTATTATTTTTATTTTTAAATATGGTAAATGATAATTTTATTTATAAGATTAGTATTTAATATTAGGATTAGTATATTTTACAATTTTAGATATTACAACAAATAAGTATAAGGAAAATTTTTTAAAAAATTCTTAATTCTAGAATAATTTTTTTAAAAAAATAAATAGAATTTTAAAAAATTGAATATAAAATCTTTATAATTTTGTTAAAAATACATAAATTTTAAATAAATAAAAGAATAAAATTTTATAATATAAATATTAAACTTTAAATGAATAAAAGCTTGATTGTTGAATCTATTTTAAAATTTAATTTTTTTATTTGTTTGGTAGGAATACATTTTGTATTAGTTATTAATTTAAAATTTAATTTGTAATAAATTTGTTTGAATAAATAAAAATGATAAATATATAATAATTAAAATTAAAATTTTATAATTATAAAAATAGTTCATAAAAAATAGGAATGAATAAATTGTATGTTAAAAATATTTTAAAATATATATAAATAATAATATTAATAGAATAATTTATTATTTTTCATTTATTTAAATATATGAATCATTTCTTTATTATAGGTAAATATATAAATCATTTCAATTAAAGTTACATTCATAATTATAATATATCTCATATAAAATATTTGAAAATAAAATATATAAAGGTTAAAATGCTATTATTGAAATGAAAATATTAATATAGAAATAAATAAAAATGTTTGTATCATCAAAAGTACTTAAACATCACATATCATTATTCCATTGATAGGATAAAAAAACATCCATCTTTGTTAACAATTGTAACATAACAATTATCTATAGTCTCATCTAACATATGTCAACACCATAGAAACTAAGATTATTTAAGAAAATATTATATATATATATAAAATTCAAATTTTACATTCTTAATTAAAATACAAAATATATTTATATTAAATAAAAAACATGTTTAAATTGTAAAATAGATTGTAACTCTTATTTTTAATTTTAATTTTTTTTTTTTGATGAATAGTCCTTTTCTATTAATAAAATTTACTAAGAATACAATTCACAAAAAAGGGGTCGAGGGATACAAGATCACCCTGCGAAAGAGTTCACATGGCTAAAGCTGGACTTAAAAACATGGCCTCAGGCAGAAAAGCAACTATTCATCAAAAAAAAAAAAAAAGAATAAACAACCTCAGGGTACCAAGGCAGTGCCAGCCAAGGGAGGAGGATCATCTTTATCAGGAAATCCCCACATATTAGTGGGATTGTGGGGCAGGCTGGGAACAATCTAGCCGTCATCTGCAGTAGCAGGATTAGGGGTAGCCTCCACATCGTTAACCTCTGGCCGTGGAGGAGAAATCGCCAAAGCTAGGTGAGGAAATTTCCTAGATTGCGCCTGCCGAGGCCTAGGAGGAGGAGCTAGAGACCAGCCAGGACCACCACGGGATGGCTATTTCAAATTAATACATTTTTATTATAAAATATAATTTATTTATTTATTAAAAATATAGTATTTTCATCTAGTAATCCAAATCAAGTCATGTTTCATATTCAAAATTAAATTGAAAACTTTTAGGAAAAGTTATACCATTTCCAAATATTTAATAAGAGACACAATGCATCATAGTTCCTACCTAATGCATAATGGTTGTAGAGGTGTAGATGAGTGAGAATCTAAATTAACATTGTGAATGCATTAATTTTTTCTTGGAAATGCACTTGTGATTTGATAGGATTGCTCATATTTTGTTGTTAAATTCTTGTCCTAAAAATGCGCTTGTGATTTGATAGGATGGTTCATATCTTGTTGTTAAGTTCTCATGCTATATTATTATACCTTTGGGCATTCAAGCCCCAGAATAAGAGGCCAAAGTCCCCAATATGGCACTAAGTATTTAATATCATACTACAATCAATACATATGCTTTAGACAAATTTGTATCTTCTACATTGACAACTTAAATTATGTGCAACAAGGAAAGATATCCATACCAATATTTGAATAATAGAACTTGAAGAAGTGATGAAGCATTTGGACTATCACATTATATGTTTAAGCATACCATGCATGCTACTAGAAAGCCATAAGTAGTTGGAATAACTCCCCAACTATGTATTATTCTCATCTTGATTATCAAATGAAACTCACTCTATTTTTAATCATTAGCACTGGACAAAAACTAGGATAGAGATATAGATAGAGATAAATAGTAGTATACAACAATAACAACATAAACATATATGCAAAGGAAAAAATGGATAGATAATATAGAGGAGGAAGAAGAAGAGAGATAATGTAGTAAGATAGAGTGATACCAACATAAGTTGTGTGTGTGTGAGAGAGAGAATTAAATATAATTATTTTTCTTAATTAAAAAAATAGTCAAAATAAAATCATGGTTATAATAAAAAATTAAAATATATTATATTTTAATTAATGAAACTAAGAATTTAATTTTTATATTAAAACTCACATTTCTATAAGAAAAAATGAAATGTATTGAAATATAAAAATATTTTATAAGTAAAACTAATTGTTTAATTTTATGTATAATTAGAGAAGGTTTACTATTTAATGTTTTGTATTTCCAAAATTTTCATAAAATTAAGTTATTTTTAATTATGAAATAATATCTATATAATTTAATATGTGAATTTGTAAATAATAAATAGATGGAATACATATAAATTTGATGTTGATGAATAAATATGATATAATAAATAAGATATAAAATATAAATATTTAATTTTAATACATGGTTTATAAAAACTTAATAATAATTTATATATCTTTTAGAATTGATTTTTTTTTTTTGTAGTTATTTTTCTT
The DNA here is from genome assembly GCA_028749045.1 of Cupressus sempervirens. Lineage (NCBI taxonomy): Eukaryota > Viridiplantae > Streptophyta > Pinopsida > Cupressales > Cupressaceae > Cupressus > Cupressus sempervirens. The sequence goes on from CM053786.1 coordinate 325,054,752, forward strand.
TAGTATGTTATATATATATATATATAATGTATTTAAACTAAATGATAAATTATTTAAATACAAAATATTAATAATAAAAAATGATATAATTTAGAAATTGTAACACTTATCAATTATACATATTACAAACACTATTATAAAATATAACTAAAAAATAATATTATATAATTTATTTTTATAAAAGTAAAATAATAATAATAATTTAACTACTTTTATTAAAAAAACAAAGTTTTAAAAAATTAGAAGTTCAAATACAAAGATATAACATATTGAAATTATATTAAAAAGACATATTTATTAGTTATATATATAATTTGAACTTATGCATTACATGAAGTTATAGGAACAAGTTATATCAAATAGTCAAAAATAAATATCAATATAAAACTAATAATAAATATATTTAAAATAAGAAATTGAAAATATTTAATAGATTGTGATAATTAATATTGATTAGAAATGTTGTGTGAGGTGGAAGATAAAATGATTAAAAAAAATATATTATCAACTTGTCACAAATGTGAAAAAGATAAAGTTGTAATTAATACATTCATTAATGCAAGATGAAGTTGTTAGAAAATATTTATATTTTTTGTTGAAAAAAATTAATTTTCTCCCCCACAAAAAATAGTATGGACCAATGGAATACATGAAAAATGTGATTTATAAAATAATGAAAAATTAGAAAAAAAAATATAAACATTTGAAATCTCATATAATCTTTTAAATTCTTTGATTTGATTGGTTAGTGTTAATGTCATATTTGCATTGACATGAATGCATAAGTATTACTGCCTTGGTAGCAGGAACTAATAAAAATCTCATATCATATACTTTTTTATTGTACTCTTAGTACAAATATCAAAACACCAATATATATATTGATTAAGGCCAATGTAAGGCACCTCAATATTTTTACTTTTAATACAAGTACTGTTAGAAATGCATTGATTTTGGGGAAACAAGGAAGGAAATAATGACTTCAATGTAGTTTGAACTATTTGTCTTTTACTGAGGCTGATTTCTCTGTCGACCAAGTTTAAATTGCACATGTAATTCAAATAATGCAGGTGCCCCACCTAACACTCTTCCAAGACATGATGAGTGTTAGTCCCTTCCAACTTTATGTAGGTACCCTAGTCATGGTCATACTTTGTCATGTTTTCCATTATTTTCTACAACGTACAAGATATTTTTCACGCTCGTCCACACAGTGAATTGGAACCACCTTCAAGTTATCCTTCATTTTATATAGAGGCACTCAAATCCATAGAAAATGAGCAACATCCATTGCCTGTGGTTTGTGATGAAAATGATGTAGATAGCCATTCTTCTTCTACTCTTGCACATTAATGGAGGTGGTGGTTGTCACAACCATGAAAAAGATTCCCTTGTGCATTTCAAGGCATCTCTTCTTGATCCTTCCCATCAAGTATTGAACTCATGGCATGGTCTCAACTGTGTGGAATGAAATTCGATGCCATCCTCAGACACATCATGTCACCAGTCTAGATCTGCATAGTTCTCGGGATGCTTATTATAATGGTGACCGTGCTAGTCTCAAAAATCCTCTGACTAATTCAACTGCGGATGTTCTCTTCCCATTGTTCAATCTGGAACACCTAGAGTACCTCGATCTTAGCTTCAATAACTTCTCAGAGTTTCCATCCCTCCTAGATTGAGCAGACTCAAGAGCTTATGCTACATGGACTTATCATGGGCTAGGTTCAGTGGGGATATTCCCGGGGAGGTGGGGAACATGTATACTTTGCACTACTTGGATCTCATTGCCTCTTATACTGGTGAGTTGAGAATGGTGAACATGTAGACATGGGTGGGAAACTTGAGAGATTTGAGGAGCAATGACTAAAATGTAAACTATTTTGCATGGTAGATGCCCTGTATGTCAATGGTTATGCCTGCTTCATGCCATCTATACATGCCTGCAGTTTGGATGGACCTGCCATGTTGTTGTATAGTCTGACAAATATTGCATCCATCCGGTACTACACACCGTGTACTTTGAAATAAACTATAACTCTATTGCAAATTTATTACTAAAATGTATTAAAAATCTAACATTGGTTTTTTAGAAAATGTATTACAAATCTAACATTGGTTTTTTAGAGCCAAACTATTCTTAATGTTTTTTCAATGTGCAACAACATATAGAATAGAATAAGAAATAAAATTTAAAATATGTTTTTCATTAAGATGTAATTAGATATTATTAATAATATATAGATTGTTTTTAAATTAAAGGAATATTAAATAATAAAATAAATTATATTATATTACATTAAACAATTAATTAATTTAAGAATAATGATAGTAAATAAGAGAATATAATAATTTTGATTTATAACTATTATTTTAATTTAATAAGAAAATTATTTAAGTTATTTATATTATTTTAAAGTTGAAAATTTGAATAGAAATAATGTTAGTAATTTATAAGTATAAAATATTTTCTATATGTTAGTAATTTTTATTTTGCTATCAATTGAAGGATTGAATTATATAATTTTCTTGCATTCAACATGTTGAAGGAGGACAATCTCATCTTCCACGAAAAATATGTGATATAATTGCATTTATTTTAGTATTTTCAGTACTAGTCATTTCTTTGTTATATTTCTAAATAGGTATATTCATTTATCCATGGAGATTTTGGAGTGGAGGGAACATGTTGCATTTGTTAAATTATATGAGAATTTTTTTTAAAGAGTCATATTTTTTTTTTAGTACAAATGTTTCTTGATTATGTGAGTTTTATATCACTTTTAAAACAAGTTGCACGTAGTGTTAAGTAATAAAAATAGATACACAATGCTTGATATAACTTATATAATTTTATATTAATTTATTATTTGAATCTATAATGCATAAACTATTATATTTTAAAAATATTATAATATGTTACAAATATATTTTTATATAAACGTATTTAAATAAAATTAAAATAATGCATGTTATAAATTCTATATATTTATATTAAATTTATTAATTGAAAAAACATATATGTATATGTATATGTATATGTATATGTATATGTATATGTATATGTATATATATATATATATGTATGTATCTAGATATATATATATATATATATATATATATATATGTATGTATATATATATATGTATGTATGTATATATATATATATATGTATGTATATATATATGTATGTATGTATATATATATATATATGTATGTATGTATATATATATATATATGTATGTATATATATATATGTATGTATATATATATATGTATATATGTATGTATGTATGTATATATGTATGTATATACACATATATGTATGTATATATATGTATGTATATACACATATATGTATATACACATATCTTTATATACACATATTTGTATATACATATATGTGTATATACACATATATGTATATACACACACACATATGTATACATACATACATACATATGTATGTATGTATGTATGTATGTATATATATGTATACATATATATATACATACATATAGATATATATGTGTGTGTGTGTGTGTGTGTGTGTACATACATGCATACATACATACATACATACATACATACATACATATATATACCTTTGATCTCATTTATATTGTGATGTTGTGTAATATCATTTATGGCTATTTATCTCCAATCCTCTAATTTATAGTTATACAAGGGATTAGACTTATTTAATTTATGATTTTAATAGAAGTAATCCCCTGGCTCTCTAAATGGTAGTTGTGTTTTAATTTTAATACACATTATCATAACATGAATGTGTTTTAATTTTAATACACATTATCATAACATGAAACATTGCATCTTATTGCCATTATAGAATGCTCATTGGCATACATACTCAAAGTGAGCTACTTAATAAAAAAGAGTGCAACTTATATTGCAATCTATTGCATGTCACTCTTTACAACAAACATAAGTGATCTTCTATTATTAATATCATTTTTATTATATTTAATTTTGGATTTTTAGTGATATTTAAAAGAAATGAAATTTGATTTTATGATAATATTAAAAATTGGATACCTCATTTAAATTTTTTTTTTTTCTAGTTACTTTGATTTATTTGTCCTTAATGTAGTGACTATTATCTAAGATGTGTGCAAATTAAAAACATAATCATAAACCAATTCCATCTCCATACATTTTTACAGATGGATAAATTAGTATTCATTTAACCCATTATTTATCCGAAGTAATTTCCATATATTTATTGAATCAGCCTAAGTTAGACTTGTGGGAGTAAACTTGTCGAATTGCATTTGAATATAATTTTTTAATTGTCCCCATGTTCCTCCTTTCCAACTTGTCATTAAGAGTTGTCTACAATGCACATATTTAAAGTGGCATACTATAAATTTTATTAAAGATCAAACAAATTGAAATGTTGATATAAAGAAGAAAAAATACAAAAAATATTACTCACAATACTAATAAACATGAATATATGGAAATAAAGTGAAAGAAAACTTCTTATAAACTCAAAATCAAATGACACTAATATTCACAAAGTTTGGGAAGAAACAAAAAAATGATTTAATTTTATGTACAACCACTTATTAGTTGTTGTAGGCATTATTTTCATGTATTACATTATATTTTTTTCTAGTAATGTAAAATACAAGTCACCATAGATTTATGTCACTTCTATTTCTTTTTGGTAATGTAATGCATTAAATATATTTTAGGGGTTCTTCTTGAGAGTTGCACCCTTATCACCAACTACTTGAAAAAGAAACTTAAGTGGGCAAAAACACCAAAATGTATTAGTTCAAAATTTAATTATTGATAACAAGTTAAATTCAAATTAAACCTATAGTTATTTGGTACTAATTATTGGAGTCATTTCTTTAACTCCACACATATTTTAATCACTTGTGAAATAAAAAACAAACCTATTACAAATAGACAGTTGAGAATTGGATTGGCATATAAAATAATTTTTTAATTAAGATAACATTTTTCCCATTTTCAAGATTTTTTCAAATGTGTTTTCATTAAAAGCTCAAACCCTCATATGGAGCTTTTCTTAGTAAAAAATGAAGATTCAACAAGATAAATATGCTCAACAACCTAAGAATTGTATTGTTGCATAGAAGATTCATGGGCTTATGGAGTTGAACAAATAATATTTTTGAAATAAAAAATGACATAAACAAGAGGGTCATCCTTTACAACCAAAAAATTGGCAACCAACACACTACTAGTAGAAACAAGTAGGGAGCAACCACCACTACATAGAATAACAACTAATAACCAGAAAACATTGCACGAACATTCACAACTACCAGAGTATCATCTATACTAAAACTAAAATCTATAGTACTAAACATACTATGATTGTTCTAAGCATAAACAAGCCAACCTAAGTCTAAGAAAAAGCTAAACACTAGCCATCAAAACAACAACAAAAACAAATAAACAAACTAGGGCAAGAACCCCCTAGAGACCTCCACATTTATTCTTGTCATTATTTTTTCCTCTCCCTGCAAGAAGCACCCTCACCTAGTCGTCAGCAAGAAACTTATACAAGAGTTTGGTGTCCTCCATGTGCAGCCCCATTTCATCCTTCTCCTACACCAACAATTGGAGGGTAGTTGCAGCAACATGAGTAACCTTCAAGGCAAATTTAGAGGAGTGAAACCCTTCTTCTAAAAATTTGACTCTTTCCTCCATCTGGGTGTTCTTCTCATTTTTCTCCTCCTCCTTCTCCTTGCTTCCTTTTTCAACGTTCTTAGGCACCTCCTTAATCTTTGTCAATGACTAGCTCTCACCCTACAAAACCTGGGGGTTAGCAAAAACATTGACTTTTTTCTTGGCCGAAGAGGAGATGGTGATAGGGGAGGTATCCACTTTATTGCTATCCTCACAGAAAATGATAGGCTACAGTGTAAAACTGACTGACACATGAGTAATCTTGGTGGCTTTGACAGTGCCAGAAGACACCCAAGTGTTCTCAACAAAATTTTCACTTTTTTCTTTCTCCTCATTCACCTTTTCTCTCTTGGAGTCAAAATGTTTCTCCTCCTCCATTTCTCTCCCATTGTTCTCAGAATTCTCCTCCTCTGCCTCCTCAACCCTAAATCTGTTAGCCTTTTGTTTGAACCTTACTTGTGACTTGGCTAGCCTTCCCGATCTTCTCCTACCATTTCCTCCCTCCTCATCCAAATCCCCAAGATCCTCCCTCCTACAAATAATGTTAACACTAACAATGTGTTACAAATTAGAGTATTATAATCATTTCCAACATATATTTAAATTTTTTTGATACTATATAAAATACAATATCAAAATATTAAATTTATTATATCAAAATAATCTATGTTCTAATAATATTTTAAGGTCCTACATTTTTAGGAGGTATTTTTGACACGATTCAATTCTCATTTGAATCAATGTATTGAAAACTTTTAACTTTGTTCAAATAGAGGTATTATAACACATGCATAAATGAGTGATGATTAGCAAGTATTTAGTATAATTATTTAGATGATACATCGATTATTGTACTCTTGTGAACAAGTTACTCAAATAAAGAAGAAGATTCAATTTTCCTCATTGCACTAAAAATTAATCATCAATTATATAAAAAAAAAATCCATAATACATTATCAGTTATTTGAAAATTAAATTTATTAAAATTTAAATCTATCTTTTTAATTAAGTCTTAATTTTAAACTTGTATTTTCAAACAATTCATTTATGATTTAATTATGTATAATTGCATTTATTAAATGAACAATAGTCTCAAATATTTATATTAAAAAATATTTAACAATAACCTTCTAAAACAATTAAATTTTTATTATGAAAAATATCTGAAAAATTATGTAGTATGTGTCCATCTTTTCTTTCTCACATTAAATAGTTATAAATGTGAATGTAAACCAAAGCTTGGTTTTGGGATGCCGAATTTGGGTTATTTTGTTTTGTTTTTTTTTAAAGTTCAACATGTAAGAGAAGAGAAAAAATTGGGCAACGACTATCTAGCCCCACGTTCATGACTAGATGCCCGTGCCGATAGATGCTCCATCCCAATGTATACTTCGTACCCCACAATATTTTGACGAACTTGATGCCTATAGCCTCCAGATATTATATGATGTACATGCATGGTAAAATAAATTTGTCCAATGTTTTTAAAAATAGAATATTTTTTATTTTTAGTATAGTTAAGTAATTTAATAGGTTAATAAACATTATATTTTAATATTTTAATTTTTTTATTTTAAAGTATATAATTTAGAGATTTTGTTTAATAGTAAAAATACTATTTAATTTTTTTGTAAGTATATATAATTTATTTCATCCCTTTACTTAGTTTGTTGTAAAAAATATGTTTACTCTTAATTTATTTTATAACCAAAAATTGTAATAATTTTAAAGATATAATATTTTTATATATATTTTTATTTTAGTTAAACAATCTAAAATTTAGAGTTCTAATTATTATTTAATTACTTAGTTTTATATAATTCTACAAAAAATGTTCTTTGAACTAAAGTAAGGAACTATATTTTAGGAATCATTATTAATTATTTTTTAAGTAAATAAATGTGTTTTATTTTATTTAAGTAGGTTTTGGTTTCCTTGTGCGATGCATAATGCAATTCCCAATTTTCTTTGTACCTTCCCATGCCAGATTGCGAATCTTATCTCGTCCTACCGCATCAGTATGTAATGTCAATTTTCTTGCGTGATGGAGGGGACACGTCTGTTGACAAACTTGGAAATTATCGTCTGTAACAAGTTTTCATCAGTCAAGTCATCGTCCTCGACGCAAGTTATGTAACCCCATGAAAGTTGGCACTGTCTAAACAGCCACGATATTGCACCCATCGCTCCTGCCGTTTCAACGTCGTTCCGTCCGCTGCCCATCACTTCATCCGACGTGACCCCGCGCCCCAGAACCGCATTACAGACGCGTTCAGCAAGGACAGACGCGTTCAAAATATTGGGATTTGGACGCCATCAATTGCCCGCCAACTTCGCCAACTTCAACAACTTCGTGAACAGAAAAAGCGGGAAGAATGGCGTTTTTATGATTTTTTTCGTTCTATCTACTCATTTTAAAAGTATCTAAAGTTTTTATGGCGTTTTAAAAGTATCATTTTCAACTACATTTACCATGAAGAAAATAAACATGCAAACAAGTTAGCCAACTTGGGAATTAACTCCTCTGTCATGCCTAATGTTTAATCATTGGCTCAAATATTTCTCTATTGAGATGAATGTAGTAGCCAGGGAGGTTTAGCAATAATTACCGTGATATTTTTATATAACTGCTCTTGATTTTTTAAGACATCGAGTCTGCTTTTCTCTTTTTATAATTTTAATATGCATTTCAATTTATGATTGATGGCATCCTTGGGAATATGGATTTTTATTTAACTAACCGATTATTTTCTCGGGAATATGGAAGTTGAATGTTTGGTTTGTTTTTCTTGTTTTGTTTCAGGATCCTAAAGACAACAAGGAGTGTCTTATCACTGGGGGAGACCCTCATGCCATGGGTTAAGGAGTTGATAATTATTTTTATGATACAAAATAAAGCTAGATTGAAGAATTATTATCGAACTCTGTCCTCTCAGTACCTCATGAGTTGGGTTGTACACATTTTATTCTTGATATATGGCTTCGACCTCTTGCTTATAATTTTTGAAAAAAAAAATGAAAAAAAAAATAAATCTATACTACTAAATATAAAATAGTCAACAAATGTTTAAAAGAATAGAAATTTATAAATAGTAACTAAGTTATACAACTGTAGTAAGTAACTTAGAATATCTAAAAACTAACTCGAATAAGTTTTTTTTAAAAATTGTTTGTTCTTAAATTGATATCCCATGATTAAATTTCTATTTTTAAGTCATATAACTTGAAATATATAAAATTCTTAATAACTTTACCAAGTAATTTTAAAATAATTTATTTATTAATTAATTTTTTATATATAAACTATTTCTCTCTGTCAATTATATAATTTTAAACTTCTGAATTTTTTTAATACAAAATTAATCTTTAACTTTGGAGAACACATACTATCAGATTTATGTACAAACTAGACTTCAAATGGTTCCTATTTGAATATTACTTCCATGAGTATGATTGATGATAAGCACCACCACTACAACGAAGGGCACCTAGCAATCCTTAAAGTACTAGAAGAGTTATTGCCGACAAAACTAATATTGAAAACTTGTTATATGACTAGTCATACGCCTATTGTGACTAAACATGGCACAAATGATTACAATTATGTTCTAGCCACAAAACAATCTTCTTTGTCAACCAAAAGATAGACGTTGTGACTCTTTCAAGCTCTCTTGTTAAAACTCTACCATACTCCTATTAAAATTATGTCTAACCAATGAAAAAAATAATGTACACAAATATATTTTGAAATATTTCAAACTTTTGATTAAAAGAGTAGCTTATGAAAGTATTAGTCCACATATAAAAAGACTAAAAAATTTAATCGACCTTTATTTCAATGTTATTGCCCATTCTCTTTAATAAAAATATATAACAAGTGTGAATGCCTATTCCCAAAAGGAGCTCAAATTCCCATGCGTGTAAGTTGCAGATTCACTCCATAAATGTCGGAACACATTCCAGATATCTTGGAGTGCACGTACACACAGGAAACAATTATTTTTCGAACTTCCCTGGGTGTCGATGAAAAACAAATCCATCTTCCCCTCATCCTTTTATACCAGTAAGGGTATCAAAATATCTTTGTTTCACTTGACCTGACGCCTTAGAATAATTGGACATGATGACTTTCAAGGTTGAGGCCTCTCTAACTAAACTTTCCCCAAACAACATTGTATCATCTGCAAAGTGTTGATGTGTAGATGGTTCCTCGTTGCTTGTTATAGGGATTCCTTTGATGACTCCTTCCAATTTAGCTCACATAATTGATCTACTAAATGCATCTTCCATCAAATTGGAGAGGGAGAAATTGGGTCTCCCTATCTCAGACCAATTTGTCGGCTTCTGTATGTAACTCTTAGAGAGGGTAGCTAGAAGGTAAATTATATCCACTCCTAGCTTGCATCAAGCGGTATAAGACTGAAGGTTTCTTTCTTGTGAAGTTTGGGATCATGTAGAATCTTGTTGAAGATTGGTTGTAGGGTGGCATACTTACTTCTAAACCTATAAGTTGCAAAAGGTTACGATTATTTTAGGAACTATTGTCAAAATGGTTTGGGGTAGAGGAAATGCAAAAAATGTTATTATGGGCATATTGAGATAGATTACAAGTATACTTGAAGCTTTTGAAACAACCCAAACAAAAGGAGTACATCTTGAAGATGTTAGTGATGAAGAAGAAGCATCGACACCTAATCCTACACTTGACATGGAATAGATGAAGAGAGACTTTTAAGAGCATTGAATAGAGTGAATTCAATATCGTCTTTTGAACTTTCTACTTACATTGGAAGACTTGATACTAATGCTTTTTTGGATTGGATCTCTGAGATTGAGAAATATTTTGACTATGAAAGTATTTCCAAGGATAAGAAGGAGAGGATAGTAGCTAGAAAGTTGAAAGGACATGCATCCCTTTGGTGGAAAAACTTGCAACTAGTTATTGATTTTCACTCTTCTAAAAGTAGGCTCTATTAGGAGCCAACCCTATTGAAGGTTAAAAAACACACTATTAGGTGTGACCCTATTAGAAGATTTAATCACCCTATTAGGAGTGGCCTTGTTAGAGGTCTTGAGACACTTCCAATAGAAATGCCACCTTGTTAGAAATGCCATTAATCTAAGTGACCCAAGGGAACACTCCTTATTTGTATCCTCTCCCTTTCCTTCATGGAACTTGACTTACAAGAAAGGTTGAATTAGTTCATTTCTTTTAGAGAGGTTTGTCTAGAGGGTGAATTTTCTCTAAGTATCCAACATGGTCAACCAGGCTCTTGCGTGAGTCACACACATAAACATATTGGAAAACTTACTAAAAAGCCTAAGTTGTAATCAGCCTTTAAGCCATGGTATGTTATTTATAGTGCAATAGGATTGCTTCATCCTCTGACACTACTCATTATATGTGTATCCTTGGTTTGGAGATATAATGCTTTTAGTTTTCATCACCAAAAGTTGGGCATGCCCTTGCAAGGGATCCCCTATTTATCCCTACCTTAAAGGCCTTATTAAGTGCATTTTTTGTTGTTCATCTCCACATTGACTTACATCTTAGATTGAGAGGGACACAATGCTTCAGGGTTAAATACATCAAGATTCTAGGTTCCTCCCTATGAGCCTATGAACAATATATTGAAAAAAAATTGGCCTTAAGCTAAAGTGTGGGTGACCTATAATTGTTGTTATTGGCTAAGTGAAAACATCTTTTGAACAAACATTCAAAATAGTCACAAGTGTTTTGCCAAGAGAGATCATATCCAAAATTGTGTTATTCTGACAAGGTTTATTTGTCCCTTATGAGATTGTTTGTTCACTTATCCAAAAGTTCCAAATTTTTTTGTTAAGTTAAACCAAGAAATACATAGCATAGTCATTTTCCTAAATCAACAAAATCCTACCAATTGGACCAAAAGAATTGTATTATCACCAAAAGTTTTGGCTATCCAATCCCAAAATGCATGATTGATTTCATCAAACATAAGAAAGCCAAGGTCCAACTACCTTTTGTCTTATAGAGAAAAGAAAATAGTTGATCAAATTCCAAGAAAAAAAATCCCCTATGAGATCACTTCAATAAGAAATCCTAGACAAAGAGAAAGGCGAAAAAGTTATTTTCAACCATAATTCTCACTATAGGCTCAACCATAATTCTAATAAATTGCATAGAAAATGTGATATGCCAAGTAGGTTCTAAAACAAAATTCTACTAGCATTCTCCTTGCATATGAATGATGAATGAAAAAATGCAAAATGATCTCATGAGATTGTAAAACACAAATGTAATTGGTAGGTGTAAAGGTCTAATGAACAACCTTTGCCATCATATTAAAATTTTTTTTTTACTAATTTTAAAATTAAATGGAGTAAATGTAATAATAAATTAATTCTTAAAATTAATGATTTAATGCAGAGCTCTTATCTAATTTTAAATTATTGTAATAAGTTACACATGTTTTCGTGGATGTCTATTATGTCACAAAGTTTCTGTTTTGACGAGAATTAAAGATTATATAAAAGTACATTTAATATTTAAACTTAAAAATATTAATGTCTATTTATCGATTATAGTTGTAAAAATAAAATTAACTCTAGACTTAGTGAAAAACAAAGAAAATAAATAGTCTAGCCTTTTAATTGTGCAAGCAGGTGTCTACACCCTTCAATTATAAGGACAATTGCATTACTTCAAACTTTTTTCTATATGAATTTCATATCAATTTAAAGAAATAGATTTTTTAATTCTAAATTATTAAATTTTGCAATGCAAAACAAATTTCATCTAATCAGAAGCTATGATTATTTTTAGTTAAGCTATATATTACTATCGACACTAACATTGCAACTTTTTTAGGTTCAAATGCTATTTATATGATACAAGTAAGATTTTCATGGTAGAAAATTCAATAGTTGATCACTTGATTTATGTCAAGTAGAATTCACTCATGAAAAAACAAGAAAAGAAAGAACAATTAAACTCATAATTTCTTTTTTAAAATAAAGAGTTACAACATGATGAAAAAAATTTCCATAACAAATGAATTCCACATCTTCTAGCAAAGATAGTTTAGTACAGAGGGGAATTTAAAAGTTTCATGTTCCTTAGCTCTTTCATTTGAGTTTTGAGTTTTGGCACTAAGCTTTTCATGAGTAAAATGACGTTTACGCATTTTACTTGGACTAAACCATGGTGTTAATCGTCTCATAGATAATTTCTCTGAGCCAGGGATTGATTTCAGTTTGGAAGATGAAGAAAAAGTTGCATGCATATCTTTTTTAAATCTCCCAACACATTGGCTAAACATGATTTTCTCATCTTCTCTAGTCGGTAAAGTTTGAAGCAATGAAGTTATGTAGTCAACTGAATCTAGAAAGTCGTCATTGGAAGTATTAGAGAATTTCCAACCATCTATTATAGAAATAACAATGACTAAGTTAAAAAATAAATTTAGAATTGGTAATGTTTCATTATAAAATGATGGTTTTGAAGATTACCAGTACTTTGAGCTTCGGAAATGACAACTCCAACCACATCTTGATCTTCTGGATGCATAGAACCATCTATAATTGGATAATAGTTAGTTAGTTTTAGAAACATGAAATTGTTTAATACTTTACTATAAGGATAAATTAACATTACCAATGACACCCTTTTCATGACAAGAACTCCATCTAACTTCATCACTATCATCAACCACCGTAGTAACATCATCTATAATTTAATAAAAATAGTTTAGTCAACTGAATCTAGAAAGTCATTGTTGGAAGTATTAGATGATTTTCAACAGTCGATAATAGAAATAAAAATGACTAAGTCAATTTTTAGAAATCTAAAATTATTCAATATTTAATTATAAGAATATTAACATTACCAATGGTACCAATTTCATGACAAGAGCTCCCTCTAACTCCATCATTTTCTTCAACCAATGTAGTAACATAATCTGTAATTTGATATTATTAATTTAGTTAGTTTTGAAAATTACATAATAATAATTAGAAATAACTATTAAGCTTAAATCACAAATGAAACTTACCACCAACTTGATCTTGTTGGTTTATTTTGCTTCTCTTTAGACAATCTAAAATTTTCAGCACATGTTTGCACATATTTAATATCACACTTATGAACTTGGTTATGGGTGGCAGAAGATTGGATCTAACCTATAATTATTGGAGTATTGGTTGATTGGCAAAAATGATAATTTTTTAGGTATTAAACAATCCTTGTTACTTTAGGAAGATTATTTGTGTTGGTATATTATTGGATTAGACTAGAGAAATCGATAGTTGTAATCATACTACCAAACTTAAGGGAATTAAATATTGGAATCTTTATGAACACATTACATAGGAGGATGACCCTAGAAGATTATAGCACATGATGGAGTAATTAAATACAAGTTGAGAGCTAAAATCCAAAATGCTCGGTTAGGACAAATATTGAAATTGGAGATAAATTTAAAGAGGTTATTGATGATCAAGAATAAAGAGATGGTAGGATTCTTGTAGAATAAGAAATAGTATTGAATTCTAAGGCATAGATGGTTAGAGTCATAGACTTGATGTTTCTAACTTTTCTAGTTCATTACATCCTAAGGATTTGATAGATCAGATAAATGAGCTAGAAGTTTATGTTGAGCTTAAAGTCATTAAGGATCCATAAAGGTTTAAGTTAGCACAAACTAAGTTAAAAGGTCATGTTTCCTTGTAGTAGAAGGGATTATAGAAAGATAGGGAAGATAATGGAGAACATAATTTATCACTAAATAGAGAGTTATGATTTCAAGACTTAAATTCAAGTTCATACTACAAGATTTTGAATTGGACTTTTTTAAGAAGTTAAAAATCTTGCATCAAAAGTGTAACGCCCCACTAGGGAACCCGAGATAACAAGTCGTCTAACTACCCACAATCCAAGGATGAAATCAAACAATCCCAAAAAAAACATTATCCACTTGAAAAATCATTTCCTTCTTTTATAAATAATAATCAGGCACATAGAACAACAATCAGGGATTTCAAGCAAACGTCTACAAGCAATGGGCAAGGGACAAAGCAACCTTGCACATGAAAAAAAATAGTGTCGTAGTATAAATATAATCCCTAGAACCACTACTGTGTATGTTCTCAAAATATTTTTCAATCACGCACATAGTCCTAGAAAAGAAAAATTGGTAGCACTAAGGTTCTTAGTTATGGTCAACTCTGTAGCTTTTGCAATCTAGAGTGGGTGAAATCCAATCCTGGCGTACCAGGGTTTTTACATATTCCAAGAATTTAATCAATCGGAGATACTGAGGAGATCCGACAACCCAACAAAAGACTACACCCGTGAGGATTTCTCCCACAAGGACATTTATATAGCGGTTGCTACTACCACGTCAAAAATGGCTATTACCGCTTGAGGTACCATCCACGTGGTTGACCCAATAAAGGGAATGTCCACTACGGTTTAACCCTCTCTAATCAAGGAAGACTCACAAAATTGTACCACATGAGGACTTGGTTTGGATTTAAGGGTTCCAAGTTTCTGATGTTCCCAAAAGGGAACAGAGCATACTCCTCTAGCCTTTTCACCTTACCTAAACATAGCAAACAAGATTCTTTAACACACTAATTTGAAATCATCTCACCAACTTTTTGGAAAATCCAACAACAAACACCACCAGTCTCAAAAGAGAAAGTACTAGTGCATGTTGAGGACAAAACCAAGCAGAATAATGAGACAATGACAAATATCCTTCCCTACCTACAAGGGGATCCATCGTCAAGAGGAGCTTCGCATGTAAAGCAAGCGAATGAAGCTCAATCTCTCAAGATCTCCCAAATAGTGTTCATAGGGCCTAATTACTATGTGAAATATATATGCGTGAAAGCAAATCTAAATTCAATTTTAGAGCACCAAATGAAGTGTGAATCTATGAAAGCATGTAAAAGCACTCAAGCCAAACAAATAAAATGTTCGTTTTAGTTCCAAATCCAAGTGTTATAGAGATCTAGCAAAATACCTAGTAATCCTTGCAACGTATTTTTCTCTATTGTACCTTTTGTTTATGCTTGAACGCTTGCTCGCAACAAACAAAGCAACAAGCAAAACAAGAAAACACAAGATATGCAATATATATACCAAAGCCAAGAGATATTCCTAGATTAGAGGAGAATAAAAATTAAATGAAAAGGTGTGACCCACATAAGAGAATGTGCAATTAACATTTAATTAAGAGATGTGGAGTGTAAAACTCCATAAAAATTATAAGATGAGGGGTGTTTTTTTAAAAATTTAAATGTAAAATAATCTGTTTTCTTATAAAATAAAGTGTGTGACATTTATTTAATTTTTTTTTTTAAATAATAATTATTGCACATAACATTAAGTGAGGAGGGGTTTTATTTAATCAAAAGGGAGCAAATTCTTTTAATTAAATAATACAAAAATCAAGATGATCCAACCATTTATTTAAAATTAATTAAATACATTAACTTCAATTTAATTAAAGAAATTGATGTAAAATAATAATGATTAATTAAATAATTCAAATAAATTAATTTCATGAAAGGAAATGGTGATGTAAATATCGATTCAAGCTTGAAATAAATTATGAAATAGGGGCACGTAGTCAAATATAAAATATATATATCATCAAATAATGTATGTTTCTACTGATGTGGAGTTAGATTCAATTGTTGTTGATATAATTGATGATCTACATGATTCTTCTTATTTACATTTACATGATACTACTGATATGGTTCTCATATATAAATATTGTGATGATAAGTTGTATAAATTATTGGTAGATTACTATATAATTCATTTTATTCCTGTGAGTGAATATGTTGATTGGTTAGTTGTGATATGGAAGATTCTAGTGTTTCAAATAATGAAAAAAAGATGTTGGATTTACAAATCTATTCTATTGTCTTTGATGGATTTGAAGCCTTTGGCAAAGATGAAGATCAGTGTAACTGTTTATTTTTGGATTAAAAAGTGGGACACACTTTTCTATTTACCTCAAGAATCTAATACATAGGAGCATCTTGGGTTCTTAGTAGTTTGTTTGTTGTGCTTGACATTGTGTTCAATTTTTGTTCACTAACATTATTGTAGCTACTTTGGTGGAGTGATCTTGATTCTTCATGACATGCTTGATGCTTTCTTTGGAGTTCTCAGTGGAGTTTGGAGTTCTCTTCACCAATGAGCTCAATCTCTATTTTATGATCCTTTTACCGAGTGGCCTCAAAACTTATCTTTTTTTTCTTAGTGACTTCCTCATCAAGGGTTTTAACTTGAGTTATTTTTCTTTTCTAGCTTGTGGCTTGATTTGGTCTAAGTGTTTATATAATCTTATAGCCCAAGTTGTGGGCACTGGCTAAATAGCCGAATATTTGTACTAGTCGTTAGCCAGTGCCATTACCTCCGTCCGTTAGTTGTCTTTTTGAAACAAGACCCAAGTATTGCTGGTAGTCCCATATGGAAAGAAATTTTTTATATATATTTTAATTTACGTTGATCTCATTATGACCGCCAATGTGACTTCTGTAGGGGCTAATAATGTTAGTGGGGGATTCATTTTTGCTATATTTTCAAATAGTGATAACCTTTAAAAAACATACAAAAGTCCAATTTAAAATGATAAAATATTGATATTAGTACAGTATAATTTATAATTATAAAAAATTGTAAATTAAATTTGAAGATATTTGAAATTATATATATATATAAACTACTTTTTTAATTTGAAATAATTTAATTAAATGAAATATATTTTAAAATGAAATAATTTAATCTTATCTAAAAATATTAAACTTAAATGAGTCTTAGTATATATTTTTTAATAAAAAATATTGATAAATTTTATTTTACAATCTAAATATTTGGTTATTTTTATACTAACATATATTGTTTTTAACAACTTAAAATTTGATTGATGTGTAATTTTTTTAATGATTTCCAAATAAAAAGAATATGTATAACAATAAGTCAAATTTATAATTTATATTTACAAAATTATCTCAAAAAAAAAAAAACAATATAATATAAAAATATATTAAATCTAAAATGGATTTCAATATAACTTTTTAGTATAATGAAAATATAATTTAAAATAGATTTCAATATATAAAGAATAAGTGTTACAATATATATATATATATATATATATATATATATATATATATATATATATGATTTTATGTAAATATAAATTTGTTATTTGATAGTTTTTATTTAGTAAAGAATTTAAAATTTAGAATTTTTATTTTATATTTAGTTTGGATGAGTATTATATATAATTGTTGTGTTAGAATTGTTAATATATAAGAAGGAAACATGATATATTAAATTAAATTTATAATATTTATGTAAATCTAAATTTATTTTAATGTATCAACTGTAATGTGCAAATAGAAATGATTTCACACTATTGCTCTATCTATTTTATAAATTATGTGAGAAAACATTCACATAGACATAATGACATATTCTGACATAAGGAAGATTGATATCTCTAAAAATATAGGATCTATCTATATAATGCTAATCTTAAGGCTATTTGCATTGTGGACGTGTGAATAGGGACAAAGATCAGTTAGGTATGGAGCCCTTTCTATCTTATGATTATGTGAATAGAGTAATACTATGTGATGTTTAGGTTTTTTAAATGTGATGTTTATGTATTTTTTTTAATCTACATAATAATAAGATTTTAATCTCAACAATAATAATTTAACATTTAAAGAGCTTATAACACAATGACTAAATAAATAAATAAATAAATAAATAATTGCACATAAATTAACAAATATTTAAATAATTTTATTTTTATATATCTTTATATAAAGTTTATTTATTTATCTAACTTTTTATAAGTAATTTTGGTTGACTCTTACATTTATTCTTTTTAT
This sequence comes from Cupressus sempervirens, assembly GCA_028749045.1. NCBI lineage: Eukaryota > Viridiplantae > Streptophyta > Pinopsida > Cupressales > Cupressaceae > Cupressus > Cupressus sempervirens. Next base: position 325,073,340 of record CM053786.1, read on the forward strand.
TTAAAATGATGATTGTTATATATAATTTGATTTTTTTTGTATTTGATTTATATTTTTTATATTGTATTTTCTTTTAGAGATAATTTTATAATTATAAATTATAAATTTGACTTATTGTTATACATATTCTTTTTATTTATAAATCATTAAAAAAATTACACATCTATCCGATTTTAAGTTGTTAACTAATGAAAAAATATATGTTACTATAAAAGTAATGAAATATTTGAATTGTAAAATCGATTTTAATAATCATTTTTAATTAAAAAATACATATTAAGATTCATTTAAGTTTAATATTTTTAAAATATTTTAAATATTATATATACTAACATAGTATTAAATATCTTAAAATTTTCCGCTACCCATTTATAAATTCATTAAGTACAGTACCCTAAAATGAAGTAAAAAAAAGGCAAAAACCTTAAGAATGTGAAATATATTTACAAAACTATATACCTTCCTCTGGCATCAGAAAAGAGGAAATGAAACTACACATCATCTACAGTATGGAAAACATAGGATTGGGGTCTAGCTCCAAATTAGACCCAGTTTTGGGTCAGTCCGCCAAGATGTTGCAGGATGCTTGGTCTGATTATGCATGGAGGGATTCAAGCATGAAACAATTTGGGTCAAATGCTTGTGATGGTGATATGGCGGTGAACAATTATATAAAGTCTTCAAGTGATATGATGGAGATGAATCATCACTTATTAGGAGGTGGTTCCAGCAATTTGCCGGTCCCCGTCTCTCTTCCTAGAGATAGCAACATTACCATTGCAAGGCCCTGGCAGAATAGTGGCCATCCTAATCTTGATACTTCTCATGAATTGCCCAATATTGAAATATGCTACCAAAATACCACTACTGATGGCTTCATCATTAATCCATGCTCGTTTATGTGGGGCCAACCCTCATTTAGCCCTATTGACCAGCCTTATTTCACCACCACCACCATCACCAACACAATCCCTATTACAAACCCTCCTTCACCCACTTTGCCAAACCAAGCTGAAATTGAAAATCATCCTCTTCTTCCATTCTTGGAAGAGCCTGTTTGCAGCCCATTGTCATCAAACCCATTGATGTCAAATGCTACTTCTTACAATTCCTATGCTGATTCAGGTTTGTTGGATCAGATAATCAACAAGTTCCTTCCCCCATCCTACCCTGACAAAAACAATGGCAACAACAAGGGCCAGGATATGAGTCTTCCATTGATGACTACTCCCACCACAAACTTTGTTACATCTCATGATTTGCCCATTCTTGATCTACATAAGCTGATAGACACAAATTATCAATGTATGTACCTGAATCAGCACCTTCAAATGGAGAAATATGACTATCCTGTCACCAATGAATTGCCTGACTACCAGTGGTGCAATCTAGACATTCTTCTTCAGGAGCTTTTGCAGCAAACCACTTCAGATATCATTGATATGGCCACCTGAACAGGAACCTCAATTGCTCTGAGCAATGTTGCTTCTTCTGGATAGTAATGTTATATTAGTGTCATAATGTTATTTCTTATGCTTTCTGTTTCTAAGGTTTTCTGGTTTGAGTACTCTACAACTGGTGGATTGCATTGTATGCATTAGTTCACGCCATGTGACAAGGTGCCTTGTATTTCGGAGAATGGCTCATATGTTCCAGCGAGATGTATGCATTATATTATTTAACATCCTCCTTCATGGCTTACAAGACCATGATCTATATAGTTCTCTCCTTTGCTGGTTAGATTTTATTACTCAGAAGATCCATATGGCTACTAAATATTTGGAAATGAGAAAAGAGATTTTCTGATTTTAACTGTTATTTTTCAACATGGCTACCAAATTATCACCTTCACAAAATGTGCAACCAATTTCCCGCCAAAACAATTAAAATGTAAATGGAGATGGAAAGAATACCTGACTAAGGGTGATGAAATTGCGCTCTGATTCTCTGTTGTTCCCCCAAGATCTCTTAAATCCTCAGTGCAGATGAAAACGCTGTCTTTGGCTCCCGATGAAAATGCAGTCCCTGGGTGTCGATGAAAAATGCCATTCTTCCCGCTTCTTTCTGTTCACGAAGTTGGCGAAGTTGGTGGGCAATTGATGTCGTCCAAATCCCAATATTCTGAACGCGTCTGTCCTTGCTGAACGCGTCTGTAATGCGGTTCTGGGGCGCGGGGTCACGTCGGATGAAGTGATGGGCAGCGGATGGAACGGCGTTGAAACGGCAGGAGCGATGGGTGCAATATCGTGGCTATTTAGACAGTGCCATGAAAGTTCGGCACCAGCTACGGTGCAACATATTTGCACCGACCGGATGCCTTGTCTATCGTGCCTGACATGTACATCATTTCAATTTTCTGACATGTACAGTGTCAGATTTTTACATCCCTCTTTTATTATTATGATGTTTATATTATTTTGTTTTTGTAAATTGTAAATGTTTAAGTGATTAGAATATATATTAAATTTTTTATTTTAGATAAGTAAACAGATTTTAGATATATATTTTTTATGTAAATTTTAAATTTTAAAAATATAGAAATAAGAGAAAAAAAATTATTTTAAATAAATAAATGATCTATCACAAAATTTGAATTTGATTTTTTTTAAAATTTATTATTTATTTTTAATTAATTGATGAGAGGCTGAACCCACAAAATTTGAATATGTTAATTGGAATGGGAGATAAAAAATTCAATAATTTCTTATATTTCACATTATTATCAATATATTATAAAATTTAATAATTTTTTTATATATTATTAAATAAAAAATACTTTACCAATAAGTATATTTTAATATATTTAAGATTTAGTGAAATTTAAGTATTTTACTTAGAATGGAAGATAGAGAAATTCAATTTAAATTATTGTTAATATATTATAAAACATAATGAAATAATTTTATATATTATTAAATTAATTAATTATAAATTTAATAAAATATATTTTAAAGAAGTATATAATATGAAAATAATTATTTTATTTTAGATATTAAAATAGATTATTATTTTGATTTTTATATTGTTGTAAGTTTTAAATTTTTGAAATATAGTAATTAAATAAATATAAGTAAAATAGTTATAAGAAAAAAATATTATATTAATTAGAATGTGGATAGATTAAACTAAATGATAAGGTGACTTTTAATTTTAAAATTTTAAAAACCAAGTAAAATATATCAATTAGTGAACGAAATATTAGAATAAATTTTTAAATATTATTGATATTTCAATCTCATAAAATGAAATTTTAGTAGTACACACTGTAATTTATCATGAAAATAAGATATGAGTAAAGAAATCTGAATGGAACATTCATGAAATAACTATAACATAATATAGTGAAATAAATGTGAAAAAAGTAAAAACTTTATGCTCATGTTCATTAATCTCTGACATCCAATAAATGCATATGAGTATAATAATTATAGTGATTGATACGCCCAACATACAATTAAAAAATTTATTTGACAAAATTCTAAATAAATTCATTTATAATTTTTAAAAAATAAAATTGAATAATAACCTAACAAATTAACATAGCTAATGGTCATGATCTAATATCTTAACATTATGATTATTTCAAAATTAAAGATGATGCACAACTATAGTATAAAGATATATAAAAAAAAAAAAAAGAGTCACAAGTAACAAACATAGAATATATAATAAAATAAAATTAATAAATTAAATTTTATAAAATAAATGAAAGATTTTTAGAAATCTTAAATATATTAAAATTTACTTATTGGTAAAGTATTTTTTATTTAATAATATATAAAAAATTATTAAATTTTATAATATATTGATAATAATGTGATTATAAAATATAAGAAATTATTGAATTTTTTAATCTCCCATTCTAATTAAGATATTCAAATTTTGTGGCTTCGATTTCTTATCCATTAATTAAAAAATAACTTAAAAAAATAAAATAAAATAAAAAATTCAAATTTTGTTATAGATAATTTACTTATTTAAAATAAATGTTTTTTTAATCTTATTTCTATATTTTTAAAATTTAAAATTTACATTAAAAATATGTATCTAAAATCTTTTTACTTATCTAAAATAAAAAAATAATACATATTCTACTCATTTAAACATTTACAATTTACAAAAACAAAATAATATAAACATCATAATAATAATAATAAGGAAAGGGATGTAAAAGTACATGTCAGAAAGTTGAAACGATGTACATATCTGACACGATAGACAAGGCATCCGGCCGGTGCAAATATGTTGCACCGTAGCCGGTGCCCCTTGCTACACCCAACCCGAGCACTTAAAGAGCATGGCCCATGCAACCTACCCAAGTGGCTTGTCCCACATGTGGGCACAAGCCCAATAGACCCCCCCACCCACTCACACAACTCGATGATCAAAGTGCAGATTGCACAAAGGTTAAGAAGGAGTAAAGGGGGGTGAGGTAGTTGGGAGATCCCCCACTTTAATGCCTACCACATAAAGCCCAGCGCAAGGACATGTCAATCGATCTGACATGGGCAGGTTTCCCTCTTCCCCACGTAGTTTCCAAGTGGGGACAACGCTGCCCAAGGTTAGTATGAGGAAGAACTGCGAATGGAGGAAATTTGGGTGAGGTTGTTGGGTTGCCAAGTCAACATTTAATGCTCATTCCACTTGTTCCTCTGACCTGCGCCTAGACCAATCTATCGCCTAGACAAAAAAGGGGGTGGGAGAATTGAATTTTTTCATGATTCTCTTAGGTCCTCATCAATCTCACGCTGGCACATATGATGGGAGGAAGATAGATTTAATGCTAAAACTTTTTTGGGTGAGGCCTTAGGTAAGAGTTATACATGTATACCTTTTTTTTTTGCATTTGCTCTAGCCAAAGTTTATGTTCTTTGCTTAGTTTATTCTTATATATTTAAACAATGATTATAATTTTAATTCAATTTTTCTTTTAATAGGAAATCTTCCAAGCATATACTCTATTTCCAAGGGGAGGGTTAGAATTGTCTCCCCATACAATTTCTAGAGAGCAAAAGCTCCTAGGATGATACTTTTTTGTTTTTTCTCATGCTATTTTTTTTGTCTCTTTTTTTTTGTGCAATCTTTTACAAACTTGCATAACTATTAAAGAGGCATACTTTGTGTTTGCTAGGTGTTTATAACAATGAAATTTATATATTTTTTGTGTCAATATTATGTTTTGCAATTAGGTTTATAATGATGGTGCATGCTTCCCTTTTTAATTTGGATTTACCATTTGCATGTTTTATCAAGATGATAGAAATAGTTCATTAAATCAAAAAGGAGGAAATTATTGCATCTCTTAGCACATATGAAATTTGATTGAAAATTCAACATGATGAAATTCCTTACTTAACATGAATAAACTTGAACATTGCATAATTGAACATCACCATGTGATCCATTCCACATTTCACATATCCATAAACTGAAATAACATAAGATACAATGCAGGGAGACTTTCTCAATCCTTTCACTCTATTAACTAACCTGGTTCAAAGCTCCATTAGGAAAGAACCAATAAGAAAACCCAACGTCTTTGCCAAATACATCAAAATTTAATTTAATTTTTTTATACATAATGTTACAATTCAATTGAATTCTCTTCTAGGTCTTTCACAAGAGATCTTTTTCAATGTCTTCAATGCATCAAGGGAACCATGGGAAAGACAAGAACTGACTTAGAGGTAAAACAACATATATGATGAACAATTCAAGCATGCATTCCCAACCCAGTTTTGCACAATAGGCTCAACATTGAACCAAGATAGGGGGGTAGGTGGATTTTATCAATAGGAGATGTCAATCACCATACCATAACATAGCCCTTTCGGGGCTAAAACTCAAGAACTTCCATTCTTCTACAAATGCCCTTTCGGGGCCAATATAACAAGGGTATTCATTCCTTCCCTTCTTCAAGAATTCAAATTTTCATACAAGTTATGTGATGACAAGTAGGGGCCCATACACCCTACCCTCTTTCCCTCTTCTCACCATGAGAGGAGACTCTACAGTATTGAGGTCCAACTAAGGCCCTTCCCTCGTACTTGGCCACTTCTTCCCTATCCAAGGGTGAGTGATGCCAAAACAATCCCCATGAAATCCCCTCAAAATTTCAAAGCAAAGCATAAGAATGACACCCAAGAACAAGTTAAGGTCCCTCCCAAAACAACCTCAACATACATGCAAGCAATACAAGAACAACACAATGCCTTATGCATGAATCAAAGTATAAAAAATATGAAGAACATGATCAAGAGAGTGAAGAACCCTACCTTCACAAAAAAGGTTATGGTATAATGACAAGTTGAGAAGAGTTTATATCTTCAAACTTCTCTCTAAAATCTAGAGATTGGGTAACAACCCCAAAGCTTCTCCAAAATGCCTCTAAATATGACCCTAACTCAACCAGACTTTAAGTAACCCCAAGGTGGAGTTTGAGTCACCAACTCATGAAGGAGACAAATCAATTTTCGCAATCAACCAAAAGTAGGGTTTTTGAGTGACCCTAAAAGTCAACCAAAGAGGCTAAGGGGGTGAAAAGTACTCCCAACCCCTACCCTTACCCCTAGGGTAATTAAATTTAATGTTTTTAGGCCTTAAAGACTTAATAAAACCCAAAAAAAAAGCTAAGAGAATTTTAAGACTATATAACAACCTTCAAGGAAAGACAATGCAAAATAGCACAAATTGGCAAGGGGTACAGTTTCGTCTTTCCATTAGGTTTCTCGGTTAAATATCCTGCACACTAATTGCACACATCAGTAGTTCAAGAATCTCATGCATATATGTAAATTACGTATTAGAAAAATCATGTAAATTTAAAACATCCATCTTTCTAATAATCATTTGTTTATCTCATTCTATTCATATTTTGACTATTTAAAATTACATAATCAAAGTGTTAGTTCTGCATTCATTTACTTCATCATTATACATGTCCATAAAGCATTAAATGACTAAATCAAATATTTGAAAGTAAAGCATCACTCATCATAAAATAGCATAATAATGTTCAGTGCATCAAATAATGTCTTGACATATCGAGTCCTGAGTATCACAATAATAAAGTATCAACTAAGCTACGATGGGTCAGGGCGAGGCCTCACAACATCATTGATTTACCCCTGATGTATTAGCTATTATATCTAGAGAGCTTAGAGAAAAGATTTCAAGAGATGCATCTTTTGATGATGTCAAGAGGGTGACCCCAAAGATGTCATCAAACAAGATTTGTTTCCAATATATGAGGGTATCCAGGGCAAAGTGAGGGGCTATCGAGTGACATGTTGCATAGATCCTATTGTTGCCAATATGATCTATCCTCATTTCTTAGCCGTGCATGGTCCTTATCCAAATAACAGTCAGATATGTGTTTATTTTGTACAATAGTTGTATGTTGAGTTTTGCATAGGGCTCAACATCAACTACATAGATATTTAAAATTATTTTGGACATAAGCATGGTCAAATCGCAGGTTGTGCATGGTTAGATCACATATTATGACCAGTATCATAGTGCACAACATCTGCCACCTCCAGATGTTAGACATTTCATTGGGTAGAGATTTCCTCTAATGACTCCAACACTAGCTCCTATTGTCGATAGAGTTGTGATTGCTTCCCAAAGGGGAGTAATTGACAATATTACACACATTGCATCTGTGGTTGCCAAGATCACATCTAACTCTCTTGGTTGCTTTATTCACACTCAATAGAGTCATCTAGATCGAGCATCTTCAGAGGCATTAAGTAGCACTTTAGGTACCTCCCCTAATGAGGCATATAGAGTTGCTAAACTACTAATACCAGGTGATGTTCATGCTCTTTGTGGACAACACACACATATAGATCTAGCAATGTATTTTTTGGAGTAGCTGCTGCAGCTAATCAGTTATATGTTTGATACATAGGGGATACTAGTTCACTCAGTGATGGACACCATTAGATTGCATTAGAGCCCCATAGTTCTACAAGCACATACCACACCAGTGACATTTGCCACATAACATAGCTCACAAAATTCTGCAGCAAGTTCACGATACTCTATAGATGGCTCGTGCATATGAGTTGGAGATGTCATGATCACATTAGAGGGCCTTGATGATTTTGGTGAGCAGTTATGAGGGCTATTTGAGATTGATACTAGTCAAAGCATGAGATTTTTATTGTACATGGACATGTTATTACAACCTAACACTGATTCTACACCATTGCTCAACTAGTTACACATACCACTTCACTCATCATTACTAGTAGTTAGAGATTGTGTCACTGAGGGTGCTTTAGGAGATTGTAGCATTGAGGGTGGTTCAGTAGGTGTTGGAGTTTTAGGAGATGTTGTTGGTGTATTAGGATGAGATGTTGCTATTAGAGGTGCATTGATAGATGATACGATGGAGTTTGATGATCATCCTCCAGCTCCTGAGACCCAAGTACATATATAATATTTTTAAATTTAAATATATGAAATTTAAAAATAGTTCAAATAGATATTAAAAAATTATAATAAATTAAATAAATTGTGCAGGCACAGGTCATCGAGCACATTACATCTAGTGTTGGGTTAGGGCATGTACATCAGAGAGAGGATTCTACTAAGGCACCCAGTAGTGCTCAAGTACAAGTTTTAAATAGTTTGTAATGTTATTTATGTTTCAAACTATATGCACTTTTATTCATGTACACACACACACACACACACAGAGAGAGAGAGAGAGAGAGAGAGAGAGAGAGAGAGAGAGAGAGAGAGAGAGAGAGAGAGAGAGAGAGAGAGAGTTCTATTGTATATATATATATTTGCAGGGCTTGGTTGTTGTGCCTCTACCATAGGATGTACAAGAGACTCGATTAGAGGGTCATTCTATTCATATGCGTCTTGAAGGGTCCCTCCAGTAATACTAGATTTATGTATATTTTGATGCATTTATATATTGGAGACTTTGTATACATATTTACCTATTCTGGAGACTTACATACATGTATTTTAGTACCTCGATGATATGTACATTTCACTATTTATTTCACTATTTAGTACTTCAGTAACTGGATGACATGTATTTCACTATGTATATTTTATGTATACATATTTATTCGAGACCTACAATTTACATACATGCATTTTAGTATAGATGTTAGATCTAGATGTTCATTCTTAAAATGTACATGTATATTTTTGTATAGAACATTTTTCATGAATTAGATTATAGATTTTAAACTTTAGATTTGTTTGTGATCATTATAAAATAATCAAATTAACTTCTCTTTAACTACTTCAATATTTAAATATGAAGAAATTCCAAATTGATTGATGAATCTAATTTATAATTCAAATTTTTAAAATAATATACGGTGATTGAATTGAATTAATTACTTGTTTTTTTTAAAATTACATCTAATTAATTTTGTATTGTTATCATCACTAGCTTATGTTCAAACTATGTGCCCATTTTATCTAAGCGATTGAATTATTTTTCATGCCAAGTATATTAATATAGGTATTTTTCATTGATTATAATTGTTAAATCAATTAGTAGGACTAAAGATACATATTTGTTTATGTGGATTAAAATATGCTACTAGGTAAGCCAATACATTATTTTAGAAAACTTATACAAAATATAATATTCTTAAAAACCTTCATCCATGGTAATTGATATTATTGAAATGCATACATTTAAAGGTCTTGAAATTTGATATATCAAGGCAAGCAATTTTAAATTAATTCAAGTTATTATAAAATAAATCTCAAGAAGAATTAATATCTATAAGATAATGTTATTAAATTAATATATCATTTATCCCTTCTAATTGTTAAATTAATTAATAGACTAAAGATACACATTTATTTTGTGGATAAAAATATGCTACTAGGTATGCAATTACATTATTTTAAAAAACTTTTACAAAATATAATATTCTTAAAAACCTTCATCCATGGTAATTAAAAAACTTTTACATTGTAGTAGGTAATTAATATCAAGGAAAACAATTTTAAATTATTATAAAATAAATCTTAAGAAGAACTAATATCTATAAGATAATATTATTAAATTAATATAACATTCATCCCTTCTAATTGTTAAATCAATTAATATTAACAAATGTCTACATTTAAAGGTCCTAAAATTTGATTTAAATTAAATTAGACCATCTCAAAGCCTAGTTCAACCATGATGTACACTTATAACATGTAATATCTTCTCATGATCTTCATTGTCTAGTCTCCACTTGCGACATACATGCTTAAATTTAACTAGATATAGACAAAACCTAATGACAACAACCAAGTGGTTGTATTGTAAAACCTTTTTGTCAAGTTGATAATCAACAAAGTGTATTCCATATTAGACTATTTTGTCTTGCTTCAAATATGTTCCTTGTATCACAACAAAACTTGCACCACAAATTTAAATATTTTAAATTTTGCTAGATATAATGTTACCTAGATATATATAAGTGATATGTGTATGTGCACATGTATGTATAATACCTATGGGGAACAACATTTCATCACTTTCTTCAGGAACATATAACTTGGTCCTCTTTGTAGTACATCACAATAAATAATAATTGACACCTTCAAGATTTTCAGGCTCAACAATCACTACAAAGATATCTCTTGTAGAACAAGTATACATACATGTACAATATATAAGACAATTTATTGATAATTAAATAACAAATTGAGATTAATTAGAAAGTTGAGATTAATTTTTATGATACTTACCCACTTTTACCAATCCAAAGATATTATTATAATCATCATAAATCAATGAAATATCATCAACATTTTCATCATCTTTATCAAATGTATCAGTAACATCAAGTGGTACTAAAATTCATGCACTTGTATATCCACGTGTTGGATTGATGCATTCTTGATAGTCTTCATCAATACAAGTATCACAAAAACATGAGTATTCTCTTGTCTTCAATATCCAATTGTGATTATTAGTACTCATGACCAAATGTAAGGAACATGTCTTTTCTATCCTCTTACAACCATGCATATTTTTTCTATTAACACTTGAAGATTCAATACAAAAATGTGGACAAAGTAAATTTAAACTTCAACGAGTTAGGATAAATTTAAAACTTAATTGCATAAAATTTCAACAAATATATTCATCTATACCTGTTATCTCCCAAAAGACTATATATGGTACCTGTCAACTTGTTCTTGATGATGTCCCAACCTTGTTTGATGCAAAATGTTTTACACCATTCAACAACATCATGTGCATTATTTATATGACCTCCCTTATAATTCATTTCATACTTTCGTAGAGCACATTTGATGCAAGCTCTAGCACCATCATGTTCACCTTTTCCATGCCCACTCTCAAAGAAACTCCATATGTGTTTTATATTCTCATTATGATGATATCTATACAATGCATAAAATGGTCAAAGATGATTTGAACTATGAAACAAATCCATTAAACCAAACATACTATTTATCAACATTTATGTCTCTTTCTTTCAAATAAGAAAAAAACATATTGAAGTAATGTTCTACATATTGAATGTCATGTTCTTTATCATCACTTATATAAAAGTGATATTCCATTTTAATGACTCATTCTTCAAGTGTAATTTGACCACCATCCAAATCTAAGTGTGCATGTCTATAACAAACATGTACATAATAGTGACCTACTTAGAAAATAAATAATCTTATTGAATTTTTTTTTGATGAACAAAGGAACAGTACCAAAATCAACAACTGATACAATTGTTCCACGTGGGAAATTATATCTCAAAGTCACTTTTGTAAAAATTGCATGACAAATATAAGGTTGAATCAAATTCTTAAATAAATCCATAAATTTTACAATAGGTAACTCCTCTTAAATATATTCCAACCTTTTAGTCTCTTTACCCAACTTTGTTTCATTCTTCACATACTTGTAACTTTTTCAATTCACCTTTTTTGTTACATCAATATTTTCAATTTTCAAAGGAAATAGAGTCAATTCACCACATGTTTCACATATTTCTTTGATGCAATTTATTTGACCAACTAGATCATCTATTTTGTCACATAAAATGGAACATATAAACTCACTTCGCCTACTAGGAGGAGTAGTGTGAAACCTATATGTATCTTCTACAAACTTTCAAAATACCTGATAGTGGAGATCAAACTCAATATGATGATGACAACATGTTTCAAACACTTTTTTTGACTTCACAAAGTATGACTTTGATCTTTCAAACAATGTTTTCTTGATGTTTATATTAGGATGTTCACTACCAAACCACACATATAACTCATGCTATGTTGTATCCAACTAATATTTTATATGATGTTCATATTGACTAGATGCAATCCTATGCCTGATAACATCTCTACTATTTGATGAAGAACAAGCATTATCAATCCAAAATGATATGACTAAATTTTTGAATCCCTCATCAATCCCAGAATGAGGTGCTCTACACATGATTTCCTCATTGCCTTCTATAGTAATGTCATCCAAAATTAATCTTCTCTTAACATATTCTCTCATTGTTTTCCTACTAAAGCCCATTTTAGACAAAATTGAAGATATTTGTCTATTTTGGGTCATATTCTTATTTACAATAGACATTAACATCACTATTATTGCCATGGATTTATCTTTAGTTTGAGACTACTTTCCTATGTTTCTCAAACCTTGTTGAACAGTTTCAATCACATCAGTTTGCATGATAGAAAATCTTCTCTTCTTCGATGTTGTATCTACACCTAATAATTTCAATGCCTCTTGCAACTTTTTTTGTGTAAGCAAAAGTTAAAGAAACTGAGCTTGTTTAAGTATTTCAACATTATCAATTTAGTCATTATTTCTTTTATTATCTTATTCATTGACCTTTTCTTAGATAGACTTAAGGGTTGAACAATAGCTACAAGTGTTCTCAATTTATCCACATCCATTTAAAGTAAATGATCTAAATTTTTATGAGAAATTTCATGCTTATAGATTGAGAAATATTTATGAGTTCATCCATACGAATTCCTACACCTAATCCTGAACCTTCTCTGACTTTTGTTACTTGAATTTATATAAGGAGCAATTTTGAGCCTTCTCCAACATTCATTGTTCAAAATTTTGCAGGAAAAGATTCTGACCCTTCTCCAACTTCTCTCACTTGAACTTTTGTAGTGAGTGATCTTGAACCTTCCTCAACATTCATTATTTGAGATTTTGTAGGGAGTAATATTGACCCTTCTCCCATACACACTTCTTCTACTTCTGTTGAGCCTCCAACATTTTCTTCACCTTCACCTTGTTAATTGTCTACAACACGTTTATAAATGAATCAAAGTACAAAGTTGTGTTACCTTTTAGGTTGACTTATTAGAATGTATGAATTTGATTATTTCTATCTAATTTTTTTTTTTTTTCAAACATACGATCTAGATGAATTCATTTTAGCTAAGTTATATATGGTCTAACATTTTTCCAATTGGAAATTTCTACTAAATCCATGTTTTATACTAGTTTATATGATCCAATTACTAAGGAAATAAAATTATTTCAGAAATTTTACTTTGCAATAACTCTTACTATTTTTTATTATATCTTTTTAATAAGATATAAACACCATTTTATCGAGCTCAAAGTTAAGAATATTCTATATAGACTTTATTGTGTTTTAATTAGATATAAAATATCATAATTAAAAAATTATACAAGCACGTATTTTAAAAGTTGAAATGATGTCAATTTTTAGAAAGAAAAAGATATTAAATCATATCCAAAAAAAAAAAAAAACTATATAATGTTCTAGAGGATAGAGTCCTCTTCTAGAATGTATAATTTTTCTTCTAGTTAGAATAGATTTATTTCAAAAAATGTGGTGGGAGATAAAAGCTATTGATTTTAGGTGAGTTGAATTTTGAATCAAATGTATAAAAGAGAATATATAGGTCTCAAGCCAATTTTTATTTTTGATTGTTCTATCTATATATGTTATCTATAACATAGTCTAAGATAAAAGGGAAATAAGTTTATTTGAACCATATAATTTTCTGGTGGGAAGTAGACCCCTAATTTTTAGGGTTTTTCGGCAACTAAAAAGTTATCTATAAAAATTACTAAAATATATCAATTCTTATTCCAAATAATTATTAAAAAATATAATCTTAAACTTCATCCATTTCTACACATCTCATTACTTTACTTCATTTTCAATTTCTAAATAATAATACCAGTTTTATGTCATGGAAGGTGAACATTTATACTTTTGTTAGCCTTTTCCTTTACAAAAGGGTGACACAAGTTTGTGCTTTTACCCAATTACATACCTTGTTTATTTTGATGATAACGTGCCAATATTTTCTAAAGATTTCTTTGTTTTGCTTCATGATATCTCTTCCTTCCATGTTTGTTTTTTCTTCCTCTCTTGTTTCTCGTCAAAAAATAAAAAAACAAAATTTTTTTGTTTCCATAAAATGTTCACATTTACTTTATAAAATTTAGCTTCAGTTTCAAACATTTTTCCTCAATGCGCAAGTGACATCATCACATGTTTTCCCAAACATAAGTTTTTTTACATGTTCATGAAAACACATTAAAATAATTTTTCAATTGCCAAATTGTTTTAGCTTGTGTGTTCACATGAATGTGCTTAATATGTTCTCGTGAACATAGTATTTGTGCGAATACATGATTTCACAATTTTTTTGTTATTTTCTTAGAAAAAATAAAAAACTATTGTTTTGACCCCCAAAATGGAGATCAAATGATCTCCTATTGCAAATAAAAAAAAATCAATTTGTACTACTCAGAGCAAGCTTTCCAACAACTATAATTTTAATATGTGTTATATTGATTAAGACTTTCAAATATGATTTTAACTCATTATAAGTTGATTAACGATTGAACATCAACTCTCTTCAAAACTTTAGGAAAAATTGTAAATTAGGTCAAATATTTTTTTAAAAATATCTAAGAAATAGGTTACTGAGATAACTTTCTATTAAAAAAAGAAAATTTAATTTATAATAAATTGAGTTCAAGTTATCCTTGTCAAAATGAATGTATGTCTGAATTACGATTGACGTCACTTCAAAACTTCATAACCTAGATACAATATTCAACCAAATTGAATCAAGCCAAATGAATCCTCTAGATATTGATGTTATTAATCTAGCATTGAAAGAATTACCTCATTATCATTTCTAGAAAAAAATTTATGCTTGTCAAAATTACTATCACTCTTTAAAATTATTGATTTTTCATATGTACCACTTTTCGAGGGAGAAGAAAATTTGACTTTTTTTTTTTTAAATTAAAAAATATGGTTACAAAATAGCAATAGAGTACTAGAAATCACTAGTTTATTTCATCTTTAAATTATTCATAGTTTTAGCGATATAGTCACTTGAATGTGAGGTTTGTTTCAAAAATATTGATTTTAGTGTCAAAATTGGTCAAAAAGTGGCACCCACTATTGTGGGATCACCCTTTAAACATGACCAGTCTTCAAGCAACTAAAACATGAGATCTTACTCAACCATCTACTGTAATCACTTCTAAAATGTGTTATGCAATTTTGAGGAACATGCTCATACTCTTGACAATAGTGATAACTATACCTTGTGTTGTAATCCCAATTGTAATAGTTGCCATTATGGTTTACTTTTGTTTGCTTGTTTGATAATCATTTAGGCTTGGATATGCACTCATATGCTTTGTGTCCATACTTCTAACTATTATAGTAGTACCCGTCAAATCTTTGAGTATTCATAGTCTTGGTCCTACATTCATGTGCCTGATGTTCTTGTTTGTTGTACTTGTAGTAAACTCCTCTAAATTTATGCTTAGGGATTTGGTTGACATTTTTACACCTAAAGATATTTTCTATATGACCTAGCTTTCCACAATTATGACAAGTGGGTTTGGTATTCTTACCTTTATTACTCCTTTGTTCACCACTTCTAGATGAGTATCCTTCTTCAATGGAGTTGTAACCCAATCCAGTAGTATCATTGATAGGTCTTGGTGATTCCATTAATTTCTCAAACTACTTTATGGATTCACTTGGCTTGGTAAGCTTTTCTCTTTCACCTCTCAATTCATTCTGCAGTAAGTCATTTTGTGTCTTCAAGGTCATGATCTCAATATCCTTTCTATTCAATTCATGATTAGCAATTATCAATTGATTCATTCTATCCAATTGCACATTGGAAAAAATTTGCACATTTGATGTCTTCTCTTCTAGTCTATTAGCCAATACTCTTTTTACTTCTTCTATCATGACATTGTCTTCTTCAACTTTCTTTCTTAATTCAATTGTCTCACACAACAATATTTCTTGTGCTTATTGTTCTCTTTTAAGATTTTTGACTTCTTATGTTAGGGCACCATTCCTTTCCATCAAATCTACAATTGCTTCATCAAACTCTCCAGAGTTTCCTTCTATAGATAGTCTAGTGATGTTAATCTCTTTGTATTGTGTGTCATCTTATTGAATAGCTATCTCTTTGGACCTCTTTTTAATGAACACTTCAACTCATCTCTTTGTTTATTCAATTGATGTAGGATAAGTTGTATTTCAATCTTCTGGTTTTCAATAGCCTTTCCCAATTTGTACACTTTCAGCTTCAAGATCTTTCCTCTCAAGATGTCAAGATTTCCTCTAGGAGAACCAATGCTCTAATACCAATTGTTGAAATTACTTATTGGAAAAGAGAATTCTGAGAGGGTGGTGGGTAAATTAACACTTGAAAACTTTAACCAAAATATATATTCACAACACATCCATCTCATATATTCAATATGCAAATTGAAAATAACTATCCATGCATGTCATAGTTAACATAAAGAAAATAACACTTGACACAAGATATTGGTTACCTAGAAACCCTCCAAAGAGAAGGTAGAAATGGGGTGGGCAAGACACCCACAAATCTTGACTAATACAATTGTAAAGTGTATCTAATTAAGGTTACAATTTTTTGATCATAAACTATGATCTACCTTGTGAAAGGCATGCCCTATTAAAGACTTACAAAGAGTATTAGGTCTCACCCTAATAAAGGATTTTAACACCCTACTAAAAGTGTGCCTTGTTAGAGGACTTAAACTCAAGATAAAGTAAGCACTCTATTAAGATATTTACAAAAACTTGTTAAGGCTACTCTATTAGGAGATTTACTTTGATTCACCTATTAGAATGATTCAACACCATGATCCTTTGGTTAGCACATCTCTGCTAGATGTAAAATCTTCTCTTTCCTAATGTATGCTTGATCCTTCTAATCAGATATGTCTCCTCTATCCTCTCTTTGCTTTGTTCTATTCCCATTTAACTAATTTTTAAAATTATTTCTCTCTTACAACCTTCTCAGTCACCATGAATTCTCTCTTTCTCCTTGGCATTTGTCTCCTTCAATGAATCTAAGACTCTCTCTGCTTGTAAACTATTTTAGGGTTTGTCCTCCTTATAAAAATATTGGTAGACTACATGGTTAAGTTGGAATCAATGACTATTATTCATCCATATTGCTACTTAATTAATCCCTTAATCTTTTTGGTTGCATGCACTACATAGGCATTATCAATATACATCCATACTTATCTTCTAGAATCATAAAACAATCCTTAGGTTGGGCCAAAAATAGTTCACATAGAAGTTTGGACCATTACAAATTACATCTATGCCAAAAACTATTTACTCAGCACTCAAAGGCTCTGATACTCAACACTCATTGTACCTTCAATGTTGTAACTCGGCTTCTGAATGACTTGGCATCCATTGTTTACTGAACACTCGAATCACTTGACATGTATAAACTTTCTTGTCACTAGAGTGACTCGACACTGTGAGGCCTCACCCTGACCCATCCTAGCACCTATGATACATTGTTATTTTGATACTCATGCTGACATGTCAGAACATTATTGGATACACTGAACATTGTTATGCTATTTTACGACGTGTGATGCTTACTTCAGTTAGTTGATTTTTCCATTTAATGCTTATAAATATGTATAATGATGAAAGAAAATGTATGCAACACTAACGCATTTGGTTATGCAAGTCGAAAGGCTAGAAATATGAGTAGAATTAGATAAACAACTATTTATTAAGAAGTGGATGCTTTAAATTATATATATATAATTTCCTTTAGCATGTTATTCACATTATGCACGTGATTTTTGGACCTACTGATGTGTGCAATGAGTGTGCAGGAAAATCAACCAAGATAACCCAATGGAAGAAACGGAGTTAAATTTCTTGTTAATTTTGTGCTAATCTTATATTGTAATTCTATAAAGGTTGTAATTTGATCTTACTATTCTACTAACTTTTAATTATTCCTAATAAGCCTTTAAAAGCTTAGAAGCATTAAATTTGAGTACCCCTATGGGTAAGGGTATGGGTGGGGGTACTTTTCAACCCTTTAGCCTCCTAGGTTGACTCTTAGGGTCTCTTAAAACCCCTATTATAGGCTGATTTCGAAAATGGGTTGCTCTTTACTTGGGTTAGTGAAACCAAACCTCCATCTTGAGTTACTTGAAGCTTAGTGGGGTTAGAGACCATACTTAGAGGCCTTTTGAGGAAACTTGAGTTTTTTTGGTCACCCAATCCTCTAGTTTTGGAGGAAGCCTTGAAGATTGAAGAAAGCAAAAAGGGAAGCTCTTCTCAAACCACCATTGCCATAACTCTTTTATGAAGGTAGGAGTTATTCACTCCATGAATGGTTCTTTGTGTGTGTTCATGTTTTGAATCTTGTTGAATCATGTTGGAGACATTGTGTAGATATGCATTCCTTGCTTGTGTGTTGAGGGTGGTATTGGGAGGGATTTTATCTTGTTTCCTTTTTGGATGATATTCATATGTTTTTTTGGTGTGTTGATTGTTTTTGAAAGATTTCCATGGGGATGTATTTGGCAACACTCACCCTTGGATAGGGAAGAAGTGGCCATGCTTGGGGAAAGGGCATCAATTGGACCTCCATAGTGTAGAGTCTCCTCTCATGGAGAGAGGAGGGAGAAAGGGTAGGGTGTATGGGCCCCTACTTGTCATCCCATACCTTGTTGTTATTGAGAATTCTTGAATGTGGTAAAGAATAAAAATCCTTGTGGATATAGCCTCGAAAGGGCCTTGTGAAAGAATGGAAATTCTTGAAGTTTTAGCCCCAAAAGGGCTAAGTGAAGGTATGGTGATAGACTTCTCCTATTGAGAAAATCCACCTTTCCCCTATATTGGTTCATTGTTGGACCTATTGTGCAACTGGGTGGGAATGTATGTTCATTTTTCTTACCTCCTTGTGTTGTTATCTCCATGTTGTTTCTTGTATCTCCCATGTTTACCCTTGAGGCAATGAAGACATTTGATAAAAGTCTCTTGTGAGAATCTTGAAGAAAACTCAATGAATTGTAATATCATGTAAATTTTAATTGAATTTGATGTAATGGCAAAGATATCGAGTTTTCTTACTGGTTCTTTCTCGATGGAGCCTTGAACTAGGATGAATAATAGAGGAAAGAAAAGAATTAGGAATTCTTCTTGCATTGCTCTCATGTGGTTCCAAATTTTGCATATGTTGTGAGAAAATAGGTTGATAGATATTGACACTAAATTATAGATCTCCAAGTTTCCAATTATGTTATTATAATGCAAATTGAGATGTTGAAGTTTCAATATATGGTTAAGTAATTTGATGAATTAGAAATCCTACATTGTGATCACCAAGCTAGTACATTCATTGTTATGCTCCATTAGTAATGCAATTGAAATTGAAATAATTATTCATCACTTTTTGAATTCTAAATATAGAATCATAATCACTTGTTAAGGTTCATAAAGAATAAAATTAATTTTGATTAGGGGGATTATAATCCTTTGCATGCGTGTGTGTCAAATTTCTTTAGAGAAATGTAACTCCATTTTGCCTCTAGAAATGTTTAACTCATCTTGGTTATCAAAAAAAAAATTTGCATTTCCAGGCTTAAAAGACCTCTCTGGAAAATGTATGGAGCAAAATTTAATTCTTTCCCCTAGTTACAGAGAATATTCTCTGAGATACTCCTTGAAAATTTCAACAAAATAAATAAATCATTATTAAACCCCTATAATAAAAGGAGTATAAATGAAATGCATTTACAATTATAACATTTCAATGAATATCTTCTTGGACATAATTCACCTATAAAACTTTTGCATTAACTCCTAGAGCTAAGGAGCCATGTACTTAACTAGGTCATCATGCCTATGCACTAGATTAAAATTAAAAAAAAAATTTAAGTCCTAACCTTATTTATTTTCCCCTTCCCATGGCCAGGCGTGGACTTTCCACCCACCTGTGAGTGAAGGTACGCTCCCCCTGACGTGTCATGTCACTAAGGAAGGAAGGGGGGGGCAGTGAAGTTTAAATGTTAACCAAACTTCCTAACTATTCCATCGGCCACCTCTTCCCACTTGCTTAGCACTCACCCCATTGCTGAAAGGACACGCAATGAGTAGAGGGCGGTAGGGGACCACGCCTGCACTGTGCAGGCATGGGACAGCGCATCGCCTTGGAGGTGACCCACGCCTAGGCCTGACCACGTGGGCTTAGGGTAGTTGTTGTGTGGGGAGGGTGGGAAAAAGGTTAGGGGGATTTAGTTTATAGAATATGGTGGTTTAGGTAGTTGTGTCTTAAGCTAGTTAGATTACCATGTCTAAGTTAGTATAGGTGTTAGTTATTCATTGGTAGCTAGTTTAGAACTTTTGTAGATTAGATTATTAAGTCATTTAGTAATTAGGATAGTTTTAAATTTAAGACTTAGTTTTTTCTTTAGTAATGGTTGTTTGTTTAAGTTTTGTTAATTGTTAAGAGTTAAGTAGCTTAAATTTAATTAAGTTTAGACTTACGCTAATTGGTGTAATGTTAGCTTAAATTGAGAAGTCCTTACGTAAAATGTATATTGTAAATTGAGTTAAGTATAGTTATCACATGTGTAGGGTAGTACTAAATCATGTTAATTCAAAACTTAAATTATGTTAATTTATATCATAGCCCAGGTTCGTTCAAGTTAGTATTTATGTTTTGTTAGTGGAAATGCATGTTAGTTTCGAATGAGGATTGTGGTTACTTGATTTTTAGTATTCAAGCTAGGATCTCAGATGTTTAGTTAAGTTATAGATTGTTATATTTTAAATTGAGTATGGCGTTTATCTATAAACTAGATTAGTAATTTTGATGGCTTTAGGAATTAATGTATTAATTGTTAAGTAACAATGTAATTACTAATTAGGGATTTGAATGTTAAAATATTAAATTCTTTTCAATTTAAAAGTTTTGAATGTGAAATTTGAATATCTCCATTTGAACAATTTTTACAT
This sequence comes from Cupressus sempervirens, assembly GCA_028749045.1. Lineage (NCBI taxonomy): Eukaryota > Viridiplantae > Streptophyta > Pinopsida > Cupressales > Cupressaceae > Cupressus > Cupressus sempervirens. The sequence continues at coordinate 325,094,666 of CM053786.1, forward strand.
TTCATTAAGTAGTTCTATACTCTTATGAGCTTTATAGATCAATCTTAATATGAGCTTAAATTTATGATAATTCAAATAAAGCTTAGACTAAAATATAGAGTCATTGAAATTACTCTTGTCATCAACTTTAATGGTAAACAATAAACTAATTATTAGATGGTTATAAGTATGTTTGATAAAATTTTAAGTTAAGTTAAATTTTGGATTGAAGTTTAACGAAGTCGAAAGAAGTTAATTCATGACACTAAGCCTAGGGAAATGTATTAAAAATGTATCGACAATCAAGTTATTCATTTAGTAGTACGGGCCTAACTAATTAGAACATCCTTAAGGTCATAACAATTGAACATGACTAGTTCCTTTATAGTTAAGCCCTAAAACTTTTTCGACAATGTTGTCTTGCTTAATCTTAGTTAACCACAAGAACACTATCTTTATTAGCAAAAAAAAAAATTTTTGTGTGTTTTTGTCCTTATCTTTTTTGGGCATGACAGACACATACTATATTATTGACACTAACTAAGTATATTGTTCATCATGTATTGTCTGACAATTGATGCTCAACATGCTTTGATCACTCAACATAGATCGTGTTCTACAAGAATATGAATTAAGTGTACTGTCACTCATTTGTCAAAACCAAAATGAGGTCAACACAAAATCAATGCTACCTCTTCCATCGTACATTGGTAAATGTGCTTAGGTTCTTCATTAACTAAGTTAGCTCGGTTTACTCTTCATTTGAGTGACTCAATTTTGTCTTGGTTTGTTCTTTAACCGAATGAACTTGGTTTCCTCTATTTTCGAGTTGGCTCTTTCTGTTGTTTGACCGAGTTACAGGTTAACACATGTTGTCTTTCAAGCTTTATATTTGTGTTAAGCATTTTCACTATTTTGGAGAGGTAGTTTCATGCCCCTTCTAAAATAGCAAAATTTTCTAGTCACTATGTTAGAAGGCTTCCTTTCTTGCCTTTCGAAATAGAGAATTTCATTTTTTCAGAGAGCTTCTTTTCCAAAGATATCAAATTTTCACTAAATCATATCTATTACAAGTTAAGAAAATTATTATTTCTAAATTTATTAAATTATAAACATTTGTAAAATGTTGAATATTATGTAGAAAACTAAAAAAAAGTTAATAGTTATCATAAATAATGATTATTTTTACTAAGTACATATTAAAAAATATTATTATTATTCATGTCCAAATGTATTATCATTCATTTAGAATTATTTTTTGATAGTTTTATTTAGACTTGTTCAACTTGATCAATTATCCACATTATTTTCAACTACCAACAAATTAAATCTATAAATGTTTGATAATATTATGCTTTTAAATTTAATAGCTTATTTTTTTTTAAAAGCTATTTAACTTTTACTATTTGATATATAATAGAAATATTATGGTAACAAGTTTATACAACTCTTAAATATTTATAGCTATCAAAATTTACTATTGTAAATTCAGTTTTTTTCTAAAAATTTAATCTTGGAAGTTATTATAAAACACATACATCTTTAAAAACAAGTATTGATCAAGTAATTTTAAATTTGATTCCTTATATGCTATATTTTTCTCTAAAATTGTTACAAATGAAAAATGGAAAAAAAAAAACACATTTTTAGAAATAAAAGGAAAAAATTAATATTTAATTAAATTTTAAATATAATACTTTACATTACATAGTTCCTATATTTAAAAATATTATTCTAATTTTTAAAAATATAGTTTATAGAAAGAAACTTTTAAAAATATAATTTATAGAAAGAAACTTTTAATAGATTTTTTAATGATTTAAACATGTTAAATGAAAATTAAGTTAATTATTGGAAGGGTATAATGGAAGATGAGTTTCTCAATATGGATGAAAATTGGTACATTCATATTCATTCTTTGTCTTCGTTATATGGATAAGATTTGTAATAGTTAATTGAAGTAGAGTGTAAGCAATCTCTCATTTGTAATATTTTTATCTAGTGTATTATTCCAATTTCAAAAAAAATTCAAACTTTCCCAAAGTTGTTTTAGAAAGTTAAGTATTTTCAATTAAGAAAGAACCTAACAATAAAAATAAAATTATCGAATAGATGCTAAATCATTTTTGAGCATAATATATTTTTATATTGTTAAGGATAAATTTATTCAACTCAAAAAAACTAAAAATAACATGGATTGAATAATTGAAAAATAAAAAGAAATCATCACAAAAGGAAATTTCAACTTATGTATCATTGCTTACATAGTGTCATGATAGTTCTGTCAAAGGAAGCATACCATCATGGTAACCCTTGTGACACTAGGAAAACATTTCATTCGACTTTAACATAGCTTTATGCCTCTTTTTCTCATTCCCACTTCACTTCAAGTTTTTTAGGGCACATTGCCTCCCTTAAAAATCTTCCTTCTTATCACCATCTTTATCATCTTCTTTTACTGGTTCATTAGACTAAATCTTCTATTTTTTCATTTGGGAAATGAAGATTTCCTCCTCCACCCCCATAGGTACTAAAGATTTCCTCCTCCACATCTTACTTGTTATTCTATTCTTTCATTTGGGCTATGAAGATTTCCTCCTTCACCTTCATAGGGACTGGAAATATACACATTTTACTCATTCTATAGAAATGGGAAAATCTTTTCTAGTAGACTCAAAAATAGTGTTAAGATACCCATCATTATAAAGAAAAAATTTCAAATGTATAATGTAAAACATGAAACCTCCACATAGAAATAAAATAATCTTCATCTCATAGCAGTACAACCCTGATTGGATGATCCTTACAATAAACATATAATTATTTGCATCTCAGCTATAAAATCTACTATAACATGTTGTTAGATTTCAATATATATAAAATTTATTAAGAAGATTATTTTAACATTTTTAATAAATCTAAGAAACCATTTTACCAGATAAGAAATATGTACTATGATATAAAGAAAATTTTGTACCTATCACTATTCCATGAAATGCATGTAACGACCACCTCAAATATCATTCACTAGTAAATTTGGACCTATTTTTCAACACTTTTCCGTCGAAATTGCGACTAAACAACATAAAAAACTACCACCACTAATTGTAGTCAAAAGTTTGACACCCAAGATGAGTGTTGATATATCGACAAAAAAAATGGTCAAAAATTATTGTCATCATTTTCCTATGGTGGCGTCAGACGACTAGTTCAAAACGTTGAACTATCGACACCTATGAGAGAATTCAATGACCAAGATGAGTGTTGATATATCAATGGAAAACCATTGGAAATTATTGCTGTCATTGTCCCATGGTGATGTCATACAATTGGTTTAGAACATCAAACTATCGATGCTTATGAGAGATGGTTTGACGAGTAGTCCTCATTATCAATGGCAGGAGGCATCGAAATATCGATGACCTAGTGATATGTTTTGATAGATTTGTCATACTCTCAACGACACTATCCATTGAACTATCAAAGACCTAGAGAGATGTTTTGATAGGTTCCTTATACTGTTGATGATAGTAAACCTTGAAATAGTGATGATAGTCAAATTTTAAAAAATAAAATAATGCAATTTAGCAAGTAGAATTCTATAAAATAATTGATATTAAAATTATAACTATTCAACTATCAAAAATATTTTATGTATGACATCCATTGGTCATATGATTTAATTGAAATATGAGCTTAAAGAAGCTATTCAATTGATCAATGGAAGATTTGAGACTGAGGTTATAAATATTTTCTAGATTCTACTTTCCCTATCCCATGTGGTTGTAGACATGAGATCAAGAAGGGAATAAAGTGGCTGATAGACTAGTAAATTAGAGAGTTAAAAACATTTGATTGTGTAGAAATCTTGTCGACATCCTTGCAAGAGATTATTTCATGTAGGACTTTATGAGAAAGGGTATAGGTTAATGCAAAAGAAGTCACATCATATGTTGAAAGGAGTGTTTCTCGTGAATTTAGTCCTTTTGTAGTTTTTCTGTACTACTTTGCTAAAAGGTTTTAGTATCCCAGCAACAAGTTTGATCAAATACTTTGTTGAATCTTGGCTTAAGAGCTAGTGACAGATGGTTTGTTTCCTTTTTAAAGGAATTGCACTCTTTCTTTTGTACTAATCTAATGGCATTTTTAGGGATAAGGTATAAATTTATGCAGGTTGTAGAATTGGTAGAGGCTCCAGAGAAGAAAATTGTGAGGCTTTTTAAGTAGGCTAATGATCAAGAGAAATTTACCAAACTATTGATCTGTTGGGGGTGTATTATTGGTCTACTGGGCATGTGCATGATGAGAAATTGATTTTTGAGCTTTTTTGTCCTATTGTCCAGGTGTTTGGTCACCCAATGCCTGTTAATGGTATGATTTGTATAATGTTGGTAGAAGATATTTATATGGAGGTATCTATTGCAATGGATATAATTGATACAAGATTATTAGGTAGAGGGATTCTGAGTTTTTTTTATAAGGAAGAGGCAGGTAAGAAAAAGTTGATCAAAAAATCTTGGAAGGTGTTTCAAAAATATTTGGTGGAGGAGTTCGACATGAGAAATTTGAGGCTTTGTTTTCTTCTAAAGTGAATTTATTCCTATTAGAAGTATCAGAAATGAGCTTATCTCTATTGATAATGGGATAGGTTATATGTTCCATTAAGGTAGTAGGATGGGTTTGTTTGTTGAGGTGGTTCTCTATTGGAGATTATGCTATGTTTGATGTAATCCTTTTCTTAGTAATATAAATACTAGACTAAAGAAAAGCAATAATATCTTTTTGATATGATTATATAGATCAATTTGATCTTAAAATATTTTAGACATAATATGGATATATGGTACAAATAAGTTTCTATAAAATATCAATACTCACAAGCCATAGAGGAAGCATTGGAACAACTTTCACATTAAATTTACATTAACATTATATTTTGTATCTTTTCTAACTTTATGTATTGTTTGGTGCAACTACTTGAACAAATATTGCAATATGCCTTTATTTTATTAATCAATAAGTAAGATGTGCAATTAACTTCTAACCATTGTGACAATTTGAAATATACTTGTTTTATTTAAGGCTGGTGAAATCAACAAAATAATTCATAGCAAGACATTTAGACTTCCTATGTGAATACAGTATATATTTTTATTGAATCAGATAAATGACATTGAAATCTAGCCACCTTTATATTGGACTCCAATGAAAAAAAGCTTATAGATGATCTAGAGTAAAAACTAGATTTTGAATGAGGAACATGTACCCATTGCATTGGCCTTTGGAAAACTTTAGATGATCAAATATAATGTTGGGTGGTATTGCAAAAGATAAAATTCACCAAAAAATCATTTTGCATCTTTGCAAAAATCTAATAGGAAAATGTAAGAACTATCAACAAATTGACTCTAAATCACACCATGGTAAACTAAACCTGAATAAATAATCAAATATCAAATAAACTATTCAAATAAAATAAACTTGAATGATTAGTCAAATATCAAATTGACTAAGGGTCTTCACCACCCTTACCAACTCACAACCAAGAACACAACAATATGGAGATAAAGAGATGACAAAATTCTTCGCAAAGCATATTTTATTATACTAGAAAATTTTTACAGCATCAACAATATGACATCATAGATATGACTTCTTCCAAAATAAGTTTACAAATGCTTCCACATAAGAGAACTCCCAAATAAGAGCTTCCACAAGAAGAGTCTTCACACCAAGAGCTTTACCAAGAGCTTCCACCAAGAGAACTTCCATAAAGAAGAGCTTATAATTGAAGAGCTTATACTTCAAATGCTTGCAGTTGAAGAGCTTACACTTGAAGAGATTATACTTGAAAAGCTTATACTTGAAGAGCTTGATTACAAATGATCATAAGCCTTGCACATATAGGCACTTGCCACCCAAGATATTGCAAACACAACCAATGTGGGATAAAAGGTAAATGCAACTGCCTTTCAAAAAATATTTAATTCCCACCCAAATACAAGTAAGCACCACCATGTGGACCAAGTAGAAAATTAGATTTCCTATGTGGATAAAAAAAAATATTAAATGCATGATCTAAGGAACTTTCCACAAACTTATAAGATGCCACCTACACACCTCGATAAATGGAATGATAACTATTTTTCTATTTATGCCACCTATGCACTTTGAAAATAGAAATACCTCTTTTTCTCCTTTTTTCTATTTTTATTTTTAAATTATATTTCCTCTAATTTTTGTCACTTTCTCTTCATCACAAATAAACTAAACCTGAATGAATAGTCCTTGTTATAGTATTGTTATTGATTTATAATCCTTCAATGTCTTGAATGCAACTACTTGATACTTGAGTCTGCAATGCTTCAATGGCTTAGTCATCCTCAATTTGTTTCAATGGCATTCACTAGCATAATTTGCCATCATTTGCATGGCCATTTCATATCCATGATTTAAGAACTTCATTTACTTTCCTATAGTATGATTACTAATGAAAACAATATCAAAATGAACTATTTGTTGCACCAAATAGAAAGGTCAAAAACTCTCTTGCTGATCTTAATAGATCATGTGCATTGAGATATGGAACAAACAACCAAATAGCAACTCCCGTATTAGAAACACTCAAAATCTAATGTGATGCAATCATAATGGGTCAATCTAGCTAGAAAGATCCCCCAACCTCAATCTAGGATAATATTAATAGGATTTGCCTATGATATAATACTATGAAGCATTACAAATGTGGTATATTTCTTAAATGCAACACAACAGACAAAATAAGCATCAAAACTTCATAAACATTTACTGCACATTAAGCTACTACTCACCCAAGACCATATTGATGTTAATAACTTGAAGTCTGGCACAAAAAACATATAAATAGATCTAAGTATTATTATGAACTCACCACTTGATATGTATGAAGTAAACATTATACTTACAAGGTGTGACTAAATTTTTGATAAACTTAGAAGATTAATATACCTTAATATTGATAATCAAATACTTTCTCCTCCTTGGTGGACAAGTGTGATACATAATATCTTGTGAGAGTTGCTCCAAGTCTGCATACAACTTACAAAGAAAGCAACATGTCCATTTCTACCAAAGAAGCAATTGGTAATCAGCAATAAATCATAATCTGCATACAACTTATAGAGAAAGTAGCATGTTGTAATTCATAGTACTTAAGTACATTTTAAGGCATTCGCTTGGAACCTGCTATGTCTAGCCACTAAAAGTAAGTACCATGTTAGAGATTTCAAAGTTTGAACAATTCTAAAAGTAAGCTTGAAATAAGAGATTGCATTCTAATTAATTTTTGTGGTCTAGTTTCCATTAACCTCTATTGAATATTAGTTTGATCTATGTTCTATTTAATGAGCCTTGTCACAACATACTAATTCAGAGATGGAATATACATGCTTACAAAGTTCAAATCTTAGCAACCATAGGGACATCCACACCAATAGAAGTTGTGACCAAAATCATATGAGAAAGAGGAACCTCCAAGCAAGAAATAAGCAAGGAAGACACACATATCCCATTAAAACACCAATAGGCAGAGTGGACACGACATTGCAATTACCAAGGAAAGTAGCTTTGGGAACCATCAACAACAATAAGAGGAACTCAAACCACAATAGAAGCAATGGGAACCATCACAATGGGTTCTTGAATCACGTGATCTTCTACATAATGTTGTGAGTTATTAGGCATGATTTTAAGATCATACTTGTAATATGTTAGTATACATTATTTAGAGGCAAGTGATTCTTGGCAAACACTCCACAAAATCACATTCAGTGCTCATTGATTTTATGGGATACTTATATAATGCTATGTATTAAATATTTTCTATTGAAATCAGCTATTATAAAAAGAGTTTTTTAAAAGGTCATGACTTAAAAATGGATTCAATCTCTTCTCAATTGAAACATGTATCTTTAATAATTTAGTACACCTTACATAAAAGGGAAAATATAATGATAGAAAAAGAATTTTTATTAACATTATTTTAGGGATTTCTACTAATGCAATTGAATTAGATTCTTAGTACATTGATTTTTTAGTATCTAAGATATATTTAATGTTATATTGGAAAAATGGCGTGACTATCTTTTTCATAGACTAGAGTTTCTTCAGAACACATTGGAGTTATATAAACATGGAAGGATTTCAACATCTATTGTAAAGTTTTCATGCAAGAGCATATTTTAATGTGTCATAAAAGAGCTTCTTAGTAATTAAAAAAAGTTATTTATATAAACCTCATTTATGCAAAATAATTATTGGTGTTAAAAATTTAGTTGTCAAAATAAAATGCAATCAAATGACTAATGTTGGTGCTAGGAAGAAAAGGCCTATTAGTGAGCTAGATAATAAAAGTCAAATATATTTAGATGAAAAAAGTTAAAGTAGACCTTGTGCAATTGAGGATGTTTGAAATATTAGGTAGACATGTAGGAGAGAAAATGGAGTGTGTTTTAGAAGGAGGAAATTTGTGCTACATCAATGACATTGCACCACATTGAAAGGACCTTATAAAAAAAAAAAAAGCAATAAAAAGGCTTGGTAAATCCCTTGGGAGATGTGTAGATAAGTAAATACAACACAATATCTCATCATGTATCAAGACATGAGATATAGCAAACATTGAATGATACCACAAGGGGTAAAAGCACAAACCTGTGTCACCTTTTATAAAGAAACGTGATATCAGAATGTGATAGTTCAACATTAATGACAAAAAAAATGGTATCTGTGTTTAAAATATGAAGATGATGTGAACTGATGAAATGTGTAGAATTGTATGAATTTTATGCCTATAATTTTTATAATTTTTTTGACTAAGAATTTATTCATTTTATTTTATTTTGAAGTCCCTTTTTTAACTATAAAAAATATAGGATGTAGTTCCCGTCAAAAAAGTATGTGCAAATCATCTTTTTTTGTTTTGATTTGAAAATATTTTATAGATGACATGTATAGCTAGTGAACAAAAAAAGAAATAATTATTTTTTATGTATATTTTCTTTGTTATAAGTACTCAAGTTTGACCTTGTTAGAATCCAACAATTTTTGCCTCCCATCAAAACTTCCCTATCAAATCTATACCTTCTTGAAAAAAAATTACATATTCATGAAGAGGATTCTCTCCTCTAGTAATAAATATAATTTTTTTATTTTTTTGATATGATTTACTATTTTTTTTCATTTTTTGAGAGAGCATCTTCTGAAATGTTGAAATATCGACTTATAATATTTTGAGATTATAACATATTATAACTAATCAAAACACTCAAAAATTTATATAATGATGATATTGAATCTGATATTTATAAAAGGGTATTTTTAGTTTTTGAAAAAAATTGAATTTTGATAGAGAAATGAGATTTGACCAAAACAAGTTTTTGTATCACAAATGGTGACATAGATCTGTGCTTTTACCCCAAGGAAAACATCTAAAGGAACATGTTACACTACAAATATTTCACTCAACTCTTGAGGATACACCCATGGCTAAGCAACCAATTAAAAAATATCTTTTATAAAGAGAATGATGAAAAAAAACTACTAAGTGTCCTATACATTTTAGGATGTTATTCAAACCTACACCTCATGTTTTATAAACACAATGATGAGAAAAAAGTATTATCTTCTTTTTTAGAAAAATATTTTAGTATCTTGATCACATGTGTACACTGTTTAGCGTAGGTCATGCAGTTTCCTCTTTCGCTCCTCTCATGGAGATTGTGTTTGACATTCTTCAAAGTTGTTTGATTGATATTGCTTTTGCTCAAGTGTTTCATAGATATTGTTGCATTTTCATTTCCTTTTTATATTACTATAGATAAGAAGCCCAACATTGTGATTATTTTCCCATGCAAGAAGCCATGGATTCAACATACATTTTGTGCTCAACATTAGTTTACTAAGGACTTGACATGAAAATAGGCAGATCACCGTCAAAAGGCCACTTGGAAATAATTGTCCCTATCACAACTTTAAAAACCAGATTTCTTATTATATCATTGCTCTTACAAAGATATATTTTGAGAAATATTGGAGGCAAAAAAATTGTAGAAAGCCATGACTGCCAATTTGAATCCATGGGCACAAGAATTTATTCCTCCTATAGTACAATACATGACTCTCCCTCCATGCCCATCCACTTTCCCAATTGTGCCTCCAATTGTGAATGAAACCTCTCTGATATCATACAGTATTTTTCTAGCTCCATTCCAACCATAGATAAATTATGTTCCACACATCATGAATTATATTCCAACAATCTCTCCGCTAAGTTTTCCTTTCCTAGTGGAAGAATAGTGGAACCATTTAATTATCTACCCAATTTTTGGTTTGAAGGGTCCTCCTCCACAATATCATTGTTTGAAGGGTCCTCCTCAACTTCATCTTCCAATAATTTAAAAATAAATAAATATTTCAGCAAGCTGTTGCAATTGCAATGCCTTGGTCTGATGAAATGATGTTGGACCAAAAATATTTCTGTTGCATGGTCTTCAAACTTGCAATGGATAAATTTGATGGATATCTTTCGTACACATGGAATTATTGTCACATATTGTCGCCATTTCAACACCCATTTCGATGGATGACCATCGACCATAGAGTGTGGACATCACTATTGTGACAGAATAGTGAAACTGTAAGTTCTCATAATTATGATAGTGGCCTATCATAATTATGACAATGTAACAAAAAAATCTTGGCATTTTCTTAGATACCAAATTGTCATGGCTTTTGGTGTCCCAATTGAAACAAATGAGCTTGCCATCATAATTTTTGATGCCAAAAGTCTAATGCCCATTTGACAAGAGCCAATTCTTGGCATTGTCACTTGGGCAATAGGAGGTCATCACAATTCAGGTCCAAATGTAGTAGTGTGGGATGATAGGTTAGACTCTATAAATAGTTTTCTTTCTTTCTTTGGAATTTTGTTGACTAGTTTCCAAGCTATGGAATGATGCCCTAAGTTGACTGATGGTAGTAGGTGAGCATGGATAGTTTGAAGATTTTGTTGTAGAGTATGCCCATGATTAGTTTGGGTCAAAGAAATAGAATTCCTAGAAGCCCTAAGACATTACCTTGAATGAGAAAGTGATTTGGGAGATTGATTTTAAGTTTGAAAGGAACTAGAATCTTTTTAGTGAAAACTGATCTAGAGCCCTAAGAGATAGGCTAGAAACTAGGGCTTAAGGGTGAATAAGGCTGTGGATGTTTTCAAGCTCTATAAATTTGGAATCTTTAAGTTCTAGGAGATATATTTCATATTCCTAAGGTATTCGATGAGATTTTTGGAATAATTTGAAGAAATGGAATAAAACAATGTTACTAGGCCTAAAGCAAAAAGAGTTACTAGGTCTCCAACCATGCAAACTCCTATCCAAACATTGTTGGAAGCATTATTTACATAGTAATATAGGTTCATTCCATGGGAATTGGATTCCTACATCCATGGAATGACCAATTTCTCTTTATGTGCCCAAAACTTGCAAAAATTGATGAAAAGTTTCTTGCAATCAACACTTTTGGTGAAATGGATTCCTACTTGTCTTAATTCCCCTTCAGACCCCATAAATGAGGTATTTATCCATCCTAGGAAAATTCCAATGGTTAAAAATATTATTTGAATAGTTATAACTCCTTTTCAACCAAGTTGTAATTTTCAACAACTTTTAGAACTCCTCAAATTTGTAATTTGCACAAAAAGTGCAACTTTTGCAAAGTTGACTAGATTTCACTTCTAGGACTTGGAAAAGGTTCCAAGTTATTCAAAAACAAAAAAAAATACCTAACTCTAGACTATCTTGACCAAAAACTCGAAAAGACCCAATTTTTCTTAATTAGCAACTTTTGCTCATATCTTGCACAAAGTGGCTTAGGCATACATATATTTCTCATATCTCTCTAATAATTCATCATGGAATAAAACTATAGACTCCATCAGCAAAAAGTTGCTAGGTAAACCCTAGTCCCAAGTTTTTCCTATCCTGATGATCTCTCGAACATTCTTGAGCATGTCGACCAGAATTGACCCAGAGAATCACTAAATGCCATAAGGAAACAATCTTTGACAGGGCATATATCAGAGCTCGTGTGAGGTATGGATGAAAATATTAGTGCTATAGGATCATGTTGGCAACACCTACAATAACCTCTCTCTCTTTTTGGAGATTGGATTCCATTTTGATTTTGTGGCCCCATCTTGGGTGATGCTAAAACTTGTAGTGTTAGTCGGTACAAAGTTGCCAACTGGTGAATCTCTATAACCATTTGTTGTGGGATCAAACTATTTACTTCATTAGCTTTGAGTGTTTGAGTAAGCCCTATTACCAATATTTTATTATCTCATTCACCGCTTGAACATTCTTAGGCATGCCAAATGGAATTGACCCTGAGAGTAACTAAATGTCATAAGGTAGCAATTTTTGATGGGGCCTACCTTGAAGTTCGTGTAAGGTATGGATACAATTCTAGGTGATACAAGATCATGTTATTGACACCTACAATAACCTCTCTCACTTTTTCGAGATTGGATTCCATTTTGATTTTGTGGCCTATCTCGGGTGGTGCTAAAACTTATAATATTGGCCATTACAAAATTGATAACTGGTGAATCTCTCTAATCATTCATCATGGGACCAAACTATCTACTCTATTAGCTCTGAGTGGCTAGGGAATCCCTATTCCTAAGCTCATCTCATCCCATTGATTGCTCCAATGTTCTTGGGTACGTCGAACGAAATTGACCCTAAGAGTCACTAAATATTGTGTTGATACTTGGAAGAATGAAAAAGTTACTAGAAGTTGAACACTTAAAGGAGATTTTAATGAAGAAAAAGTTATTGTACAAACATGAACTAACTTAATCCAAGGTAAAAATTCAATGTTCAATCCATTATCTCAAACTTGGCTTTGCAAAATCCAAAAATTGTTAAAGGAAATGTAACAAAACATTTGTATTAAAATTCAAGAATGAACTCTTCCAACATCCAACAAGTAGATTTGTCATCTTCTAGGTCTTATAGGACCTCCCAAGGTGTGCATTTAGTTAAACCAACCATCTTTCCTTTCTTCCATGTCATAACTAAAATATTACACAAAATGTTGTGGAGCAACTTTTAAAAGTTGTTGACCACATTGTATTTTTTGCATTTTTGACTTTGAGACCCTTAAAACCTTTTGAATGGAACCAAACAGGTTCAATAAAGGTTTTTAGACATAATGTGGCCCCCTAGTAACCAATATGCTTCTTTTTGTCCCCTAGACTCATTTGAGAAACTTCTTGACAACTTAGCAACTTTTGGCATTTCAGATCTGAATCAACTAACATTACATTTTATGAGTTCCAAACACTTGAACAAGATAAAAAATTACTATTTAGGACCTAGTTGGGTCATATCCCACTTACCAATGACTTGTACACACTTTGACCCACTTTGACCACCTAGTGTCCCCCTAGATAGTGTTTATTAGCTTGCACATAACTAGACATGGCTTAATCAAACCAACTTGACCTAAGCACACCAACACACCACCACAACTTGGATAGAGTCACAACAAGCCTCAAAGCAAAAAAAACACAAAAAACACCAAAACCAAGGTTGTTAGGTGCTCTACACCATGATAATGACTAAAGATATCTAAGGAAAAATACAACAAATATAGCTATAGGAATCATAAGAAGAGCATATATAATGTGTTTCCATGAATGAAGGTCTTGAAGATATGGATAAGAAAGCAATATTGATATGAAATTCCATTAATAAATTAAACTTTATTTCAATTATTCTTGTATTCTAAAAATAAAGCATATATAAACTCTTGACATGTTTATGATGACACTAAGATTCAAGCTTAGACATTTACATAATGCAACCAACTCAAGAGTCAAACTTCAATATTAATTTTATAATAGTAATAAGAATTCAAGTTTCACTATTCTCATCCCAACAAAAACTCTAAATAAGTTACTCATAATCAAAAGTACTCATAACTTGTACAATTTAAATACAAATTGATATCATAACCTTATTCACATGTCAAAATATACTATCAAAGCTTATTATAATGATTCCTACCCTTATTTTGGATGTAAATTACATTAAAATATAATACTTAAACCATAAACAAGAAGAAAAAAGATATATATTATGATATCCAACAATGTCATACATGAACAAACTGATGCATCAAAGGTGTAAGTCTCATAATGTCATACATCAAATATTAAATGTCATATATACATCAAATGTATGTCGAATATGTCCACTAATATAAAATCCAAGATATATGTCCACTAATGCCTATACATGTTTCCATCCCTATATAATCTCCTTCCCATGAGGGGAAGGAAATAAATTCCTAGAGCTATTTGGTCATTGCGTAGAGGGAGATGATGGGAATGATGGGTCTTCCTCACACGCTCCCTCATCCTCTTGTTTAGGCTCCTCCATAATTGGAGCTGATACAAAAAAGATATATATGAATCTATAATTACACTAAAATCAAATATATGTACACACAAAATTAATTATTTTCTTGCCACCATCAAAAAGTCCCTTTGTACATCCACCTCAAAAACTCTCAAACAATCAAGAGTAACAATGCCCTACAATAATTCAATCAATATAATCACTCGATCATAATTATAAATACTATTTGAAATTTCAATACTAAATATTATAAATAACAACTAAAACTATGAAAAATCTTTCATACCTCGGTCGATGGCTATAAACTAGCCATTACACTAGCAACTCCACGATCGATGGACTAGCAAAGATAAGGAGGAGTCTCAGATGTCAACAATGGAAAATCATATAATATAATTTACATGTCTTTTTTATAATATAATATAATCAAATGAATTAAATTAACATGAAACAAATGTACCTTTATGAAGTTCATATCATGCCTAGGCTCAAAGTCACTTCTGAATGTCGATGGTCCAATAGAGAACTAATGCACATGGATTAAAAAAAATCAATCTTTCATATGCTTACTTAATAACTATATGTATTAATTTAAATGATTAAATTGATACATACCTCTCAACTCATCGATGAGATGTAAAATGGGGTTGGGGAATCTGTAATAGGGTTATCAAAACTCTTACCCTAAATTCTGAACAATGTCAAGACATGCTAATTAATTAGTCATTCACTGTACATATGAAATGTGATCAAATTAGTTTATTATAAAAGTAATTTACTTGTGTGTCAATGGCAAATGTGTCACTTGGGAACTCATCAATGACTAGTCCATCATCCATATTTTCTCCAATGTGACTTCCAAACATGCATAAGGATCAACATGACAAGCACATGTGATCATGATGCAAATAAGACTCCTCCTCAACTAATGGACTGACATAATGAATGAGGGTTTACAGTCAAAGCATTGATAGTCCCTAGATTACTGGTCTCTACATGTTCCTTCACAAATAAAGGAATAATGACATGCTCACCATGCAACTTGACAACAAATGCCCTAACTAGATTAGGGTCATGACATGCCTCTACCCTCTCAAATGATGACCACCCACCTCTACCCTGAGAATCTAACATGTAAAAATAATTGGGGATCTGCTCGAGGACAATTTTACAATGCAATTTCTTTAAAAAATACATTAGAGCCTCATGATTATTGTAGGGAGGAACATCAAAGACCATCCACGATCTATCCCACAAGTTATTCTAATATCATCATGTATGCACCATTGGATGGGGAACCTTTTAGTTGCATGTTTAACAATGTCTTGTTCTCTTGGACTTTTAAACAATACACATATGTTACCTTTCATTATGTCCCTTTTCATTACATCTTTATAGGATAATTTGTTTGCATAATATCTTCTTTGTTCTTCTCTCTTAACACACCAAATATCCAACTGACCACTAACAGAAGCTACACGGCTCATAATGGACTCAAGGATGATGCCAATTATGCTCTCATAGGATTAGTTTTCCTACAAACTTTCAACCTACTAATGATTGCTTCTAATTCATTTTTTCCTCTTTCTATTTCATTCATTATATTGTCTTGGGTGCCAGGAGGAGGTCTTTCAATTGGTGGAGGTTGCAAAAGTTCTTGCTCTTCCTCATGAGGGTTTTCATTTTGATCTTGTGGAGGGTTTTCATTTTGATTTTGTTGATCAAGCTAGGGATTTGGTGATTGACTATTCACATTATCTGATAAGAAACCAATTGCATTTTAAATAAATAATTTTTTTTGAAGCAAAACTTAAAAACATACAAAATAATGCTAAAATATTCAAAGAAATGCAAAAACAAGAGTAGAAGACATACTTGATGATCTTGATCTTGATCTTTGGTGACAAGGAGAAATTTTGAGGAGGAGAGTGAGAAAGTTCTTCAACTTCTACAAAATGCCTACGTGTTGTTGGGGGCAAAGAAGGCACCAACAAAAAGAAACAAGAAAAAATGGAATGGGTTGTGAGTTTGCAGCCCATATATAGGTTTTTTCAAAAGAACACACACACTATAGCATGCATACACTTTGACTTGGGCTCCACAAGCCTTGCCTGAGTCTTGTGGAGCCCAAGCCAAAGCGTGTGCGCTTTTAAAATTTTCAAAATCAAAGTTGTGTAATCTTTTTGGCACCACAACTTGGTGCATTCGTCTTTGTGAAGTCTAATTATGAATTGTACTTTGTGGTGGTTGTTTTGACAAATAATTGAATAGACAATGTTTTGATCCATGCTTCCCATTTCATGAAATGGCAGATCCATGGTCATAGTTTGGGAACAATGTACTTGTAAAGGCTAAGTGATTATATATTATGGTCTTTATGATCATGAATTCTTTTTTAGCTAAATATATATATTGTTCAAATCCTTTGGTGTTTTGGGAAACAATAGTATTGTATACAAAAATGCTTTATATTCCCTTTTTCTAGATATGTTAAAGGTTGTATTTTATGGCAACATCTTGTATTATGAAAATATGATAATATAATGACTGTTGGAGGATCATACTATCTATTTAGGATTACATATTATGGTCTTTATGATCATGAGTTCTTTTCTAGCTAAATATATATTGTTCAAATCCTTTTGTGTTTTGGGAAACAACAATATTGTGTACAAAAATGCTTGATATTCCCTTTTTCTAGATATGTCAAAGGTTGTATTTTATGACAACATCTTGTATTATGAAAATATGATAATATAATGACTCTTGGGGGATCATACTATCTATTTAAGATTATTTTCAACTCAATTAATCAAATTTAGTGTTTTAGGTTTGACTTAACATAGTAGTGCATATTGACTTGGTGATGTTCACAAATGCTATGAAGTTTAGGAAAACCTAATAAAATGTTATGGACATTGCATCATTTCTTTGTAAGCATCAAATAATGTATTTTCTAGTATATAATTTTTAATCTACTCATTGTATCTTTTTTGGCAACATGATGAATGATTATGGTGTAGGACATTGAGGCCATCCTAAAAAATCACACACTTTATGGTAAAAATTGAACTTAGAATAAGTAAGTGAATTTTGACTATTTAATATTGTTAACCAATGAATCAAGCTTTAGTGAGTGATGTTTTAGCCATCTAATAGATTTTTGATGAATGTCAAATAATGATATGATATAAATATAGTAAATTTTACATGTAATAGGATGAAGGATTACATTAGAGAAGCACAGTTAAAAATGAGAAAGAAAAAGAAGATAGCCAAAGATGAAATATGCCTACAATAGAAAAACTATATTTTGCAAAAATGAATGTATTCTTGATTAGTTCAAATTTTTTATTTTTTTATTTTTTTATTTTTTTTATGTTGTGTGTCTTCCCTGAGAAGGACATAATACTTAGTGGCCTCAAGATTTTATCATGTATAAAGTAGTTCTTGTTTTATATCAAGCATAATTAGTTCCTCACACTTTAGCCTAGAACTTGTTAGTAGTCTTATCATATAGTTGGTGTGATTCTTATTGTGTTTTCCCCAATTATAGTTTTCCATGCAAAAATCTTGGTGTGATATCTTATGGATTCTTGTATTTTAAAATTATTCTTTTGCATCTATAGATCAATAGATTATGCAATGTATTAATTGAATGAAGATAAATAGATTTTTGTTTATTGCTGTTGGTTCACCCTTCCCATGAGCCATTCTTAATGTATAGTGGTGTTCAACATAGTTCATTGATTTAAGATTAATGATGAACTCATTAACACTAAACTATGATTAAAGAATTGATGAGATATATAAAATTGACATAATAAGTTCTTACAAAGTGAGTCAATAGGATCTATCTAATATTGAAACTAGAAACTTGGAGTCTATTAAAGAAAATAGTTTTATAGTGGAATCAAAATAAACATTATATAGATAGCTTCAATATTTAGAATTTGATTTTGAAGATGACTTTGAAAGATGGAAAATATAAGTTTAATTCTTTAATGCATCTTGTATCCATAATAACTTCTTAGACTAGGAAGCAACTAATACAAGCCTATCCTCTATAGAAACATAATATATGGCACCCTATGAAATGACTTGAAAAAATCATTTAAACAATTCATTAAGATTTATAAGAACAAAAATCTTCACCCAAATCAAACAATTTATAATTAAATGACGAAAAATACCAAATTCCAATTGATTAAACACTACATAAATATAATTATAATTCACCACTCGATATTTTCTCACAACTGATAGTTTTTTTCTTTTCTTTTTTTCTTTAACAAAACATTTAGATACAGAGAACTTCAATAAATTTTGATGCATTCTAATATTTAAAAGTCTATTCTTCTTTTACGTCACATAATACAATATTCTTTGCCATTTTCCATTCTATTGAAAATCCCCGAGGCCATCTCCAATTGCACTTGGCTCCAAAACTTCGAGTTAAGTATGAACCAATTAAGCAAGCCTGTCAGAGTTGCGAGAATTGTACTTGACGGATAACCGACTCAGTGGAGAAATATTCAGCTTTGTGGGTAATTGGACTCAACTGCAAATGCTTGCTTTGTGGCGAAACAAACTGAGAGGCACAGTACCCCTTGAATTGGGGAAAATGAAGCACCTGAGAAGGTTGGAATTGTGGCACAACCATTTTGTGAGTGGAAGCAGAGATTTGTGTATTATAACAGTCTTAACTAATTGTTCTAGCTTGGAAGTTCTTGATTTGGGCTTTAATTATCTCACTGGCATCTTGCCTACTTCAGTAGGAAGCCTTTCGAATTCACTTTCTTATTTAGTATTAAATTCAAATGAATTGGAGGGGAACATACCAGAGGAGATTGGTAACCTCACAAACGTAGCAATCGTAAGCTTACAAGAAAACCAATTTAGTGGGATCATTCCATCTGCATTCAGTAAACTTCAAAATCTGGAAATGTTATTACTTTCCACAAACAATTTGGAGGGAAGAATCTCAGAAAGTTTTGGCCAGTCAAGAAGACTTGGATTGTTATCACTTGAGGAGAACAATCTCTCAGGAAAAATTCGTGATACTCTTGGCAACCTTTCACAGCTAAGAAGGCTTTATCTTGGTCACAATCATCTATCAGGGACAATAGCAGCTAGTTTAGGTAGATACAAGACTCTAGAATTGGTGGACTTGGCGCACAACAAGCTAGTGGGAAATATTCCTCCTGAAGTTGCAGGTCTTCAAAATCTCTAGTTCTATTTCAATGGATATGGTTTTGACTATAGATGTTTCTCAAAATGCTTTCTCAAGTGGCATTCCTCGTGTGCTAGCAGGCTGCAAGGCGTTACAGTATCTAGATCTTTCCATGAATGCGTTTGAGTGGTCAATCCCTGCATCATTGACAGACCTACAAAATCTGCAGTACGTGGATCTTTCTTGTAATAACTTGTCAGGTGTGATTTCAGAAGCTTTCAAAAAAATGAGAATGCTTAAGCACCTCAATCTATCATTAAATGATCGACTGGGGAGGTTCCAAAAGGAGGAGCTTTTGCAACACTTGATGCCTCAGAAGTTATGGGAAATCTTGGACTCTATGGTGGATGGATCAACTTGCCACCATGCTCTCATCCCAAACACATGCGGCTATCAATCTCAAGAAAGGTAATAATTCCAGTTGTAGTCGGAATTACAATTTTGATCATATCTCTTCTATTGGTAGCATTTTCCTATAGATTATGCAAAGGTTCCAATATCCCTACTCTCAACCTATGGCCTCCAAAATTCTCATATCAAGAACTTATAACTGCAACTACTGGGTTCAGCGATGAAACTCTTTTAGGAATTGGTAGTTTTGGGTCAGTTTATAAAGGGATTTTAAATAATGGTACAAATGTTGCTGTTAAAGTTCTTAAGTTGCAAGATGAACATGATCAACAAAGTTTTAGCAGAGAATGCAATGTATTAAAAGACTTTGACATCACAACATAATAAAAATCATTTCAATTTGCTCCAACCTGGATTTTAAAGCCTTAATACTTCCATTCATGTCACATAAAAGTTTAAAGAAATGGATACATCCTAGTGAAGGTGGTAGTTGTAGATTAAATCTGGATGATCGGATAAGGATAGCAATGGAGATAGCACAAGGAATGACATATCTTCATCATCATTGTTTTGTTCAAGTGATCCATTGTGATCTCAAGCTCAACAATGTCCTATTAGGAGATTATATGACTTCATACATAGCAGATTTTGACCTTTCTAAACTTATTTTTGGTAATTTTGTGGATTGCTTGGCCTCTACAAATGTACTCAAAGGATATATTGGATACATTGCACCAGGTATAGATTTCTTAATTATTTTTCTTTGTATTTCACTACTTTTCTTTGTTTATCTTGTAAATCATTGAAGTCTTCTAATGATTTACAACAATTAATTCTATTTTATTTGTAAATATTATAGAGTATGGAATAGGCTGTAATTTGATTACAAAAGGAGATGTTTACAGCTATGGAATTTTACTTTTGGAGTTGCTGACAAGGAAGAGACCAACAGATAATGTGTTCAATGAAGGAATCAATTTATGAAAGTGGATAGAAATGCATTTTCCAAATAGAATGACATATGTGGTGGATAGTTTCCTTTTAATAGACACTCATGAATTAGAGACATCAATGGCAATGGAATGCATTACCCAATCTATACAAATTGGGTTGTTTTGCACAAGGGATCTACCTCAAGAGTGAGCTAATATGATAGAGGTAGTTGATTGATTACACACAATTATGAACACATTTCTTGGTGCCCCCAAAATTTTTCAATTTCCAATAGGTATATCAACTTTTATTAATAATGAAAGAAATATGAACACCATAGAACTGGGAAATAGGGGAAGTTGGTCTACATCTTAATCCCACTTACTTTATTACTTGATAGTTTATTGTGAAAACATGGAATAATCTCCAACATGTCCTACTTATATGGTGTCATATTGTGACATGATTTAAGGCAACATATTTGAAACTGCTTATATGAATGTATATATGCATATATGTATATATAAGTAGATGCAAACTTGAAATTCTTACAAAAGAAGAGGTATTTAGTTTTACTACAATTCTATATGAGATCATTTGTAGTATTATTTTTACACCTTTGTGGTGATGAATATTTTTTACATTTAATTATTTTTAAACAATATTTTTAGGTTATAATAATTATTCTCACTAGCATTTATAAAAATTATATTTAGAAATATTATTTATTTTTTCAAAACTTTAAGTAAATTTTACATATCTTCAATTTACATATATTCAGTTTACTCAGTGCACTTCAAGGTACACTTTCTAGTAATATACCATATCTATAAAGAGTTATCAATACAGAATAACTAAATTAATTAACTTTTTACATATTTTTAAAATTACTGATATTTTCCTCTCCACCTTTCAGTAGTAAAATTGTAATATTTAATATAAATGAACCCGTAATAAAACAAAACAAAGGTTAGGATTTCTATGAAATATTATTACTGGAAGTATTATAATAGACATGCATGCAAAATGTGGAGGTAGAGTTGGCAGATTTCCTCAAGGTAATGTCATCTGAAAGAATGAAATAATACTAACACTTGTACCGTCAGGTCCAGGATCAAAATCTAGTAAACAATAGATGTTCCTCAAACAATAGGAAAATTAACAAGCCCACTTTATTAAAGAGAATGTTCTCAAATAGTAGTAAAAGTAGCAAGCTCACTTTATTAAAGAGCCTAGAGATAAAATTTGTACTCGCCTAATGATAAAATTTTGGATTCCAGAACTTTTAGCAATGATAATAAAGCCACTTTATTGAAGGAAGCACACTCACTTAAAAGATAAAGTAGTGTGCAGATCAAAACTTTAGATCCATGCCGACTAGATAGTCTAATCAATGTACTCAATCTAAAGTGAGTGTGTACTGTTACAGACACAAATTATAAGGCTCTCCAAGTTGCAAAGATTGTACATGGCGAATAGCCAACTCAGTGGAGAAATATCCAGCTTTGTGGGTGATTGGACTCAACTGCAACCGCTTGCTTTGTAGCAAAACAAACTGAGAGGGACAGTACCCTTTCAATTGGGGAAAATGAAGCACCTGACAAGGTTAGAATTGTGGCACAACCATTCTGTGAGTGAAAACAGAGATTTGTCTAGTATAATAGTCTTAACGAATTGTTCTAGCTTAGAAGTTCTTGATTTGGGATTTAATTATCTCACTGGCATCTTGCCCACTTTAGTTGGAAGCCTTCAAATTCACTTTCTTATTTAGTATCTAATTCAAATGAATTGGACGGGAACATACCAGAGGAGAGTGGTAACCTCACAAGCATAGCAACAGTAGGTTTAGAAGAAAACCAATTCAGTGGGACCATTCCTTCAACATTCAGTAAACTTCAAAATATGGAAGGATCATTACTTTCAACAAACACTTTGGAGGGAAGAATCTCATAAAGTTTTGGCCAATCAATAAGACTTGGATTGGATTGTTATCACTTGAGGAGAATAATCTTTCAGGAAAAATTCCAGACAGTCTTGGCAACCTTTCAGAGCTAAGAAGGCTTTATCTTGGTCACAATCATCTATCAAGGACAATAACAACCAGTTTAGGTAGATGAAAGACGCTAGAACTGGTGGACTTGGCACACAACAAACTAGTGGGTAACATTCCTCCTGAAGTTGTAGGTCTTCAAAATCTCCATCTCTATTTCAATGTTTCTGGAAATTCTCTGCAAGATTCTATTTTTTATATGAGCAAAATGGTTATGGTTTTAGCTGTAGATGTTTCTCAAAATAATTTCTCAAGTGGCATTCCTAGTGTACTAGCAGGCTGCAAGGCATTAGAGTATCTAAATATTTCTATGAATATGCCTTGTTCATTTTCCATATTGAATTTGATGACATAATTAGGAATTGCATTATAAATTAATACGTATATTTTGTTGGTGATTGAACCTTGTAAAATTGATTCATTTATGATGATTAATAGATTTCATGGTATTGTTGTGGGTGAAACACCTAAATGATTTCAAGCATAATTGGTCTGATGATTTCATAATTGAAAGATATGATATGATTGATCTTCATAGTTTCAATGTCTTTTTGTTGTAGCTGAAATCTCATTTAATAGTTTCTTTAATTTTTCTTCTTATGTGACCTCTTTAGGGTATAAATTTTTTATTGTCACAAGGTGCTAGATACTCATCTATGAGTAGGCTCCCTTAAGGTATTGGGACTGCATGTTCATACCTATCTTGGATTCTTTCCTCAAGGATTTTGGAATCATGTTCTTACCCATCTTGGACTCTTTCCTTAAGGCATTCGAAACCATGTCCTTGTTAGTGTAGTTTTTTATTTTTCCTATTTTGCTAGGTTTTTCCTACACTTTTAATAATCTTGCTTAGGTTGATAAAGCATGTCTTATTAGGTGAATGGTTGTGAGGTGTCACCTTCCTACATGTGAGCATCCATTAGCTATCTTGGGAAGATACTTTGCTATCTTTAGTCCGATAGATGGTTGCTCCTCATTGGTTGATGTTGCCACCTCCTCCCTCTTCCTAGCCTATATAAGCATGCTACCTAGCTTGTATTTGTATATCTCTTATTTTTGCATCTTCTTAATGCCATTTTGCTTCCAGCATTTGCATTACTCTCTTGGAGACTAACTCTATGATGCTATTTTGATTTTGTATCATCTGCATTCATAGTTTAGATATTTACTCTTTGCACTAGTTTTCTGGGTTATTAATCTTATCAGATTCTAACATGGTATCAGAGCTTTTTTATGTACAAGAGTAGATTTTAGTTTCCTTATTTGAGAGATTCGGGGGGGGGGGGAAATAAACTTTATTGTAGATTTTTGAAAAACGAAGTATGCTCTTCTCTTGCATCTTTGGATGATCCTGAGAATCAGAAAAGTTTTGACAAAAACGGGTTTTCTCTAGGGTTTCAATCTCAAATCTGACAACCAACTTGCATATTTGGAGTTTTCAATCAGTTTTGCAGGTTCCAGCATGCTATTGATGGACTTAGGAAGCTGATCCAACATTTGCATGTCATATTCTAGTTGATGGGGTCATTTTTTAATTTTTGGAGCCATTTTTTACTGTTAAAGGCATCCAATTTACACTAAAACAGCATCTTCTGTACATCAAAAAGAAAAACACTTTTTGGGTTTTGTTCGCAGTCCTGAAAAACCATCTGGGTATCTTTTAGATTTTGCATGCAAGCTACATATTTTGCAGAATCGAGCATGCAAAGCTACAGCCATACCCCTCTCCATTGGCAGTCGCAGATTTGAATACAGTTTTCAAATGTCTCGTTCTTGCTCATACGGACTCCGATTTTGATGATTCTTATTATGAACTTGGCTATTTTTTTGTGCTCTATCCACTAGTGGAGTTGTTTTTTGATTTTCATGCATGAATTCTTCAGAAATTGCAGATTCTCAGCCGTGACTGTGCACAGTTCTCGTTTTGGAAACTTCGGAGGATCATAACTTTCTCATATGACCTCGTATCGAGGCGATTCTTTTTTTGAAAGTGCATGATTTTTCGAGTAGATCGCAGTGGTTCTATTTTTTTTTTGATTATTGTGCCCAAGTTTCACTTTTAGCATATGCTCTTCATGAGGGCTTGTAATGCATTGAAATCAAGACCACTAAGTATTTCTTTCTAGTGGTAGTTGTAAATGCACTAAAATAAAGTGCCAAATCATATTTATTTGGGGGGGGGGGGGGGGGGGGGGTTCTTTGATTGAGTAAAGAGGGGGGGGGGCATTGTCGTGGCTGGGTTCTCTTCTTTCTAGCATTTCTTCATCATAGATCAAACAAATATGC
This sequence comes from Cupressus sempervirens, assembly GCA_028749045.1. Taxonomy (NCBI): domain Eukaryota; kingdom Viridiplantae; phylum Streptophyta; class Pinopsida; order Cupressales; family Cupressaceae; genus Cupressus; species Cupressus sempervirens. The sequence goes on from CM053786.1 coordinate 325,119,963, forward strand.
CCATCCTAACTCCATAAAATTACTTTGAGTGGAAATCACGCATGAAAATTCACTTAAGGAAAGCTAGATTAAATAGGATAACTATGGGACTTGAAACTGAACCTGCTAAAGATGAAGATAAGCCTAAGTGGTTTAACAAATGTGATGAGGCATTTGGAACATTGTGTTTGTCTATTTCTCCTGACCTGCTATTTCACATTGAGTCTTTGGATACACCAAATGAAGTATGGACAAAGCTAGAAACACTATTTGGCACACAAGATTCAATGAGGGGTCATATGTTGGAAAATGAATTAATAAGTTTGAGCCTAGGCAATTTCAACACAATCCAAGATTTCTTCACCAAATTAAAATCATTAAGGCTGCAGTTAAAACAATGTGGAATTGAAAAGAAAGATGAACAACTGATTCTTAGTATTCTCTCTAAGCTAAGTTCAGAATATTCTGCGTTTGTCTCTACCTTCTATGCTACTAAGGGTGCACTTGGTACTCAATTCACCATGCCATCTTTAGATGATTTTTCTGTCAATCTCACTCGAGAACAGGACAAGCTAATCCAGATGGGCACTCTTAAGTCCTCTAAGTCACATGCTTTAGCTGCCAACCAAGGCACAAAAGAACAACAAGGACAAAGTAATAACAACAATAGTAAGGATAAGAAACAAAAGAATAGCGAGGAGAAGAAGGATCAGATATCAATTTCTTCAAAAGCAACTATTGATACACCATCTTCCAAGGACGATAAGCTTAAGAAAGAAAAGGTCAAATGTGCCTATTGTAAAAGATCTAGTCATGATGAACATAAATGTTTGCAAAAACAACTTGATCACTTGACATACATTCTTGAGAAGAATAATATCAGTGTTCCTGAGTCTATCAAACAAAGTTCTAAGAAAGGGTCTAACAAGGAAAAAGAAAACAACAAGGGGAAAGGAAAGGGCAAGGCCCTTTTTGCAGTTGCTTCCTCACCATCCACTTGGGTTCTTGATTCGGGTGCTTCACACCACATGGCTTCATCTAAGGAAGAACTTGCATCCTTGGAGCCGTCTACTATGCCTTCTATTTTGATGGGTGATAATACTCTTTTTGAGGTGTGTGGGAGAGGGTCTATTGATGTGGGGGATGGCACATTCCATGATGTTCCTTGTGTACCTTCATTGTCAACTAATCTCCTATCAGTACACCAGATCACTCACATAGGTTTAGGCAAGTGAGTTGAGTTCACTCCTAATTCAGTGGAGATACGTGAGTTGCACAATGATTCTACAGTTGTAGTTGGGAGAGTAGATCATCAGTCATGACTCTATATGTTTTCTCACTTTGTTCCTAATCCTCCTTTGACTATTTTTCTTACTCACTCTAATGATGTGAGCAGATTATGGCATGAGTGGTTTGGCCATCTTAACTTCCACTACTTGCATCAGCTTAACCAGCAAAGCATGGTCACAGGGTTGCCTTCTACTTTGACATTGGAGTCACTTGGAATACATGATAAATCTTCTGATGGGTCAGATTCACTTGAGCAGTCTTCTACCTCCACTTTTGATGCAGAGAGTGATTTAGAGGACCCACCTCCTTCCTCTCCTCGTCATCATTCACAGGTTGATGATTCTCCTCTAGATTCTCCATCTTTTGGTCCACTTTGGGATAGACAGACCTTGCAGTTTGCAGGTGATTGGGTTGGGGATCCATCAGACACCAAGCAGACTCGTTCACAATTCCAGGACGCTCTACATATCTTCATTGCTACTACCTCAAATTCATAGTCCTTTCATGAGGCTTCTGGTATTTTTGAGTGGGATACAACTATGTAGGAAGAGTATAGTTCCTTGATGAGGAACCACACTTGGGATCTTGTCCCTTTTCCTAAGGGAAGAAAACTTGTTCGATGTAAGTGGATCTACTAGACAAAATTTGCAAGCTTTGCTGGAGATGCAGGATGCTACATCTTTTGGGGGGGCCTCTTCCTCTCACTTGGAGTCCTAATTTTCTTTGGGGAGTCTCTTTTCTCTCTCTTTTGGGGGAATTTTATGTACATGGGTACCTCATCAGGCTTGACTTGCCGGGACCCATTTCTACATGCACCTAAGCTTCGCTTATGGGGGGGTGTTAGTGTAATTTTTTATTTTTTCTATTTTGCTAGGTTTTCCCTACACTTTTAATAATCTCGCTTAGGTTAATAAAGCATGTCTTATTAGGTGAATGATTGTGAGGTGTCACCTTCCTACATGTGAGCATCCATTAGCTATCTTGGGAAGATACTTTGCTATCTTTAGTTCGATAGATGGTTGCTCCTCATTGGTTGGTGTTGCCACCTCCTCCCTCTTCCTAGCCTATATAAGCATGCTACCTGGCTTGTATTTGTATATCTCTTATTTTTGCATCTTCTTAATGCTATTTTGCTTCCAGCATTTGCATTACTCTCTTGGAGACTAACTCTATGATGCTATTTTGATTTTGTATCATCTGCATTCATAGTTTAGATATTTACTCTTTGCACTAGTTTTCTGAGTTTTTAATCTTATCAGATTCTAACAGTCCTCACCCATCTTGGAATCTTTCCTCAAGGCATTGGAACCCATGTCCTTACCCATATTGGGATCTACCTATCTTGTGAGGATTTACTCTGCCTCTCCATCTTGACAATAATGTACTTCTATTCATGAACTTATTTTCAACATTTATGCAATCATGTCTCTTATCATCTATATTTAGTAGTTTGATCTTTTATTGATTGAAATGCTCATGATCATATTCACCCTACAGGATGGCAAGATCATGCTCTGATATCACTATAGTGTTCCATACCCAAACATTTCATAAATTTCCTTAAATTTCTCTATTGTACTTAAGCATACTTATTCGATATCTTTTTTTTGTCCCTTGAATTGGCATTTAATAGTCATTCTTATACCTTGTTATAAGAAAAGGTGTGTCCTTTCATTAATATTAATATTGTTTATTAATATTAATATTATGGTTATGCTATTATATACTAATATTATTTTTTGTTAATCTTTTCATATTGATATTCTTTATTATATTACAGTATTGTATTGATATTAGATAATATTATATTATATTCAAGTTATATTGTATCTTGTTATAATTTAGTTAATTATTATTTAATAGGTTATAAAATATTTATAGCTTAATATTTATATTTACTATTATATTTATTAATTAAAAATTGAAATAAGGTATTTACATGGATACTCTGATCTACAATTGTAATAAGGTACTATTTACATGGGTGTTTTGATAAGGGTACTTGGATCTACAACCTATTCATCGATATGAGATCTGAAACCTTCAATAAAAAAGGGTTTTTGTTGTTGATGGCGAGTTTGCCTTGGTCAAACCCCAATCTAGGAATTAACCTTGAATTGAAATAGTTAAAATAGCATGAATCTAAAGTAAATATATAAAATCACCTTACAAAGTCAGGTGTCTTGAATCAAATGCATTGTGCTCATCTCCACCAATGAATTTGGACCAAGAAGATGATGATGAATGGATGTGGAAGATGTACCAAAGGACCTTGAAGAAGATCTTGCAAGATAAACTCCTTCAATTGCTTGAATGCTTAAATCCTTGATCTTTAATGGAATGCTTGAAGGGATGTTTGAAGGCCTGAACTTGAATTCAAGACTACTTGAGAGAAATATGTCATGATATGATCATGTTCTTATAAAAAATGAATAAAATAGAAGACTCTAAATATAGATCAGAATCAAATGACTTTTGTAGGCCAATTGAAATAGGGATTTATACCTGATTGTCAAAATACTTGACCTAGAGAATAAGGGGGAAAAATAGGGTCCTCTTGAGGGTGTAGTGTGCCCCTGATTTCCCTACTAGGGGTGGAGGGCACCCTTGATTTCCAGGAGCACAAATATCGGGGACAATTTGGGACCCCAAAATAAGTCTCAAAATATGGAAATCATACCCAAATTCCAAGGAAAAACCTCTTTGAGTGCCAAGATTGGATTCTAAGTGGAAAGGTGGATGGAAGGAAGGAACTAGGGGAAAATAGATCCTACCTTAAGCTCATCACCATGAATTTATGAGCTTTAAAGGAGATCTATTAGCTTTTATCACAATTCCACCTAGAAGAAAGGATAGAGAAGAGAGAAAGAAATGAAAGAGGGGAAGTACATGATGAACTCACATTATTAGGTGTTAAACCTTCATTAAATTGGAGTGCTTCCAATTTAAGATAGTACACTTACCAAAAAAATTGGAATCCATTTACCCTTCCTATAATCAATCATGAGTTATGGTTTTACCTCAATGAAGTGTGTTGAATACTATTCTTTTATTATTATTTTATTTCCCATCTACCCTAATACCAACTAGGGTTATGTTTTACCCTAGCATCCCATCTCCCTTCATTAACAAAATGGTGACCCTTTATGTTTAGGGATTGCAAATCACAAAAGTAAGACATCATGGTGGCAATGGTGTTTAAGGGTGGTGGCATGTCCCTTTATAGTGATACATTTGCTAACACAAGTCATGATATGTTTGTTGAGGTGGTGTAAATCCACATTGAAAGTGGAAATGACAATAGAAATGGTGCAACGGTTGCACAAGATTGAGTATAGGTGGCATATGAATGGAAAAATACATCCAGGCATTATGGAGGGTTCAAATGTTATAGAGAAGTAAATAAAGGTGGGTTAGAAATCCTATCAATTCATTTTATTGAAAATACACTCCTAAGTGGTACCTCACCAAACTTTTGATGAGGAAGATCGACCCTTGTAATATCATCGATAAGTTTGGACAAAATTCTTATGAGATTGATATACCATAAGGACTAGCTATATCACCCATTTTTAATGTGTTTGACTTGTTTCCCTTTAAAATTTCAATGGATATGTGTATTGTAAATGTTTAAGATGAGGAGTACATAAAGGGACTTCCTCCTAATAAACCATTAAATTTAGAGAAGATCCTAGATACTAAGGTCTTAAAGAAGACTAGAAATAGATTCTAGATGTAGAGTACCTTGTCAATAGAGTGCTTTTACTGACAAATATTTTACATGGGTGATCAAAGAAGACATTGCCAAGAATGACACTACTATTGAAGCAATCACCCTCAAGGGACATGAGTTCTCCTTCACTAGTGGAGTATAGTGCAATAGGAAAAAAAATTCGAAATGGGAGCATAATGATACTCATATTGTAATAAGATCTTCTAAGACCAAGAGTTTTGTGAGTAATTTGGTTTGATATGATTGTCAAGAAGATGCAACATGTCTATTATACCATTTTCAGTGTTTTAAGAGCATATTTTCATGCTTAAAGTTCTAGTAGGGTTCCCCAATGTCAAACAAGTATCTCATTGATATTTTGCAAGAGGGAGTATAAGCTGGGTAAAAGCACAAATCTGTGTCAGCGTTCAAGATACCAAAACCTATTTTGGTCAAATTTCTTTTCTCTATCAAAACTCAATTTTTTTCAAAAACTAAAAATACCTTTTTATAGATCTCAAATTCAATATCATCATTATATAAATTTTTGAGTATTTTGATTAGTTATAATATGTTATAATTTCAAAATATTATAAGTTGATATTTCAACATTTCAAAAGATGATCACTCGAAAAAGGAAAAAAAAATAGTAAATCATATCAAAAAAACTAAAAAATTATATTTATCTCTAGAGGAGAGAGTCCTCTTCAAGAATACGTAATTTTTTTCAACGTGTAGATTTGATTGGGAAGTTTTGATGGGAGAAAAAAACTATTGGCATTTTAGAAGGTCGAGCTTGAGTACTTATAGCAAAGAAAATATGGATAAAAAATAGTTATTTCTTTTTTTGTTACCTAGCTATACATGTCATCTATAAGATATTTCCAAATCAAAACAAAAAAAGATGATTTGCATATTTTTGTTTTGACAGGAACTACACCCTATATTTTTTACAATTAAAAAAGGGACTTCAAAATAAAAGAAATGAATAAATTCTTACTCAAAAAAATAAAAAAAATGATAGGCATAAAATTCATCCAATTCTATACATTTCATCAATTTACATCATCTTCAAATTCTAAACACAGATACCATTTTTTTTGTCATTAATGTTGAATTGTGAAATTCTGATATCTCATTTCTTCATAAAAGGTGACACATATTTGTGCTTTTACCTAGGCTCTAATTGTGAAAAAGTGAAACCTTTTCCATTTCACTAGTGCAACAAAATTCCCTTTGTGGAACTACAAAATGTTATTCCCTAATAGAGATTTGGTTCAAATTGATGTTTTCTTAGATGAATTTAGGAGGGAAACTAATATCCCATGCATATATAGGCTTCCATATGTGAATTACAATTCTTAAATAATAATTTACAGGAGTTTTTGTGTGCAAACATTATTTTTCCTATGTAAAGTTTCCATTATGGATGACTGTTCAGAATTATACTAATTGGGAAAGAAATAAATATTATTATCATGTGTAGATTATAGAATGAAGCATCTTGTGGTTTTGGTTTCAAGTCCTGATTCACTATGTAGAGGGCGATTCATTCATTTTTATGACTGTAAATTCTAAAACCCATAAATCTAGGGTTTCTATAATAAATGGTAAAATTCCTTTTAATTACATGATGGAAAAAATTCTCATCCTTACTGAAATGGAAGGTTTCCATATGTAATTTTTAAAAAAAATTAAGTGTTGGCATGGAACAAAATGGCATCCATGGTGTTTGGGAGGATATAATGGCTAGACATCCCCATGTGAGAGTCTTTACGAGAAGACATTAGTGTGAACGACAAGGTTGAATGAATGCTAGTGCCCAACTTGTGAGGGATTTTTTTGTTTAGGATCACAATATACCACTTGGAAGTTTTGGAAAAGTTAAATTTATTATTTTCCATATTGTTCCTTGACAAGAGCATGTAATTACGCCTAAAAGTCCTAAAAATAAGGGTTTAGTTGAAAGGTAGTTTCACGATGGAGTTAGAAGCTAGGAGTTTTTAATCTCACATTATTTTGAGAATGGTATCTAATTATGTGGTTTATTTTGAAGGTCTTTTGAAAAAACTAAGAATTAATTCCAAAATACTTGATCTAAGGAGCTAATTGCCATTAGGTCTCTACTAGGCCTAATTGGAGGAATTACTCCTTGGGGCTACAAGAGCTATTCCAAAGAGTCAAGTTCATTTTTTTCAGTTACTAGAAGTATGTTGAAGATATCACTAACCTATTTTTGTCTTGGAGAGGTAATGGTCTATCTAAAATGCTAAGGGAAGGGTGTTTGACTTAACCTAGATTGTCAAGCCTAGAAGAGTGAACGTTGAGACTCATGTCTGAAGCTTGATTTGTATAGGGAGGATTCATTAGAGAGGAGATAGAAAATTCCATTCTTGGAGTAGACCTATTGTATAGGTGTACTGACAAAAGTCTAGGAGGGACCCTATAGGGTGCTAGGAATCTAGGTTGTGGTTGGGTCAAATACCTTACCCTCTACATCAAGTACCTTCTCTCTAATATTTTCTAGGTATATTTATGTATTTTATTTACATTTTTGTTTTAGGTTTAGTTGTTTTCATTTCCATAGAATAGGGTTTATCACCTGGGTTAGAAATAAGTAATTTCTTTGTGAAACACATGCCCTAATTGCCTTAGGTTTTCTAAATTGTGTAACTTTTCATTGTTCTTATATCTTTGAGTGAAATGTATATTTTTTTGGTTCAAGAAATTTTATGATTTTTGGAGATTAGGATTTTTTCTAGTATTCTTCTTATATGTCCTATGTCATACAATGGTGATCGAGGACACTCCTCTAAGGCTCTACAAGTTGATTTAAAGCAAGAATATTTTTATTTTCTTATGAAATTTTTGTATTGTAAGGAACCACATAATTTATACTTTTATTATAATGTGTTTCCACCCATTTTTTATGATCAAAGTATGTATGAATCAATAATAATCCCAACCTTCAAGGATCTTGATCTAATAATCTATCTTTAACCATCTTGAAATTGTGAATCTTTCTCATCTTGGATCCATGAAGCTAGATCCCTATAACATTTTTCCTTGTTCTCCTTAGGAAAAATAACCCTAATTTGAATCTCACTAAGGTAGGGTGAACCAAGACCAATGGGAAGTTTAGAATTACAAGTTTGAGATCCCTAGATTCAACCTACCTCTTTCTATTGTGGATGTTTCTACAAGGCCTCTATACTCATATGACCAATCTTACCTTCCTATTACCCAAATTCAACACGTAAGGAAATGTTTAACATGTCGTGGTCACAAAATCCTTTCCAAAATATTTTTATTCTCATCGATGAGACTACTATTAGATGTATGAACCTATTGTTTTAGACCTCAATTTTTGGAGTCATATAATGAGGAGTAACATTTTCTTTTATACATGTTTTACTATTATTCTAGTGTTGTTGCAAGATGGTGGTTAATACAAAATCATAACACTACCACATGAACCGAACCCCATATTGAAGCCAACACGATGTGAAGTAGGGGCATGTGAGGTTCCTAAAGATTCAAGCATTTTATGGAAAGTTGAAGGAGCTCAATCACTAGAGATCTCAGTAGATCCTATTTCTCAACACTCACTATTGTGCTTGGCATATGTTGGTTGCTCGAAAATTCTTGGGTGTTTACTACCACTCATCAATGTGTTGGTGCTGACTAGAGTTCTTGCAGATCTTCTTATTCGGTTTGATGCATTTAATGCATATAGTGTGTGATCGTGACATGAAGTGATCTAAGAGTTTGTGTGGACCTTTGTGTGATCTTGGTTATATCTTTAATGTACATTTAATCATGGTCGTAAACTTGGGGGCTTGTCCTAAGTATCTTGTGTGGTTGTATCACATGTTAATTGTGGAAAATATAAGGGTTAACATTTTGTATTTAATGTTTGTTGTGAGCCAACTTGAGGCTTAATAATGCATCTAATGTAAGAGTTTATTTAATATATAGCTTTCTAGGATGACTTGTGGCTTAGTTGGGTACAATTATGGGGTCTTGTGGAGTCTTTAGTCATTATTCATCCAACTTAGAGAAGAGGATGAAGTGTAGGAGAGAACTTTGAAGGGCTAGTAGCTATGGCTTGGAAAACTAGGCAATTTCTTGGTGCGCTTGCGAGAACAAGTTAATATTTCCTTAGTGATTTTCTTCTAGAGTGCAAATCTGGACTAGTTGGGATTAGTGTTGCGAGTTGGATCTTGTGCAATCTTGTAGAATTGTTATTATAATTGCTATTGTATTTGGCCCTAATCCGAAAGGCCTTACAGTCATGCATATTACATGTAATCAGTTATTTTATGAATAAAGAGTTGTGATTTGGTATTAGATCTTGCATTGTTGTTATGTTTTCGATGTGTGGTTATTTGTTGGGGGCTAGGATATCTCCTTTGGGGATTCTCTCACCTTGTACTGCATCACCACGGGATCTTACATGAAAGAAAGTCAAAGCAGAATTAATCTTGGAAAGAAACCCTATCACCATGAAATATATCTTATAAGGATAGGTTAGATCCTTGAAGATAAATAATAAAGTTAAAAACATCAAGAACATTGGAACATAAGAGATGTTGGTTTGAGAATCATTAGATCCTAGTAGAGAACCAACTTAAGGGGTCTAACATATATAAGGATCTTTATTGATCAACTCTCCTTATACACGTTCCTTCTCACATTCACTCTAGTCAATGGATGTGATTCAAATCACCACAAATGACTACTTAGAGACTACAAAGTAATGTTTGTACATAGAAGGTCAGTGCATAGAAAGCTTCACTTCAAATGTCATCCATATTTTCTTTTGTATCCTAGATAGATAAAATCCTTTTAAAGATACTCAAGATGAGGCATTGGCAAGTAGTACTCATTCATAAAGGCCTCACATAAGTAGTAACTAAATAATAAGTGGCTTATTCATCCAACTAAGGAAAGAGGCAAAATGACTAGAAACTATACCACACTTAGATCCTCTCTCCCATCCAAGACATCATCACAATGCTAAGAAAAGGTTTTGGGAAGTTAGAAACAAATATTGCCAACCTTGTATGTATTCCTTAATAGCTACAATCTAGGGATGGAAGCATTTTTATCGAGCATGAATAATATAAAACATCATCTACAATCAACTCCTCTTAATCCTCACTCCATACAAGTCCTACATGAGATCATTTTTCATTTGGTTTGTGGCTAAATTGAGGACCTCCACCATTAGTTTAGAGCCCTAGGTAGAGTATGAAGCTCCATGTCAAAGACAATTTGAAATTTTGAACTCAACTCAAAATATGCATTTGAAATTATGAAGAAAGAATACTATTGAAGAGAACACATTAACAAGGTAAGTGCAAGAAGTTGGGTCTTACTTTTGGCCAAAAAGTGGAAGTGTTTATCCTTTTTTGAAATATATTGTCAATTGATGCCAAAATTTGAGCCATTTAGAGATTAAATATAAAAAACTTTATAAATCTAAAAAATGTAGTGCCTGGGATCTTCTTTTAGAATATGTAATTTATTTGTATACCCATATGATAGATTATTTTGTTGGTATGAATCTTTAAAAACCACTTTTTCAAAATGCTTGTTTCAGGACCATACCACGCTTGTGTACAGACACCATAATTTGATGCAACTAAATGAATTTTTGTGAATCCTTTTAAACGAAGTTTACATGACACACCAAATATTGATGAGAATAATTTTCTTGAATTTTTTAATGAATATTTTTTTAAAATTAATTTTTAATTGATGGTTAAGCTGAATTTTAAAACCTCTCATGTATGGATGCAATAATTTAATCAAAACTTTTTTTTTTGGATTTTTTTTAAAACTTTAAAAGAATTGTGTGAGGATTGATGACATGTAAATTAATTTACAAAATATGAAAAATTAAAAAGTTAATTAAAATTTTAGTGAATGTTACTATTTAATGTTTAAGAGATGCTTTTGATTAATAAATAATGGAAAAATAGAAAATGAACTCATAACACTATAAAATTTATATTTTTGAAATTAGAACGGTAAGATCTATAATGAGTTTTTGTTTTGTCAAAAAATTCAATGGTGATGACCATATAAAAATTATGACAATCCTTGAAATTGTTGATTAAATGCATTAGTCAAAAATTGGTTCATAAAGGCATAGGCTTGGTGGGACCAAGCCTATGCCATGCTTTTCCCCAAGGCAAAACCCCATACAAATTCATGCCCATGCAAAATTCCTGCCCATGATACTAGAATTGGGCAATTGATTTGCAATTCAAACATCGAGTGCCTGATTTGAATTTAGCTATTAACCAAATTGGGCACCCAATTTTTTAACAATCAAGTATCCAATTATTTAAAAATTGTGTGCTCGATTGTTTAAAAATTGGGTATTTGATTTTTAAATAATCAAATACCTAATTCTAATCTGCAACCCAAAAGATGCCCCATAGACCATTTTTCAATGACTGAATGACAATTTCAAACTGCAACAATGAATTTCTATCATAATTATTATGTTTTCTTGTTTTCTTCTACAATTTGCAAGCTATTGATTCAAATTCAAAACTGGTGCAAACATGGGATCAAAATAATGAAGAAAGAAGAAAATAAAAGTTTTGACAAATGAGGAGATTGCAACAAATAAAGAGAATGAAGCATAACATCAATGAGAGAGAAGACAAAGAATTAGAAAGTTGAGAAATGTTTCAAAGGAAAAATACATTGAGGATACCACAATGGATGAAGAGGTTGAAGAAGAGAACCCAATACAAGGAGATTTAGGTGCACATTCTAATCAAACATTCAATACAAGTGTGTCTCCAAACCCTCAAGTTTTTTCTCATGATGAAATTGGTGGTTTTTTAGAAGCTAGTTACGATTTAAACAATTTAGATTTTCTTCATGAGAATAGATTTCCAAATGATCATGCACAAAAAACTCCAATGGAAATGCATGCCCCGAAAGAAATACCAAGAAAAAATGAAAGTGAGATTCAAATTCCAAATAACAGTGAAAATGAAATGCCAATTGAAGATAATAATTGTATGAATGTAGACATGGAAACACCAATTAGTAAACAAACATGTCAGAATGATACTAAAGTGCTTGAACATAATTTTCATTTCCCTAATGATGTGCTAGATAATCTTGAGGGATTGGTTTCATGGAATCAAATTAGGACATATGCTAATAGATTATATAGACCATTTTTTTATAATAAAAAATTTGGGTTTCAATGTTAATTGATGTTGCAACTAATTAAAATGTCTAAAATGAGAAAATTAATGAAAAGATTAGGAAGGTATGCAAAACCCAAAATTAAAATTAAGTCTTTAAAACAACTTGTATCCATTGTTTCTAGTGCCTTTGATGTTATCGGAAAGAGAAGTCACTCTAAAGATAAGAACACAACATGATGAGCAATAACAAAAATTTTAGTTAACAAATCAACAACTGACAAAAGATTGATTAGTAACATAAGTGGATATCTTAATGTGTATTGTAAGACATTAGAAAGAGTTGTAAAGAGAAGGGCTAACTTTGAATATGATCCAACAAATATTTTGTGGACTTCTAGTGGTAGATTGTCAAGATGTGATATGAACATACTAATGAAGTCAAAAGTTTGGTTGAAATTTTTTGGCATGATAATACAAGAGTGTCACTTACTTCAACAGATGTTCTTAAATTGAGAGTTGGCTCAAAACTACATGGTTTTTATCCTAAACACCTTTTGGACATGACTCAAACTAAATTGTTCAAAAAATTTGTAGATGGTAAGGTCTTAACTATTACCATTAGTCAAAGATCTTTGGAAAAGTGTAAACCATGGTATGTAAGAATTAACAAGGAAAGAATCACATGTAGTTTTAAAACTCATGTTCAATTTCATTACCCATTATGATGTATTTAAATCTATATGAGGTACCATGCATAGTAAAGAAATATTGCAGGAATATCATATACAAATACCACCTCAAACTATGTAGGATTTCATATTAGGTTTTTTTTGTAAGCCACCTAATGATCAATAGTTTATTTTGAATGCATGTCTTTCTAGTACATGTGATATGTGTGGCAATCATTCTTTGCTAGATGAATGTTTGCATGAAAATACTTTGACTACTTTTGGACTACAATTAATTGATGTAAAAAGATTCAAAACTATTAAATATCCATTGAAGGATGGGAAGATTAGAAGAAGTTGTGATCTAGTTACAGATAAAGTTAGTTGTCATGCATTTATGAATGAGTTTAAGAGTGTGATCATACCAAACTATGTTAAACACTCTCAATATGTTAGATGGCTTGATGAACAATTTTGCATATGTAAGAATACATTTCCAGTTGGTACTATACTTTCAATTGTTAACTTTGTAGAGAACTCCACACTTGCATGACAAGATGAGGTACAACCACAATATTACAATTTAGTGCAAGTAACAATTTATCTTCATATAGTTTATAGGCATGCACTTGATAGTATAGAGGAGGATCAAAAAATATTGAGAGAGAACCATTTCTATATGAGTGATGATAAAATTCATTCATCTGAGTTTGTCCAATATTGTTTCAAGTTCTTTTATGATAATTTAAAAGAGAGACAAATTCAAATGACACAACATTGGATATGGTCAGATAATTGTATAGGACAATTCAAGAATGCTAGAATGTTCTATTGGTTGAGTAGGACACATAGGCAAACTAATATCCACCATGTGTGGAGTTTTTTTGAGGCTGAACATGGTAAAAGAAAACATGATGGTGTTGGTGCATGCGTGAAGAGAACCCTTAGTATAGAGCAATTAAAATTTGAGGAAAAATCCAATTTCAAAAATGCACATGAGATTGTCGAATGGTGTAAAAATATACATAGGATCAAGTCAGAACTCTACAATCAAATGTTTCTTCTACCTAGTTGAAGAGAAGAATATCCTTTCAAGATATGACTATGATACAATTAGTGGGTCAGCTAAATGGCATTTATTTAGGAGTTCATATTCTAACACTTGGACTATATGGACTAAGGAACTTGTTTGTTTTTATTATTTTTCTCTTTCAGGTGAATGGGAAGAATGCAAGAATACAGAATGGGTTGAAGATTAGCAACAAAAATCATTAGCACCTACTAACACACATATTCAAGATGATATAATAAATGAAGGCTAGAATGTTACTTTTGTATAAGAAGACTATGGTTGTATTTTAGACCTCCTACAACCTGGTATGCACAATTAAATTAAATTTTGTTGTGATCATGCTTCAATTTATATTATTTATTTATGTACATGTCATTAATATAATTCAAGTACATGTCTTTAATATATTATTTATATATGTACCCATGTGAATAAAGTGTTTATGTACTTTATTTTATCTTGTAGGACATGTTTATGTTGTTATTGCACCTAATGATAATGATGAATAGACTGAGTATTGGCTAGCTAGATGTGTGGAACCTAAGAAAAAATTTGATATGTCATCATGTACATGATGATGGTTTTGAGTATCCAATTGGGTCTATCATTGTAGTTGGCACTTGGCTATGTACATACCTAACAAGAAGAAATGTTTACCAACATTTGAAGACTTCCAATCCAAAAAGAAGATTTTAAACTATTCTCATTTGGTTGTGGCAATGAATATCAAATTAGAAAGATACAAAGGGAGACCCACCAATAAGGTGTTATGGACAATTTCAATGGATGAGCACAAGACAATCATAGATGCATTGCAAAAGAGAGAGGATGCAAATAGTACAAGGGGATGACTACATTTAAATCAAAAACATGTAAGTGTTTTCTTTATAGTGTTATTTTTATATATGTACTTATATAATTTAATTAAATGTATGTATGCATTGTCAATAGAAAATTAGAGAACTTATATATACCTCTTATTCAAGTCTCAATTATAATTTATGAAAATTTAAATGTTAAGGTGGATCAAACATCAACATCTTGTGCAATTACACATAGTCAGTACATACAAATTACACATATTTACATAGTTCAAATAGATCATATTAATTTATGCTTTTATTAAAATATGTTTTTGTTTTACAATTTTATTTTGCAGGACCTCATTTGAAGAAATGTGTTGAACCAATTTTATATTTTTAGTTCACTTCTATTTATTTCATTCACATTGTCTTACATATATTGTTAAACATGTTGTAAATATTTAGAAACAAGAGTTTACTTCTATTTGAATGTTAAAGGTGTGCACTTGATATTTAAAATTAATTGTCAATTCAAGTAATGACCTCCTATTTTTTCCATCACTTTTACATTCAAACATGTTTAAATTAATGTTTCTATATAAATAATTAAAATAATTAAAACTATTGTTCATGTACCATATACTTACAAAATGTGTCATAACATGAATAAAATTTGTTGCAATAATGAAAATGGTTCATACTTACAACATGATAACAAAATAATCTATACTACATACACTAGCATGATAAGAAGTCATAAAAGAATAGTACATGGTCTAACATGTCATAACATGATCTATGAGGTCAAAAATACATATAATATAGTAAACTATCCTAATACAAAGTGTATCAAAATAAATAATACGTGTCATAGAAACACAATTTAAAGGTGCCAAAAAGACCTAATCTATCTAATCTATAGTCTATTTAGTCCACACAAAGAGGACTTAGATGGATCATCCTATGTAACATAAGGTGTCTCATCATGTGGGACACCCTGTGAGGCAAATGGATCATCTTGTGTGACATGAGCTATCTCATCATGTGGGACACCCCATGAGGTAGATGGATCATCCTATGTAACATGAGGTGTCTCATCATATACATGCTTAATTAAAATGGGTTTCAAAATCTAGCTTGTAGATAAATTAAATATTGACTACATAATAAAAATAATACCACATGAGATGGGTGTCCCTCTGTAACAAGAGGAGGTGCAGTGTGAAAGCTACCAAATTTGGCAGTGGTGAGGTCCTATACTTTACAATATATACATTTTAAAAATTTGATAAAGAGCATAATGAACTATGTATGTACATAAATCAAAATACTAACCTCAAAGGATAATGTAGGTACCTTTATCTAGCTTAGTCCCAAACTCTCAACAACACTCATGGTGGCATAGTCACAACATTATGGATACATAAATGTTGAGTCAAAATTATATATACATGAATTACAAAGTATGTAACCTAAAAAGTACATAATTCACACTACATTTTTTATAAACTATAAAAATATGTATATATATCATACCTTAGTAGTATCTAATGTTATAGATGTGTCTAAAGATATGCTACCACAATGATCATCGACATGTCTCAAATGGTGAAAAGATGGAGTTAAAAATAAACTATACTGAGGCCTATATGGATTAGTACAATCCATCTCCTATTCACAAAACCAAAACACATAAAATTATACATATATTAAAGTTGAAGATTATAAGTTAATAACAATTTGTACATAATAATAGTACAAATTATTTTTCTTGATTCAAAAGTTCATACCGTAGGTATTTGAGGCTATGCCTCAATGGTCAATGGAGCAGTACTTGTACAAACATCAAACTATGTAGCAGATGACAATCACTACAAAATCACATAAGAAGAACATATGAGCACATGTTATTAAATTCAAGTTTGAATGTACATTATATATAGTGTAATTCAAAGTGCATATCATATGAGGAGATGCCAACATTTGTAGGTCTCGCAAAAGGACTATACTGCCTCCTAGGAGGAACAATATCATCCATCTTCTATTGTTTCAAAATCAACATACATTAATATGGTTAATACAATTACACATGTATGTAGAAAGTAAATAATTATGTACTTTATTTAAATTTTAATTAAAGTTTTACCTGCTACTCCTGACTTGTCTCTAGGTTCTCCCTACAGAAGGTCAACAAATGATGACACATCAATATCATCACTACCATCACCATGGGTAGTGTATACATCATCATTAAAATCAGCACCCTCATCATAATGGTCATCATGTGTCACATCAACATCACTCTAGGGGCCTCTACATATATCTCCACAACCAGTACAAATGTGTCCAAGTGGATGAATATCTCTCGCTTGCGTCCACTACTTTACTAAATTGCCCGAAAGGGTACCCAATGAGGTAAGAGAAGATGACACTACTCAATGATGATGTGGCACTAGGACAACTAGTGTGGGAAGAGGTACACAAGATTGAGGTTATATGTGATTCCTCATATTATCACTCAGCTTTGCCCCATGCCTATCCTGATTCATCCCTCCACCAACCCCTTGAAATGATCTAATATCAACATAATTGGGTTTCAAACCCAATTCAAATTTAGCCCATAGCTTCCTAAGGAAGAACATGGGCACCTCTTGATTTGTGTGTGGTGGATGGTCAAATATCATCCACCACTGCTCCCAAAAGTGTGTTGATATACATAGATTCATGCACCATCTAATAGAAATGAAAGGCTTCCTCTTTCTAATCTCAAGACCCATCTTAGGGTTTTAAAAATATCTTGTAAAATGTCATTTATTTATTTTGAGCTTATGAACCTCTCTATAGGATAGGTCATCAGAATAAAAGGCAGGTATGTTTTTCCTTAAAAGTCTAAAGCTATCGATATCACAATCCAAATTATCAATAGAGTGAACAACGTGTTGCATACTATCTGCAAGGTGAAGTAGGTGACGGGGGAGGGGGGTGGGCCTCATGCTTAATGGTCTCAATATCACACATGAGGTCATGAAGGTTGCACCTCATGCTCTCCCTCAAATCCTCTGTGGTAGGCACTAGAGTAGTACAAGGTGTTTGTGGAGGTGGGGGTAGAGGTGGAGGTGGAGATGGAGGTGGTAGAGGCAAGGTGGGGGAGTGGGAGGGGGTGGTGGTGGTTCCATCAAATATAATTTTCATATATGTTTAAAAAACATAAAAAATCACAAAATTACTATTTAATAAAATAAATCTAAAATATTAATTATATAAATGCACAGATATTTAAAACCATATCAAATAAATAAATAAAGTTAAACACTTAAGTAAACTTTAATGTAAAGGATAATTGAACATTATACCAAATTTAAGCCTAATCATAAAATAATACTCCAACAAACTATATTAATAAATCAACTTAAATGTGAATTCTAAAAATATCTTATATAAATATGTTTATGATTATGTCTTAGTAAATTTGTACGATTAAGGTTCAATATTAAGACAATTAGGATTGAAGATATAAATAAGATTGTGGTTTGGGTTATGATTTAGGGTTATCCATTTACAATTAGGGTAGAGTAATTAGCATTATGATTGAGGCACAAAATATAAAGATTTAGGACTAGCATTATGATTGGGGCTACTCTTTTGGGGTTAAAATGTAGGATTTTCCTTAATGCTAAGTATGTGCATCTTGAATAAGATTCTCTTATCACAGCTAATTCTATGTAATATAATATCACACATAATTATTGGTTTTAGAAAATGGTTAAGACCAATCACGTAGATAATAATAAAATGTAAAGATATTTGCATTTT
Organism: Cupressus sempervirens; assembly: GCA_028749045.1. Lineage (NCBI taxonomy): Eukaryota > Viridiplantae > Streptophyta > Pinopsida > Cupressales > Cupressaceae > Cupressus > Cupressus sempervirens. Next base: position 325,138,481 of record CM053786.1, read on the forward strand.
CCATATATACCAAAAGGTAATGGGAGTTGAAATATCCTAGAAAAAGGGTTGCAAAGAGAGTCATAACAAACAACATGGACTAAGAAAGCATGGCATACCTTGTTAGAAATCTAGATGGTGATCAATATCATTACTCAAAAGTGGAGTTAATATGGTGATACCACTAAATGGAAGAGGGAAGTATTATGACATTTTATTTCCCTTAGTTCCCATATCCAAAAGTGGAAGAGCAGTATGCATTGGTAATGTAAAGATATAAATTTCAATTTCATTTTTTTAATTGTTATGGAAAACATGGCTTTATAAAAAAATATAAATTTTACCCCATGAGAAGGGAATTATCATTTTTGTAAGGCTAAAGTTTAATAATCTCAAGTGGCTCACCAGGTTGATTAGTACAATGGAAATTAATAATGAGACTTTAGAAAACAATTTAATCATTATTGTAACATAGTGAAGGTTATATATATCATGGGCTAGTTATAAATATTAACTTTCCTTTCCATTCTAGTAGTGATACTCTACACTTAAGGTGCCATCATATGGATATGTTGATTAGGATTACTCATATAAGACAAAAAAAATATGCTTTTCTTAGGGGTGATTTTGGGGAATAGTATTAAAAAGGTTGGTTTTTGGACATGACCTAGTAATACATACAATGCATGTGAACACTATCATTGCCACATTTTTTGTAGTCCTACTGGATCTTCATAAACCAAAGGAAATGGCATGTGCTCTATGAATTAAACCATTTAAAGAGGTTTCTCAAGAGGTTTAGATGTTAAAGAACTATAAAGTGATATGTAGAAAAAACAAAAGGAGGTGAATTTTTTTCCCCTTCTCAACCAGGTGGTGTTTCAAGACTTGAATAGAGGTGTCCATGGTGGTAAGATTTAGTGCCCTTTTCTTTAAGAAATTGTTGGACCTATTAGTGGATGATAGAAGAAGGTGGTCCCAAAAGTAATAGTTTCAGAAGGTCTTTTTAGTGAACATGAGGAGTATGTGATCAAAAGTAACCAAAATATTGTTTCTCCCTCTAGTATAAACTTTAGTAAAGAGGCTAAGTTGGGGACTCATGTAGATTGTGACCTTAGATGTTCAATGAAGATTTGTGTAACCAAGAATGTGTATCAAAAAGTGGTGTTTATGTATAGGAAACTTCATGTTTGATTACTAGATCACAATTACGTTTTGTGTAAATGTCATAGTAATAGTTAGGGTGATAACAAGATCTTAGTTGGAAGATATTATCACAATATTTTGACAATATGGCCCTACCTACTAATGTAACCTTTTTTGGACTGGAATGGATGGGCAATGCTCTGTAGTAGCTATTTAATGATTAAAAATGCAAAACTTATTATGGAAGGAACATGCACATCAAAAACTCAACATGTAAAGCACATGCTCAACCTACACTTTTCATAGAGCCTTTCTACATTTTACCACATCATCGAATTAATTCTTAATATCAACTAAAGAGGTCCACAAAATAATGTTAATCAAATGCACATAAATAATTACATAAGAAGATAAATAAATAACCATAACAAGAATAATCAAAGACTGAGATAGTTATTTCTAAGAATCTCTCACCCATTGAATATCTTTTAAGAGTCAACTAGAATAAAAACATATAAATTATTAGGGTCCATGAGGCCTATCAACTCTAAATGCCACTTGAACTTGTGTATTCAGCTAGTTATAATATTCAGCTAAGTGTGAACCTTCTCCAATTTTACATTTCTATCTCTACCATGTCTCATATGAGAAAAATGGTGTTGGATGTCCATGTGTTTTTCTTTCTTATTCTTTGTCCAATTTATGACACTCTAGCTATTACAATAGATAGTTAGATTTCCTAAAAAATAAAACTCTTGACCAAATAATGCTTGAAGATTTTATTTTTTCCAAATTTAACTTAGACATAGGCATGAAACTATTTACACCATTGTCTAAGTATAAAAACCATTCTAAATATAGTTTTAGTCAATTATGTATTAAATAGTAGAAAAACATGTCCAATGTGAACAAACCTCATGCTAAAAGAATCAAACATGCATCTAAAGGTAAAATCCATATTGATTGAAATATATTATCTACATAAATTATGGTGAAAAGATAAGTCCTACATATTGTGTGGAGAAATTAAAAAGAATATAAATCATAAAATATCATTATCAAGAGAAATATTAACAAATTAATATAATTAGATTATAAGTGTACAAAATAAGTTTTTCTTGAAGTACTATTTTATAGTTTATCATTTAAGATTTCAATATTTCTTCAACCTAATTTAAAATCATTAAATAATGTTTTCAGACCTAGGATTAAGATTACTTTCCATTATGGACCTACTATTATGGTTACCTAGCTAGGGATCAAGTGTTAGGTTTAAGATTTGAAGTTACAACTAGAATTAGGGTTTAACATTTGGGATTAAGTTTATTAATGATTAGGGTTAGGTTTCTTAATTTTAATTATATAATTTGGTTAAAATTTTAATCAGTGTTAGGGTTAGCCTTAGAATTATGGTGAAAGTGAGATTTTACATCGAGGTTAATACTATGTTTATGGTTAGTGTGTAGTTTTATTAAAAAAGATATGGTCATCAAACTATTGAAAATTTTGTCGTAAAATTTATCTAACTAAATAATAAAATGATAAATGGATATGATGGTCCAGATAATTTGGAGTATTTGATTTAAAATTACAATTGATTTGGACATTGAAACATTAAGTTTATTGAAAATCACAAATAGAATTTAAGAGCTCATCTACATTTAAATGTCATAATTAGGGCTAAGGTTGTGTTAAGGATAAATGGTCATGTATGATTGTTTAGGATTAGAGATTTAGTTAATATTAGGATTAAAGAGTTGAGCTTACAATTAAAGTTACATGAATCTAGGGTTTAGAGTTAAAATAATGGTTTTAAGGTAAGGGATCACATTAATTACTTAGTTTTATGTCTAGGGTTTAGATTAAATTATTGTATAGTTATGGTTGTTCGTGTAAATAAGTATTTATTATTTACACTTTACTTAACTTTACTTAGGTTAATGCATTTTCATATTAGTTGTCATGTAGACACTTAGGATTTTGCATGTTTATATGAGTAGGGTAAACTTTAAGAAACCCCCCTCTAGAAAAAGATATAAAATAGTGGCGAATATTTCATTATTTTGAAAAACCAAATTTTTTTAATCTACGAATCTCTCAATTATTTTTATTATAAATATTATTTACATTGGCGATTAATTTGGAATCATAATTTTTGAGTAGAAAATATTGGTAAATCTCAATAATAATAGGAAGTTTGCTAATCATTATGGAATATTCCAAATCAAAGTTGAACATGTTTTATCTCATGAAAATTATGACGATAATTACATTATATTTTAAATCAATAGTGAAAACTAAATATTGATGATATATCCCTAAAGTAACTAATAATTATGATAATTATTGGTGAATTAAATTTAATTTCTTTTATAATATATAGTATTTAGGTGAATCAAATCTAATCATATATTGAATATTGTGGCGAATCTTTGAATTTAAATTTTTTAATAAAATAAATTATTGAGCGATTTTAAATATTTTAGAACTAAATTTAATAAAAATGTGATGATTTAGGTTGCATTAAATCTTAAATTATTAGCCAAATTACTAGCAAAAAAAATCTAAAATTAGCCAATTTACAAATATTAGCCACTAAAAATTACCTTGTATATGAGTTGTCATATAGACAACACATTAGTTTGCACTCCAATTGAGCACATGTTGTCTACTACATCTCTTTATGAGATACACCTTTATATTCGTATCCTCACAGTGTTGCACGTACATTCATGCATAATGGAGGATAATCCACTCTTGGTGGACATGTGCTTAGTTGTTATGCTTATCTCTTTGTTGACTCCTAGTCATATCAATTGCCTTTATATACAAGGCACTTCTATAATGTATTCATCCAATCATCTGATATCTGTTCTCATTTGATCATCATTTGTCTCTCTTGTGCTATCTACTAAGCTTCTTGATCTTGGAGTTGAATTATTGCCTTAGGAAAATTCTTACATGGTATTAGAGCCATGGGAGTTTCATTACATAGCCATTGGAGAGATTTTTTTGCAAGTCAAGATTGGAGCTTGCTAGTGCAAATCAGATGTTGGCATCACATTCAGAACGTCAAAAAACCCCTAAATTGACCTTTTTTTCATCAAAATCAGACATCTGAGGTGAAATCTAGAGTCATTCATTTTTTGGAGGTGTGACAACGACAATTCAAGAAAAATAATTACAGAAGTGATTTTCAAACAACAATATCTCCCTCACATGGACTCCTTTTTTTGAGCATTTTTTTTTGTTTTGGGGTAGAATTTCATGATCTACACATTGTTGTAGGTTTTTTGCAATCCCTATTATCGAATGTTTCTAAAAATCACAAATCCCAATTTTTGCAAATTCAAAGGCTTAGTTCGGGCTCATCTGGATACATATTCAAGTGCTTTTTTTAAGTGCGTGATTTTTTGTCTACTTTCTAGATTTGGTATTAGTTTGGATTAATTTTGAGTAGACATAGTACTTTCAACATTTGGTCATTTTTGGCCTATTTTGGCACTTGTAATTAATTAGATCCTTGAGAGGTCTTGTGTCTTATCTTGTTGAGTTTGATATAGCTTCATATTTGTTGTTGTAACCATCAAAATTAAAATTCCATTTTGGTTCATTTTGACAAGTGGCAGTTGTACACACACTAAGAATAAAGTGCCAAAATCATCTTTTTTTTTTTTTTTTGGGGGGGGGGGGGGGGGGGGGGGGGGTGTTCTTTGATTGAGTGATTTGGGGGGTGACTTGAGTGTTTGCACTTCTCTTTCTCTTGTGTTCTTTTATTTTGAATTATGGGTTCTCCTAAGTTTCCACTTTTAACTCCACATAATTATGATATGGAAAGTTAAAGAATGAATTAAAATGATGAAAAAAGGTTTAATTGATTATGTTGATGGAACCATGGTTGCACCATTGGATCTTGATAAACTAAATGAATGGAATCATAACAATAAGGTTTCTATTAGTAATTTGAGGAAGTATGTACATGAAGATCTTATCTTCCATATTGGTAATTGCAAAATAGTAAAAGAAGCATGGGATAAGTTTGCTAACTTTTATGCAAGAATAGACAAAGCTAGGGGTTTTGAACTTGATGAAAATCTCATGTCATTAGATCCAAAGGAGTTTGACACAATTCAAGACTATATCACCAAGGCACATGAGCTAAGGTCAATGGTTAAGGATTGTGGAATTGCCATAGAAGATGAAAAATGATCTATAATTTGATGAGAAAATTTCCTCCAGAGTATGCATCATTTGTTTCAAGCTTCAACACTCATAAGTTGACCTTAGGTCTTTCCTACACCATGCCTTCATTTGATTCCTTCATAGAGATGTTGATGGTAGAACAATCAAATTTGATGAGCATGGGGATTCTCAAGTCTTCAAAGTCCAAAGCATTGGTGGCTAGTAAAGAGAATCAAGGAAAAGGATCTAACAAGAAGCAAAAATCATGGAAACAAAATTCACAACAAGAGAAAGAACACTCAACCTCCTCACCACAAGACAACTCCAACAGTAAGGGTAAATTATCCAAGGAGTTTCTTACTTGTGTATATTGCAAGAAGAATGGACATGAAGAACATCATTATTATAAGAAGGAGATAGATGAACTCAAGAATCTTTTTAAGAAGAATCAAATTGGTCTACCATCAAGAATAACTACTTCATCATCTTCTTCATGTTTAGATTTTGATAAAGGAAAGGATCACATGGGAAAAGCTTAATCCTTAGTAGCTACTTTAAGTCAAGATTTAGGAAGATGGCTTCTAGATTCAAGGGCTTCTCATCATATGACATCTTCAAAGTCTATGTTTTCACCATTTGATCCTTGTCATACTCCACTTATTTTGATGGGCAATCATACTTACATGAATGCGATTGAGAAACAAACTATTGATAAGGGGGAGGGATACTTCAAAGATGTGTTGTTTGTACCTCACCTAAGTCATAATCTTCTTTCCATCTATCAACTCACTCATGGAGATAGAAGAAGGACTATGGAATTCACACTTGATTCAATTTTTATTAGAGACTTGGAGAATAGAGAGATCATTGCTACAGGGGTGGTTGATCACACATCTAGGCTATACTACTTCTTAGATTTTTCTCATGATGATGATAGTGTTTTCTCAGTAGATTCTCCAGAAATTTTTTGTCACACTTCTACTATTGATTCGGATTTTGAGGAGGACTTTGGCTACTTAAACTTGGATGTTCTCATATATGATCAAGTTCTTGATCCATCCATTTCTTCTCCTCCTATTTATATTGCATCTACTATTGTTCTTGATGATAGTTTTATTCACATAGACATGGATTCAATTGATTTAGTACAACAGGATATTCACTGTCTTCCAAAATTAGTTCCATGGGATGACTACTTGATAGACATTTCCAGTTTGTTTATGGAGTCCCATAGTGTAGATTTGGGAGACACTATTGATGACATGCATCTTCTCTTTGGTGAAGATGATCCTTCTTCAGTTGTTGTGAGGGAGCATGCTAACCCTCATCTTCATTCTCTACTTGATCAATCTTTTGAGGTTGACATAATGGTAGATCCTTTGATACAGTAGTTAGAGGAGGTCACTTTATTTTTAGAGGAGATATTTGAGTCTTTGATACATGTTCTACATTCATCCTTAGTTGATCCTAATTTGTCATTTTCAGTAGAGTGGCATAGTACACATGATTTGGAGGAGATAGCTTTCAATATTGACATGGGGAAATTTGAGCAGGTTTCAGAGATTCCATATATTTTGAGGTTTCTTCCTATAGATGGGGGAGGCTTCATTGATACACTTTTGGTTATGTTTCTTCCTAAGGGGAGGAATGTTGTTCTATACTCATGGAGAAATTTCTACATTGAGCTTGGAGCATCTTCCATTGGTGTACATTCTACATTGAGGAGAGGTTACTTGGTCTATTTTTCTCTTCTTCTCTCTTATGGGGGGATCTTTTCCTCACATGAGGTCTTCTTCTGTCTCATTTTATTTTATTCTACTTATCTCTCTTTTTGGAGGGGGGTTTTTTCCATGTAGTTTTCCCTCTTTCTCCACTTTATGAGAGATTACATTGCATATGTTTTGCACTTGCATTTTGTACATGGGTACCTAACATGACCTAGTAATTGGGACCCATCTTGCATTATTATCTAGTTTTTATGAGCTTAAGTACATTTCCCTAAGTTTCACTTAAGGGGGGGCGGTGTTGGTGTAAATAAGTATTTACTATTTACACTTTACTTAAGTTTAGTTAGGTTAATGCATTTTCATATTAGTTTTCATGTAGACACCTAGGAGTTTGCATATTTATATGAGTTGTCATGTAGACAACATAGTATTTTGCACTCCAATTGAGTACATGTTATCTACTACATATCTTTATGAGATATGCCTTTATATTCTTATCCTCTCATTGTTGCATGCACATTCATGCACAATGAAGGATAATCCACTCTTGGTGGACATGTGCTTAGTTGTTATGCTTATCTCTTTGCTAACTCCTAGTCATATTAATTGCCTTTATATACAAGGCACTTCTATGATGTATTCATCCAATCAACTGATATCCATTCTCATTTGATCGCCATTTGTCTCTCTTGTTCTATCTACTAAGCTTCTTGGTCTTGGCATTGAATTATTGCCTTAGGAAAATTCCTACATGGTATCAGAGCTATACCAAATTCTTATAATGGTTAGGTTGAGGTTAGACTTGGGAATATAGTTAGTTTTACTTTCTTTGTTATATGGTTTACAAACTAATTTATAATTAATTACTATTTAGTTGAAATAAAAATAAAATGTCAATGTAATTACATGTTTAAACAATCTAATTTACATCTATCTAATCATTCAACATTGTAATTTTTATTAAATATATCGAAACATCTAAAATATTAATTTTTAAATGAACATCTACAAAAAAATATTAAAATGAACATATACAAAACTATTTAAATGAACACATGCAATAATCTAAAGATAAAACTATTAACAATGGAAATTTACAATTGTACATATTAAAAGTGAAAAAAAAAAATTTTTGACAGAATTATAAAGTGTAAAACTGAAAGTAATGAAATAAAATAGTAGAAAACAAAGTAAAATACCTAGTATGCTGAAAAAGAGAAATAGGGGGTCAATAGAAATCTGAAAATGGGCTCCCATTTCTATGCTAAAATCGGGCTCCCATTTTGCACTCAATAACAATGATCAAAAAACTCCAAAAAAGTGGGTTTTGTAGTTTTTCAAAATTGGGTACCCAATTTTTTTTAAATCAAGTGCCCAATTTTTGAAACATGCTTCGAGCACCTGATCCATATTCAATAATTGGGTACCTAAGTTTTTGAATATGGATCAGGTGCCCAAACCATAGCGGGTACCCAATTTGTTAAAATCGGGTACCCATTTCTAGAAAGGTCTCATTCTGTGGAATTGACTTCCATGGAATTGTGACCCAAGTTTGTGCTATTATTGAACACTTGACAATTGATTTCACAAGATTAGGATTTAGCATTTTCAAGTTTTTTATTAATATTTGTGTATAATATATGAATAAAAAGCTACACTTAACACTATAGAGTATCTACAAAAATATCTGTATATTCCCTTTGTAGAGTTACATAGCTCAAACTTATTGATTATCAATGTTAATGAAAATAAAAGAGTAGTTTACAATGCTATAAGTCTCATATTTGTAGATTTTATATGGATAACCACTATGTAACTATTTAATAACTACTTTGAATTTCGGGTTAGTAACTACAATGCTTTAATGTAGATAAAGTAGATTAAAAACTACTTAAAATTTACTAATGAGTAACTATTTATGTCTATTTAAAAATGAGACAAAAGATAATATTAAAATTCACACCGAAAAAGTTTTTACATCTATTTTGAAAATAGAAACCAGTAGTAGAACATCTAGAACGATCTTTCTATGTTGCTTCTGTCATCTCTTAAATGAACACTATGACTTGAAGTTTTCCTTTGCTAAACTAAAGAATCTTCCCTAAAATTTTTGTAAGACTCGAATGGCTACACTAAATTATTAGTTTTATAAATAATCACATTGCTTACATTCTCAACTCTAAAGTAGTATGATTTTCTTGAACATCATTCAATCCTTGAAAATAGCTAGATATGTTACACACGTCAAAAGTAATAAAACTGACATCTAGTCTTTTCATTATATCAGCACCGACGAGCTTGCATCTTGTTTAATTATGTGTTAATTATGTCAATAGGCATCTTCTCCTTGAGAAACAATGGCTGGATTGTTTAGACAATCCAACTTGTCTTACACCAAAAAAGAAAAACCAGTTAACATCAATAACTGAACTAGAACACAGTCATCATTTGAGATTGTGATACACCATGATGGACAAACAAGCATTCATCATAGGACAGGTCTCACATAATCATTTAAGCCTATCACATTGCTCTTATTTAGGGGGATCTAAGAGAGCACATGGACATTGGCTACATAGGAGGTATCTAAGAGATGAAATGAAAAATGTCAATGACATGATGAACAATCAAAACATCTTTTTGACATATTTCTTCTTGGTTGTTCAAAATAGCTATGAATCACCCCTCTTTTCTACATGAACCAACTCATCACAGAAAGTGGATGAGATGATGTTGTGTTGTATTGCCAAAGTAAAGAAAGGAAGTCTAATCTCTATGAGTACATGGTCAGCGGATCCCTACAAAATTTTATATTTGTAGAAAAAGGAAAATAAAATATGCTTAGTTGGGATCAACTATATTCAATTTCTTTGGGAGGCACTCATGTTCTTGCTTATCTACACAAATACTATAAAAGGCACATCATTCACTTTTGTGAAAAATAAATCACAACCCTAAAAATTTTGCTCGACAACAACTAATGCCGAGTGATAGTTTTTCTCAGTACCAATGGATGCTGATTGATGAGAGGGTGCCGAGTAAGCTCAACACAAGAGGAAGCCGAGTAAACTTGGCACATAAAGGGCAACTCAGCACAAGTATATGCCGAGTGAGCTTGGTAGCCACTACAAAGTGGTGCTTGGTAGAAGAGGATGTTGAGTGAGCTCAATAATAACTGCAAAGAGAACTTGGTGAAAGCAAACTAAAAGGACTTGGTACTAAGTGGGTTGTAAATTGAACTTACAACCTATAATTTTTCACCATTAAAACTAGAGAGCTGAAGCATGAAGCTTTCAACTATGAACTTATCAAATGCAAAATATTATGCAATGGAGAATAGAACAATAGATTTTTGTATGCCTGCTTGCTTGCTTACTTTCTATTAAAATATGATAAAACTATTAAAAAATCTAGGATGATTCGACTTGAACCAGAAAATCCTAAAATCTTCAAACTAATAAAACCTAAAACTTAAAACTTAAAACTTATAGCTCTAATGGCTACATAGAACAATGCCTGGAGCAATCACTGCTTCATTGGTCGAATCAATGATAACTTATAGAATGACAAGAGGAAACATGTGTAACTATAGACACAAGAAAAAACTTCCTTCTATCTTTTGAACTCTGATGACCTGATTTGCTAATCAATTTCCTTCTTTTCTCTATGCTCTTGCGCTTCTCTACTCTGCTCTTCTCCAACTTTATGATCTCAACAACTCATTGAATGAATTAGATTCATTCTTTTTTTCTTGCCAAAAAATGTTGTCCCCCTCTTTTTCCAAATTTGAACTCACCTACTGTGCATTAATTTTTATGATTGTTCTATTGGCCATCAAGGTGGTAGGTAGGCATTTGGCTCTAGGGGTAAACTTATTGCATTCATTATTTCAACACACCCCCTTCGTCCCAAGCCAAATAGAATACAAGGATCACTCCTGATCGAAATCAATTACACCAAGACTCTCTCTTAGGTGTACAAATGTTCCAATGCCTAATGGCTTAGTAAAAATGTCTGCTAGCTGCTGCTCAAACTTGGAAAATTCCATTTTGATATCTCCATTCTCCACCAACTCTCTAATGAAGTGATATCTAATTTCTATATGCTTGCTTCTCCTATGGAAGATTGGATTCTTGGACAATGCAATTGAAGATATGTTGTCACAATAAATTATGGTTCCATCCTCTTGCCTTTCATTCAAATTTTTCAAGATCCTTCTTAACCAAATAGCTTGGCATGCTATTTCATTTGCTGCTATGTATTCAACCTCTATTGTAGATTGAGCATCAATAGGTTGCTTCTTGGATTCCCATGAAATAACACCTGATCCCATATGGAACATGTATCTAGAAGTGCTCTTCCTATCATCTAGACTTTCAACCCAATCACTATCTTTGTAACCAACCAACTTGAAATCATTTACTATAGTATACAAAATCCCAAATCCCTTGGTACCATTCACATACCTTAGGATCCTCTTTCTCGCTTGCCAATGGAAATCCTTTGGTGTTTCCATAAATATGGAAATCAAACTTACTGCATGCATCATGTCTGGCCAAGTTGTGGTCAAATACATCAAACTTCCAACCATACTCTTGTATAGTGTTGGATTCACACTTTTGCTACAATGTTTCTTGCTAACCTTCAAACCTACTATTGTTGGTGTTGGGGCTACCTTACTATTTTTCATTTTGAATCTCTCCAAGATCTACCTTGCATATTTTTCTTGAGAGATGAAGATGCCATCATGCATTTGTTTTACTTCTATGCCTATAAAGCACTTCAAGAGACCTAAGCCTATCATTTCAAATTCATTTTTCATGGCCTCTTTGAACTCATTAATTGGAAATTTTTCATTTTTAGTGAAGATCAAGTCATCTACATACAAGACAACAATCAACACATTACCATTTGCTGCCTTGATGTAAAGTGTGGGCTCCCCACCACTTTTGTTAAAGCCATTGCTCATATAATATGAGTTAATCCTACTGTACCATGCATATGGAGCTTTCTTGAGCCCATATAGAGCTATCTTCAATCTATACACTTTGTGTTCTTTAACCGCAACTTCATAACTAGGTGGTTGCTCTACATACACTTCTTCTTTCGATACACAATTCAAGAAGGTGGACTTCACATCCATTTGATATACCTTCCATTTGTGTTGGGCTATAATTGCTATGACATCACACATAGTTTCCATTATTGCAACTAGGGCATATGTCTCATCATAATATTTTTCATACTACTGCTTGTACCCCTTGACAACTAAATGTGCCTTATACCTATCTATTTTTTGTTAGGAATAAGGTGTCTCAACCTTGGATAATTCCTATTCTTATTATTTGTTTTGTAAAATGTATGTCTTGCAAATAATGTTGATGTGTTAGCATCTTGAATTGTGTATAAGGAGATCATAGCTAAAATGGTTATGACAGATTCCTATGACATGTAAGAGCTATGTTAGGAAGATTCAATGATAGGTAAAGACATGTGGAAATTCATAAATTTGAGTACTGTATACTCTACCCCAATAGTGGGGTTGTTTTATCGAAATCTTTTTCCCCACCGAAAAGTCTTTGTGTTATGTGTTTCTTTCTCTATCTATTTTCTTTATGCTTGCTTGGCTGAAGTATTGTTGTTTACATGATATTGAATCTGTGAGTGTAAAATATTTTAATAGGATTTGCACCATACTTCTCTTAAGAGATTAGTGTAGGAAGCTATTTTCGCACCTGAGTTTCCTTACAAGTGGTATCAGAGCTTGATCAACTTTTGATCCTAGTTGTTGGGTAGGGTTTTTTGAGCTAATCTCAAGTTGAGTGGGAGTCTTGTGCAAATCATCCTAAATCTTATTTGTAGATTGAGATGGCGAGTTCATCATATGGAAGAATGGAGGTGGAGAAATTTAGTGGCACTAATTTTGAGTTGTGGAAACTCAAGATGGAAGACATGTTGGAAGATCGTGACCTATGGGAAGTGACTTCAAATGCTATGAGACCAGAAACTGTAGCTCAAGTAGATTGGGATATCAAAGACCATAAAGCTAAGGGTATCATAAGACTATATTTAACCGTTGCAGTCCTTCTGAATGTTTTAGATGAGAAAATCGCATATAGTTTGTGGGAAAGACTTGGGGCCGTGTATCAGGCCAAATATTTGGTGAACAAGTTGTTCTTGAGGAAGAAGTTGTACTCTCTGCGAATCGAGGAAGGTAGATCCTTAACGGATCATTTAAATGTATTTAATCTAATGGCTACATAGTTGACATCAGCTGGTGTCAAGTTAGAGGAGGAGGATCGTTGCTACCCAATTTTGTGTTCTTTACCGGATTCATGGGACCATCTTGTGATGGCTCTCGGAAGCACGTTAGTCACTTTAAAAATGGATGATGTGGTGTCTTCACTGTTATCAGAGGAGATGTGGAGAAAGGCTTCCATTTCAAAAAAAGAAGCCCTTGCTGTTCATGGGAGATCCATGAAAAGAGGGAAGAAAAATAAAAATAAGTATGACAATAAGGGTAGATCCAAATCCCTTGGGAAGTCAAAGACTTCCAATAAGTCCAAGGCAAAATGTTGGAACTGTGATAAAATTGGGCACTTCTATAAAGATTGCAAAGAGCCAAAGAAGAAGAAGAAAGATTCAGATTTAGCCTTAGAAAGATTCAAGAAGATGGCGATGCATTCATCGTAGCTTTGGCAGCCCATGCATCTGATGATGTGTGGTTGGTTGACTCAGGTGCATCTTTTCACATGACCTCTCATCGAAACTGGTTCTCAAAATATGAAGAGTTCAATGGTGGAAAGGTGTACTTGGGTGATGATTCTCACCTAAAGATAGTTGGACGTGGAAGAGTCACTATCAAATTTCCTGATGGATGAGTAAAGGGAATCAATGGAGTTATGCACATTCCAGGTTTGGCATGAAACCTATTATCTATAAATATGTTGAATGATGCAGGTGTGGAAGTTGTTTTTTCAAAAGAAGGATGCAAGATGATGAGAGGATCGATAGTGCTTGCAAGGGGTACTAGGAGAGGTACCTTATTTCAGCTAGATGCATGTATTCCTCTATGTAATAGTTCTTCATCCTCACCATCTGAACAAGCAGTGAAGAATACTATGGTTATTGGTTTTGATGGCAATGCAAACACTTTGGAAGGTAAGCTTCCTGTAGAAAAGACAATGTTATGGCATACGAGATTTGGTCACATTGGTGAAAAGGGTCTCAGAACCTTGAAAAATAAAAATCTCATTGAGGGGTTAAATGATTGCAATCTCAAGTTTGACTTCTGTGAACACTATGTCTATGGTAAACAAAATTGTGTTCAATTTTACTCTAGTTCTCACAAATCTTATGATGTTTTGGATCTTATTCATTCTGATGTATTTGGTCATGTAAAAGTTCCTTCAATCTCCAAGTCTGTATTTTTTGTATCTTTCATAGATGATTACAATAGAAGGACATGGATTTATTTCTTTAAAAGTAAGACACAAGTCTTTATTCGATTCAAAGAATTTAAAGCCCTTGTAGAGAATTAGACTAGTAAGAAGATTAAGTGTGTGAGAACTGACAATGGTGGTGAGTTTTGCTCAACAGAGTTTGAAAAATTCTATAAAGAACAAGGTATCGAGAGGCATAAGAAAAATCCTTATACCCCATAGCAAAATGGATTTGTAGAGAGAATGAACAGGACAGTGATGGAGAAGGCTAGGAGGAGTATGCTTAGTGGAGCTAGTTTAGAACAAAGGTTTTGGGTTGAAGCTGTGGCCACTGCTTGCTATCTGGTTAATAGATCTCCTACGTCAGCCCTTCTTGGTAAGACACCCATGGAGGTGTGGTCAGGTAAGAAGCCTTCAATTAGACATCTTCATGTTTTTGGTTGTGAAGCTTATGCACATGTTCCAAAGGAGAAAAGATCTAAGTTGGAAAACAAAGCTGTTAAATGTATTTTCATTGGGTACAGTGCTAGTGTGAAAGGATACAAGCTTTGGGATCCTATGACTAGTAAGGTGGTGTATAGCAGAAATGTTATTTTTAGAGAGCTAACATCTTCTCCTACTGTGCTACAACTAGATGAAAAAGAAAAGGAAAAAGATGTTGTTTAGTTGCCTCCTACCCTTGAGAAGACTGAATAGAGAGATCATGTTGGGTCTAATGATGAGGAGAGCTCTAGCAGCTCTGATAGTTCAGAAGAAGAGGAAGAACAACCTCAACCTCAGCCCTTGAGGAGATCCATGAGAGAAAGAAAGCAACCAGAAAGGTTTGGTTATTCTATGTTAGATTCTAGTTGTGCCTTTGCTTTGATTACTAACACTGATGAGCCTAGATCTGTGAAAGAGGCTTTGGGCATGGAAGATGCAAGTTCCTGGATTGAGGCTATGGATGATGAGATGGCTTCATTAGAGAAAAAAAAAATTGGGACCTTGTACCTTTGCCTAAAGGGAGAAAATTTGTTGGCTATAAATGGGTGTTCAAGAAGAACTTATGTGCAGATGGTAGTGTTGAAAGGTACAAAGCTAGATTGGTTACAAAGGGGTATTCACAGGTAGAGGGAATAGATTATGGTGAAATATTCTCTCCTATTGCAAAGTTGACATCCATTAGATTTTTGTTATCTCTTGCTGCATCATATGATTTAGAGATAGAACATATGGATGTGTAGACAACTTTCCTTCATGGTGATTTGGAGGAAGAGATTTATATGTTACAGCTTGAGCACTACATTGCCAAAGGTAAAGAATCCTTTGTTTGGAGATTAAAGAAATCTCTATATGGTTTGAAGCAATCTCCTAGGATGTGGTACCTTAAGTTTGATTCCTTTGTGTTGTCAATTGGATTTGTAAGATCGAAATCAGATCATTGTGTTTATTTCAGAGTTGAAAATGATCGCCTTCTTATTGTTGCATTATATGTTGATGATATGTTGCTATTTGGGAAGGGTAAGGATATGATTTTTTATTTTAAATCTCAGTTTTCAGCACAGTTTGAGATGAAAGATCTTGGGGCAGCTAGGTACATCTTGGGTATGGAAATCAGTAGAGACAAGTCTGACAGAAAACTTTGGTTGAATCAGAGTAAGTATGTGAAGTCTGTATTGGATAGGTTCAACATGGCAGATTGTAGACCACTATGTGTTCCTATTTCTATGGGAAAAAAGTTATCTGTAGATGATTGTCCATAATCTCCTAGTGAGGTGGAGGACATGAGTAGAGTACCTTATGCTAGTGCAATTGGCAATCTTATGTATGCTATGGTCTATACTAGACTAGACATTACCCAAGCAGTGGGAGTCCTGAGTCGATTTATGGCTAATCGTGGATGGGTAGATTGGGATGCAGTTAAGCGAGTATTTAGATATTTGAGGGGTACATTAGATTACTCCATATGTTATCATGGTAACTCTTCTGGATTTTTGCATTCAGTTTGTATTCATGGGTTTGTGGATTCAGATTGGATAGGTGATATTGACTGCAGGAGATCCACCAGTGCTTATGTGTTCACTATGTTTGGTGGTGCCATCAGTTGGATGAGAAAGTGATAACCTGTGGTTGCTTTGTCCACTACAAAAGTTGAGTACATGGCTGCTACTCATGCTTGTAAGGAAGCCATTTGGCTTAAGAGATTGTGTTCTAATGTTGGTGTTGATGTAGAACAGATTACTATTTGGCGTGATAGCCAGAGTGCTATTTGCCTTGTGAAGAATCCAACTCTCCATGCTAGAACGAAGCACATTGATGTGGAGTTTTACTTTGTGAGAGATATGGTGGAAGATGGAAAGGTAAATTTGGAGAAGGTAGATACTGTGAAGGATGTTGCAAATGCATTAACGAAACTAGTGGGCACTGAGAAGTTCAGATGGTGTTCGGAGTCTATGGGCCTTTTGGCCTATAGCGGTTAGTTCCTGTTATGTTGCTGTTGCTCTTACAAGGTGTTCGACAAGTGGGATAATGTTAGGAATAAGGTGTCTCAACCTTGGATTATTCCTATTCTTATTATTTATTTTGTAAAATGTATTTCTTGCAAATAATGTTGATGTGTTGGCATCTTGAATTGTGTATAAGGAGATCATAGCTAAAACAGTTATGACGGATTCCTATGACATGTAAGAGCTATGTGAGGAAGATTCAATGATAGGTAAAGACATGTGGCAACTGATAAATTTGAGTACTGTACACTCTACCCCAATAGTTTGGGGTTCTTATTTTCTTAGAGAATGGTAAAACCCTAATACGGTTACCTTTGGGAGTAGCCCTAAAAGTGGAGTGCATGTTATAAGCATTTTTAGGGTTGCAAAGAGGTGTATGCTAGAAAGTGTATTGTTGGTACTATGAGTTGCTACTGGAGTCTTCTGTTGTTGCTGTTGAACTTGCATTGCAAGTGTATTGTAACCTTGTGTTGAAGATAATACAATGTGTAGGTTCTAGAGGGGTGGGGTTGTTTTACCGAAAGGTTTTTCCCCACTGGAAAATCTTTGTGTTATGTGTTTCTTTCTCTGTCTATTTTCTTTATGCTTGCTTGGCTGAAATATTGTTGTTTACATGATATTGAATCTGTAAGTGTAAAATATTTTAATAGGGTTTGCACCATACTTCTCTTAAGAGATTAGTGTAGGAAGCTATTTTTGCACCTAAGTTTCCTTACATTTTTCCTTTAGTATTGCACTTGGTCTTGTAAACCTATTTTACTCCAATTAATTATCTCTTGGGAGGCAAAGGAGTTAACTCCCATGTCTCATTTCTTTCAATAGCATCTATTTCCTTATCCATGGTATTACACCATTTCTCTTCATTCACAGCTTCCTCAAAATAAATTGGATGACTATGATAAAATAATACAAAATTTACACTCTCGTCATAAACTTCCTCATACCTTTCTCCTTGGTATATCTCCCTTAGACTCTTAGTCTTTCTTTGCAATAGGGAGGTGAGAGTGGGATCTGAATTTTTAGTATTGTTGCTGCTACTATTTCACATACTAGCTTGGGGTTGTGTCGATGTTCTTGGAGTTGTTGCTCGACATGTTAAGGGTTGTTTCCCATTTTGCCTTTGTTTGCAATCTATGTTTGCTACTCCATCTTCTTGCTAATCACCAATGTCATCTTCTTCCTCTGCAATAGTAGGCACTTTACATGGAGTGCTTGAGGATTCATCTACCAAGCCATTCCATGACTAATTTTCAAGAAGCTTCACATCTCTTGAAATGATGATCTTCTTGTTAATTGGATCATATAGCCTATAGGCCTTTGATTCTGAGTTTTACCTTGTAAAGATGCACTTCACACCTTTGTCATCCAACTTTTGTCTTTGTTCCTTAGGCACATGTGCATATGCTACACATCCAAACACTCTTAAGTATTCAACTATCCATCTATTCTTTGACCAAGCCTCAAGAGGAATCTTGTCATGAACTAATTTTGTAGGACATCTATTAATCAAATATACTATTGTTGCTACAACCTCTCCCTAATATTTAGTTGGGAGTCTTTTTGCTTTCATCATGCTTCTTGACATTTCAATAATGATCTTGCTTTTCCTCTCAACCACTAGTTCATTTTGTTGCAGAGTATAACTGGCTGTAAGCTCTTTTCTTATGCCATTTTTCTTGCAAAAAATTACAAACATAAATTGGAGGTATACTCCCCTCCTCTATCTGATATAAGAACCTTAACATAGTGTCCACATTCTTTTTCAGCCAAGGC
Source organism: Cupressus sempervirens (assembly GCA_028749045.1). NCBI lineage: Eukaryota > Viridiplantae > Streptophyta > Pinopsida > Cupressales > Cupressaceae > Cupressus > Cupressus sempervirens. Next base: position 325,157,216 of record CM053786.1, read on the forward strand.
TTTGAATTCAACAAATCTATCAAATGCTTTAGATTTGTTCTTCAAAAAATACACCCATGTCCTACAACTAAAATAATCTATGAATGTCATAAAATAAGTACTCCCCCCAATAGAAGTATTTTTCATAGGGCCTACCAAATTAGAATGCACAAATTCTAATGGTGCTCTAGCCCTTCTAGAATTTCCAAAATTAAAGGGAAGCCTATGTTGCTTACCCAAAATACAAGCCTCACACTTTTCATAGGAATCTACTATGCTTGGGAAACCATCTACCATTCTTTTCTTGGACAACAAATTTAAACCAGCAAAGCCAAGATGTCCATACCTGAGATGCCAAAGCTTGTAGGGGTCTTTAATCACACTCTTAAGAGTTGATTGCTGATGTACTATTGTACATGCATGCTTGGGAGGTGCAATACTAACTTGAGAAGAGAAACATGTCTCTATTCTCAATGGGAACATCCAGTTCTTTGTCATTTGGACTACTGCAAGTAATCTATTACTCCCATACTTCTCATGAATGACACATTTGTCATTTTCCATCAGCACCTTGTATCCATTTTGAATGAGTTGTCCAATACTCATCAACTTGTCCTTCATAATGGGGGAAAAATGTACATTTTGTATCTCCTTCTTCTTAACTCACTTGGTGTAGACCATAATAGATCCTTTTCCCACTATGGGAATGGTTCCATTTTTCCCATTTTAATTTCAGAATTAAAAGTTTCATCAATGAAAGAAAATAAACTTTCATTACCACTCATGTGGTTGCTACAAGCACTATCCAGGTACCATACCTCATGGTTTCCTTCTTCACCAATGTTACACATAATGAAGGTTGTGGGATTGTTTGCATTTCCCATGTTCACATCAGCCACATTAGCATTCTACCTTGATTGATCACCCTATTTCTTCCATATTTCACTTGCATAATGCCCATACTTATGACAATAGTAGCATTCAACATTGTTCTTGTTGGAGTTGTAACTCTTTTTACCTCCTCTAGAGCTATTTTGAGAGGTTCTTGCTCCCTCTTGGTTTTTTGCTTGTAATGAGCTTTCTGCATTAGCATTCATTTGACCATTCCTTCCATGACCTCTACTTTTTGAGCCTCCACCAGAGCCATTTCTTCCTCCCCCTTGCCTCTTAAATTTTCTTGAGCCTTGAAAGATTGCTCTTGGGAAGTAGTTGTTGATCTATTTATCTGATGCTCATGGGTTTGAAGAGTTCCCATCAACTCATCCATGGTAAATGTGGTAAGGTCTTTTTCTTCCTCTATGGTCATCACAAGGTTGTCATATTTCTAAGGTAAAGTCCTCAATATCTTCTCTATAATCCTCTACTCATCATATTCTTCTCCATTTTATTTGAGCTGATTTATCAAAGTGGAGATTCGTGAGCTGAACTCTACAATAAGTTCATTGTCCCTCATCTAAAGGTTCTCAAACTCTCTTTTGATCATCTGTAGCTTTACTATTTTGACCTTATCAGTCCCCTTGAAGTTTATCTCAAGAATATCCCATGCTTCCTTTGCATAATTTGTTGCTACAATCTTGGGAAAAACTATCTCTATCGTTGCTGCCTCAATTAGACTTAATGCCTTGGCATCCTTTCTCCTTGACTCTTTCAATTGAGACTTTTGTGGATTTGTGAGGGCAACATATTGAGTTGGGTATGTCACATCATTCAACCCATTAATCACAAACTCCCACAAATCATTTGCAAAAATTATGGTTTTTGTTTTCTTTTCCCATGTATCATAATTTTTTCCATTAAAGAATGGTGGTTGCTGCCATATCTTTCTTGCATCTCCTACCATGTCAAATATCCTAGAAAACAAATGCCCTAACTCATTATGGATGTGGGGCCTCAAAGCTCTGATACCATGTGAAAAACAAATCCCAACCCTAAAATTTTTTCTGTGCAACAACTAATGTTGAGTGACAATTCTGCTCAACACTAATGGATGCCGAGTGATAGGAGGGTATTAAGTAAGCTTAGCACAAGAGGAAGCCAAGTGAACTCAGAACACAAAGGACAACTTGACACAAGTATATTTTGAGTGAGCTTGGCAGGAAGCAATGTCGAGTGATCTCAGTAGCCACTACAAAGTGGTGCTCGATAGAAGAGGATGCCAAGTGATCTTGGTAATAACTACAAATAGAACTCAATGAAAGAAAACTAAAAGGACTTGGTGAAGACCAAACTAAGTGGGCTATAAATTGAACTTACAACCTAGATTTTTTGATCATTAAAACTAGAGAGTTGAAGTATGAAGCTTTCAAATATGAACTTATCAAATGCAAAATATTATGCAATGAAGAATAAAAGAAGAACAATAGATTTTTGTATGTCTGCTTACTTGCTTTCTATTCAAATATGATAAAACTATTACAAAATATGAGAGCATTCAACTTCAACCAAAAAACTCTAAAATCTTCAAACTGATAAACCTAAAACTTAAACTTAAAACTTACAACTCTAATGGCTGCATATAACAATGCTTGGAGCAATCACTACTTCACAGGTCGAATCAATGATAACTTATAGAAAGATAAGAGGAAACACGTGCAACTACAAACATGGGAACAAACTTCCTTCTATCTTCTAAACTTTGATGACTTGATCTACTGATAGATTTTCTTCTTTGCTCTATGCTCTTACACTTCTCTGCTCTACTCTTCTACAACTTCTGATCTCAACAACTCACTAAATGAATCAGATTTATTCCTTTTGTCTCCTTGCCAAAAAATGTTTTCCCCCTCTTTTTCAAATTTAAACTCACCTACCGTGCATTAATTTTTTTAATTTTTCTGTTGGCTGTCAAGGTGGTAGGTAGGCATTTGGCTACAGGGGAAAACCTACCACATTCAATATTTCAATGACTTTGACATAAAGCCTCACAATATATTACTGGATAAAGATTTCACACATAAGGCAACTAATTTTGGTCTTACTAAATTGTATGATAAGGCAAAGGACCACATATCAATCATGGGAGGAATATGTACTAGATGTTTGGCACAAAAAGTTGGGGCCTGTGACAGACAAATAATATGTTTAGAGTTTTGGAATGCTATTGTTGGAGATAGCCAAAAGGATGAAGAATATTGAATCGTAGGAAAGTCATATAAGTTAATTATATTTTCCTACATGGGTGTCCAAATTGATAAAGGGGGAGTTGTGAGGAGGTTGAGAGAGAGGCCAAGGAGGAATGGAAGTGGAAGATGAATACAACAAGGCACCATTGTCATCTTCCTTTGAAGAATCTTCATCTATAATATAGAGGGTCCCACTTACAACTAGGACTTGTGATCCTTCTATTCTTCTAGAAATGAGATGATGAAAGGAGCCACTCTAATTGTTGAAGAGAATAGGGGTGAACATAATGGTTGTAGATGAAGATTTTAAAATGATACTTTTAGACAACTAGCACTCATTAGTTATACATAAAGCTCAGTAAATGTGAAAAATCTAAAAGATTACCTTTAAGCTCTTCACTCAAACAAAGGTAATTATTATTAATAATTACAATCTAAAATATATTAATAAATTATTTTATATTTAATTTTAATTCTTCAGTATTAAATTGAAAAATAATCATTTACTATTTTTGAGTTAGTTTTAACTAATAAAAGGTATAAGTTTTATTATTAATAAAAGATATAAATTAATATTTTATGATATTTATGAATAAAAGATATGAACTAATATTTATAATATATATTAATATATTTTTCATATATATCTTAACAATTTTTCCTATAGATCTTAGCAATATATTAATATATTTTCCATATATCTTAGTATAGTCTATTTGGGTTATTTTGAGATGCTTTTAGGAAAAATTACAATCCAAATATAGATTTATGAGTAGTGATGAATTAAGATTAGTTTTTCTTGTAATTTGAGTATTAGTTAAACTCAAAGTAGAGTTTAATTAATTAAGAGTTAGGGATAGGAATCAAGAGTTAGGAATAGGATAAGAGCTTAAAATTAGAGTTATATAATTATTTTTAATTCTCTTTTTCTTCTATAGCCTTATTTAATTTTACAAAAATTAATTATAGTAGCACTTTTTAGGATTAAACTTTTAAAAAAAAAATATTAAAATTTATGAATAAAATAAAATAAAAAATCTAAATTAAATGGTGAAAGAATGGTATATTCTATTATTTGGGAGATATTTAAGTTTTTCAAAAAGAATTATATAAGTTTTAAATTCAAATGTAAAGAATTGATAATCTTTAAAAAGAGAACAAACTAGATGAAATATTGCACTTTTCTTTTGCAAATATTCCAATAACTATTTCCTCCCCTATAAAGGTCTTTTCCAAGGATAATGCTAAACCCCAAATTGTGCAGGAAGTGTAGGTGGATGGTTTTCCTTGTCACATGCAGGAGGTTAATGTCGATGTCACGAAGAAGACTGGCAGTGAGGTCTGGGAAAGAATTCATGCACTGGAGGAGAGAATGTGCCTACTGACAAAGTTCACTGTTAAAGTGACACATGCTGCTACCACCACATTGAACTTGCTCAAGGAGTTAGAGGGGGACCTACCTAAGGAGGACACAAAAATGTTGTTTGACTTCCTTGCTAAAGATTGGGCTAACATCCTCCTAGGGAAGAAAGAGGCTAAGAAGCCTTAACGGTTTTTTCTTTTTTGCTTTTATGCTGTTAATCTGCTGGTCTTTGAACTTGATGGGGTTTAAGGCTATCAAGCCTTTGTTTATATATTACTATTGCTTTTATGGTTTAGGCCTGATGATACTCTTTTAATTATGAATCAAAACCTTTTTTTTATTTTATTAAGTGGTAGGGGGTAGTTTTCGTTGATGGTTATCTATTGGTAGTTGACCAATTTGTTTGTAATGGGTCAGCCCCCTAGTTTTGGATGCTTTTAATTCAAAAACAAATTAATCAATTAAATATCAATTAAAAAGTTGTATCCCACATTTTCTATGGCACAAGTAATAATGCCTTTTATAAACAAAGACACCCACAAATTTAAGAGAAATATTCCTAGTGTGAGGAACTGCACCAAATGTGTGGTCCATAACACATCTTCGTATTTTTTTGAAGAATATTTTGTGGCATCCTTAACGATTCTAAACCCAAAAACAAATAAATGTAGCTTTGAATATTATTTTCAATTAAAATCTTTGATAGGATGAAAGAAAATTTAATTTTTTTTTATCTTAGATGTACTATGATATATTTTTAATTTCTTATTGGAAAGGGTGGAGATAATAGAGCTCTAGAGCTTTAGGCATGGCAAGACTTGGCAATGGAATGATAGAGATCTATGTTTGGATAGAGCTAAAGGTGTGAAGTTACATTCTTACTTAAATTGGCATGCTACAGGTGAACTATCAATGAAAATTTAGTTATTTTATTATTGACTTATATTGTTGAAGAGAATGATATGAACACGCTTTTACTAGAAACATTTTTTTAAAATTCTGTACTCAACTATTGATGCTAAAATGAACCGAGAAAAATCAATGGATATAAATACATGCTAAAATTTAATCAAATCTACACATACATGATTGGAAATTTATTTGGTAGGACTATGCATGGTAAACACTCATGACAACTTGGATAATGAATATGGAAATGCCTCAATTTGACCAAACATACGTGTGAACACGATAGACCTCAAAAGCTATATCTATTAGCACCTCAAGTAAAATCATGTCTATACATCATAGACATGAAATTGCACTCTCGTCACACTATGTGAAGGACATATAAGTGGTTTCTATATATAAGAAGACATATTATTACCTTTTTCACAACTTACTAAAGTTGTATTTGCCTCAACATTGTCTCTTTCATCACTTTGAGATACATAATTATTTTTCTTCTACACCTTAAGAGGTAGCTTATTTGCTACATGTTCATAAAATTGAATTCATCTCATTTATATTACACATGGTTGTATTTAAATTAATTCTACAACTGATCATCTTCATATTTTCTAAGATCACACATGAATGAGTTTCATAATTTACACAAACCTTGAAACCATTACAAAATAGTTGATCATAACATTAAGCTCTTTCGGAATAAAATGCTTATGAATTATATGTAAAATTGAATTATACATTTGGTTATCTATCGTACTTAGATGTTACATAAGTCTTTAAATGGAACCATCTCTTCCTTTGTTGGAAACACCTATCAAAGAAGAAGAAAATAAATCTCAATTAAGTGTCATGTTGGATGAAGCAGAGAATGAAGAGGAGAGCCAAGAAGAAATTAAGGCTGAATTGAATGGATTGTGGATGAGAATGGTGAAAAATCTACTAGATGGGAAAAAAATTTCAGAGCCATAGAAGATCAACTTGAAGGTGATCAAGACCAACACACAAAGTATCATGGTAAGGTACAATAGTACATTATGGAGCATCATTTAGACTTTGGGTCTTTCTTTACTGAAAAATGTGACCTAAATTTTGAAGAATATTATAAAACAAGGCAAAAGATGGAACTTGGGCAGACCATTATGAAGTTTATGTAGTCTCAATGGTGACTCAAACTAACATTCCTATACACCATTTGAAGGGCCAAGTATCCCAAATCTAAAATTTTGATAGGTCAAATACTCCCACAATTCATCTCTCATATCATGACATAAACTGCAACAATAGTTTGTACTTTATTAATAATACTATTAATTTTCAAGACTCTAGAACCCATTCTTGTGGAAGAGGATAATCAAAGTGAAAGTCATTTTTTCCAAGAGCCTATAAATCTCTTTATCAATGAAAAAAGGTGCAAAGATACTAGCAAAACTTGCTAAGAAGATAAACTATTGAAAATATAGGATGAACCTTGACAAAGGAAAAATCTAGTGTAGTGTATTCCATGCATGCCAAGGAAGAGAAAATAATAGAAACAAAAATTATCTTACTAATGTTTTACTTTGTACACAAATGTTATGATCAAAATTTTCATGATGACACCATAATAACAACATTTGATTTATAAAAAACTATTGGCATAACCCTTGCACCCTTCAAAGGTACAAGTCCTAGTTCTATCTTCAAATAAGTTTTCAATGACATGAGTATTGATCATTGTCTAAAAGTCTGTCTAGAATGTCAACTTTTTTTGTTGGTTGGTTGTCAATATCTTCTCTTGTTCCAGCAAAGTCTATGTCAATTAGTTAATCTAAATGGAATTTAAAATAACTTGGTCAAGTTTTAAATGCCACACGTGTTGACTAAGGATGAGCATAATTATAAATAAATATTTTATCAATAGGAAAAACTCATGTTCTTTCTTCAATAACAATGAAATCATAAAAGATAAAATATTTAAAAATCCAATTGGTATTGGTCAAGATTTAAGTGGGTCAATCAGGAAAAATAAAATGGCGCATACAGAAAAATTACATGAGTATAAAATATTTTGGTTAAGCTTTTAAAATTGGGCAACTGGATGAAGGAAGCAATAGAGTGCAAAGAGCATTAATAGACAACATTACTTGCAAGGAGAAAAGTGTGGAATGGTCATAACTTTGAGATACATGTATCACTAACTACTACAACAGATGAGCACCAAAGATATACAAAAAAAGTGATATATATTGTGCTTGAGGCTCTTGTAGATGGAGGGCTTTATAATTAGTCACATTAAAAGCTATGTGGTATGGTTTGTGACCTTCAGTGTTAGTAGATTTCAAATGACAAGTCTTTATATAATTTATATTTTCCACCAACAATGCTCAAGTTTGTGGGATGAGTAAGATGAAACATTAGATATTTTTGTATATCTATGAAAATATGAATAATTAATACATTGATCAAGAAGTCTCATTATAAATTTATATTTTAAAATAAAATAAAATAGTTGAAAGAATGGACACAACAAGGCACACCTACATAATATGTTTTAAAATATATTTATTTTACTTAAACTTTTTGTGATAAGAAGTATATAATCTAATTTCATTCAAAAAAATTTTAACTTCATGCCTTTTACATCAAAAGTGGGTAGAGGTAGGTAGGAGCATACAATGCAAAGGTAAATTGTGAGCCTCTTATCAAAGAGGTATTATGTTCGAATCTACTCGTGACAATGTTTAATAAATAATAACAATAAAAACTAATTACAACACATAATAATTAATCTTGGCTTTGACCTCTTAAAGATCAAAAGTGATTCTTTTTATTGGAATCTCAACTTTTTAATCTTATTTACATGTATCTCCACTTTTTCATCATCATAATGCTTGAGATAAATGATGATTTATGATAGTTGTGAATACATATTTAGATTTACATAAATTCTATTCTTATTGTAATAATATTGTGTTAGCCCTACTTTTGAGTTGCCATTATAACTTTTCAGTTCCTCTTTAAAATCTAAAATCTCACATCAACAAGTTCCTTGTATTTTCTCCTTTTCAAAAGTCATCATGTCGTGCATAGTTTCTTTAGGCCTTTAATGAATGAAAAAGGATCTTTCTCTCAAAATAGAACTACCCTCTATAGGCCTACATACCTAACCTACCTACCTAAAATGATAGCGGAGATGGATAGGATGGCTGGCTAGCTATAATAGTAGGGTAGGGTCGGCCCTAAAATAGATTATTATAGGGTAGGGCCCATACCATAAAAGGGGTCTAGGGATGGATAGGATTATTAGAGTCGGTCTTGTGATTTCTTTTTGTGAGTCTTTCTTTTGAACCACTTTGAACCTCTTTGAACCTTGGTTCAAAGTAGTTCAACTAATGTTTTTTGATACTGATCTTTTTCTACAGATGGGACCTACTAAGTGTAGTGGAGACATTTATTTGAACCACTTCAAACATCTTTGAACCTTGGTTCAAAGAAATTCTACTATTGAGGAGTTTGCACATGAATATTAATGATTCTTAAAAGATGGTGGTTCTTGAGAGAGTAGATATGGTGTCAGAGTAATGATTTAAAGGTCCCCTCTAATCAATCATTGCTTGACATGAAGGTTGAGTTGGCATCATAATTAATGAGAAAGCAAATATTTCATTTTGGGGGCTAGATTGGATATCAAGAATTGATAATTATTGCAAGGATATTCATGTAAGGTGATCATTTAATGAAAGAGTCTCGTCACAGTTTCAAGCATGCATGTTAAGCTGCAACAATCTTGCCATGAATACCAAATTATGAGGTGGTACTTTCACCAGTATGTTCTCTTACCTTTAAAAAATCAGTTTCTCACTTAATTTTTTTTATCTTATGCAAAGGTGAATTAGAAGTGGAAGAAGAAGGGAAGTTTTGTGGTTTTCTTTTAGCTAGTTAAATGTGAGAATATAAGATATCTCTTGTCCTTTCTTTTGTGTTATTAATTTGAGAAACAAGAGTAGTGTTGGGTGTTTCTTTCCTTTGTTTAGAATGAGGTCTATTCTACATTTTTTTTGGAATATTTCTAGTCTTGAGTGTAAATGACTTGTCATTTTTGACACTAATCTAGGAGTCAGGGTTGAGAAGCAACAAGAGAATTTTCTTGATCAAGCTAATTAGGTTAATGGTTGTTTAGAAGTTCTAATGAGTGGTTTACTTGAAGCTGTTACTTTCCCCCCTACCTTTTTAAGCCCTAAATTGCTTTAGTTGTGCATTGACCATTATGATTCAAAAATCAAGAGTATTTTGAATAGAGATGGGGAACCAGTATTGTTCATCACTAGGGATACTATCACGTTAGCTTTACATCTAATTGAGTGCAATTTTTCTACTTTTGGCACTACCTAGTCTTTGGTTGAATACCAAGAGAACCCAAACAAGTATCATAACATGATGGCTTGGAAATGGACAAAAACAAATTATAAAGGGTTGTTCAAGGTTACCCAAAATAATCACTAAAGACCTGATGGGGTCAAGCCAAAAAGCAGAATGGACACAACAGGAAAGGGAAACTTTATTAACTATGAAAAATGCTAATACACTTAGTATAGTCAAAATAGACTTCAAAACATGTTTTATGGACCTACAATAGAATAAATCTGGAGATAATTTCTCCTTCCAGTACCTCCTCTCAAACTCCACTCCGAACTGCCTTTTACAATGCTAAAAATGTTCTTAAATAGACCCCAAAGGGTTAAGGATTAGGAATACATTCTAGAAAGTGCCAGTTGGCATCCACCGCCCAAATAGAAGGCTCCATAAGTTGCATTAGAAGTTGGCGCAAAATTTGAAGAATCCAGAAACGGTAGCCAAACTTTTGGGAGGCATAACTTTTGAACCGTAGCTCTGATTGACAAACCGTTTACATTTTTGGAAAGCTCTAGAGTGCTTTATAGCCCTATGGACCAGCTTTGCTCATCCCCCATTTTTCAGCCCTGTATGACATCATTTAATGCCCCTGACCTGACTTTGAAGCATTCTTAAGAGGCCTCAAAAAATCAAAAAATTGCAATAACTTTCAAACCGTGGGGCCTTTTGACCTGATTCTTTTTTTGGAATGTTCTAAATTACAATTATAATCATCCCACCAATTTACACCTTCTAATTGACCATAATTATGGCTCAATTACATAGTCTTATTTTTCTAGCATTTACATGTATCCCAAGGTGCTTTAAACCTCTAACCCAAAACACTAATAATGGAACTGTGAGAGTTCGAACCTTTATTTGACTCAAATGGGTATCCTGAAATGAAAACACATGAAACAAAAACTATGTCTAGGTGTATTTTTTTTTGGGTGACACAGGATTGCCCTTATACCTCTAGATGCTCCTGCATCAAGACCACATGAAACCTCATGTCCATGATTTAATGGTTTTGATGCACTGGGTTAAAGGTTTTGTTGATTTCTTTCTTTTTGAAGACTAGATGTACCACTACATAGATCTTATCCTAAAAGGAAAACATTTTCTAGATTAGGTAGAATTGATAGCTAGTTTGCTAAGGAATTAACTTAAACATTCTAAGATATCAAGAGAAGACTTTCATATGTCCACCTACTTGACATATTGCATTGCATGTGTCAGCAATATTACTTCCCTTCCCCATGAATCTTGTGGCAAAGATATAATTGTTTACCAATATTGCCCCCTGTTACAAAAGGAAAAAGTTTTGGAAGAATTTAGGAAAGCACATTATTTTTTGATAGAAAGTGTGCATTTGAAACTCAGAAAAGCACCAATGTCAAGGATATCCCTAGAGGACCAAAAGCTAATTCAAATCTATGGAAGCTTTTTCATCCAATTTCCTAAATTTACATACCTACAAGTAGGGGAATTTGAAGAACTTGTGAAGCTACCTTGGTACACATTAGATTGTTTTATTATAGCCAATATATGTAGACAATTATTTTTTGTGGTAAAGGATAAGCTACCTTGGGAGAAGTGGGAGTCTATTTTCCCCATCAAAATTAGTCATTTAGATTGAAGTAATATGATAATGCCTCTATGATTGGAAGTAACTTGCTCAACTTTAACCTCAGATTCTACTAGGGAAGGAGAGATTTTGATAGAAAAAATTTTGCAGCATGAGTGCTTGGCCTTAAGGGTCAGTCACTAATAGTTCCTCATTTAGAAGATTTGTGGGAAGATTGCAATGATGAGAAAGATGTGGTTAAAATTGATCATTCAAGACTAACACTTCCTTGGATTAATTCCTTGAAATTGAAGTTCAAATTGGAGGGAATTATTGAGGATGGTTCAGATGTTGTTGAACAAGGATGGGAAGAGGCAAGTGAAAAAAATCAACTTGAGGTCGACTGAAATAGGGATGAAGAAGATGATATAAACCTTAGAACCAAATCCATTTAAACCTATACAGACAACTAGAAAAGGAACATGAGATTAGTCAATAAGAAACAAATTACAAAATGCACAAAGGCAGTTTCTTTCTCTAAAACATGAACTTCTGACATCTCAATTTCATCTCATGTTGCAGGTAATATTTCAACTACTAAGAAGAAAAAAGGACCAACATCCCCTAAGAAAATTGTGGCTCCTAGAACTAAGTCCAAAACCAAATCTAAGGCACTCACACAATAGAAGGTTTAGAAAGAAAGAATCATGGCTCAAGAATATGACTAGGGAGAAGAGCTCACTTTCTTAGATAATCAAGATGGTGATGTAGAGTGAAGAGAGGCCTCAAAGTCAGAATAGTCTAGTTTCATGACTCTCCCCAAAGGAAATCAAGGGATGATAACCACTTCTACCATTCTACCTTGGCTATCAAACTTAGTGAGCAAGAAACACAACCTTCAACCAGTGTCCATACCTATTAAAGACATGATCACAAAATATGTAGCTTATGGTTCTAAGAGCAAGAAAATGAAAAGCAACACATGGTTGATCAAAGACCCTATGACTAGCAAGGTGATAGAAGAGGTGGCTACCTACAAATAGAAGGAGGATTTTGGGGAAATTGATGCTATAGATTTCAAAGTTACTACTATAGTATTGGGAGCCCTCACCAGAGATATCGGTAATCACTTTTTCAAATTCTCACTAGATCATATGTTGACTCGGCCTAAAAGGGATAGGAAAGGAAAGAAAGAACTAAAAATGCTAGTAATCATTATGGTTGATTATATAGATTCTCTAATGAATTTGGGTGCTCTTCCATTGATTTAGGCTCCACAATCTTTTGATCCCAATTCATCAAATAGCCAACAATTGGTCAAATAAATGAGAAAGGGAAAATTATTCTCAGACATAATGCATGAGTGGGTAGGATCCATAGTGAAGGAGGAGAGTAAATTTATCCTAGATTTAACTAGCATGTACATGGAGGGAGAAGTATTATTGGGTGAGGTCCAAACCCTTGTCCTAGTATGGGAGGTAGATCAAAGCTAGTTCCAAGCTATTGTGTTTTAGGTACACAAAGTTGAAAGATAAGGTGTGTAAAAGTTTCTAAGTGAAAGCCCCATGAAGCACATAGACTCATGCATGCTATTCATCCTCAAAACCAATATGGGTTGGAAAGATTCAATCTACAAGGGAGCCATTGAAGAGATGTGATCATTGGAGCTCAAGGTCGCTAGAATGCATAAACAACTATTAAAGGATATGCATATTGTTAATCCTATGGATATCTTATAGTTTACATGGACTTTGAGGTTTTAAGAAAGAGCTTCAACAATTCCATTTCTAGGATAAAGGATAGTGACACCGCTATTTCTAGAGACTTCACCACCCTAGCTAACATCGAATCGATGTTATACTTGAACAAAGATCTTATGCCAAGACAAAGCCACAAGATCAAAGAGCTCGATTGGCAGAAAGATGCCTAAATATTGAAACTACTCAATTTGAAGAATCCTTACTCCCTTGCAATGTAGGAATTTGTGAGCACCTTCTAAAGATGGAAGGTGGTCAAGAAAACTATGGTGGACAGAGAAAAGCCTAGCAAGAAAATTTAGTTACAAATAGTTATCTTTGGCATTTTAAATTACAAAACTATTTTAAAATTGTTTCTTCGTTTTCTAACTATTTTCAACTGAAAGGATGTGGATTGATGGAGGCTTTTTTGAGTTTGTAAAAGACTATAAATGCTGGTGCATTTAGCTAGAATAGAGTTAGATTTTAGTAGCATGAAAATACTCTGATAGTTTAGTATTATTAAAGTTTGTTGGATGGAAATAGTGATAGACAGCTAGTAGTATATGTGAAAGTTGTCTCTTAATGACTTTGTTCTTGGGAAACCTTTTTGAATATATATATCTATCATATTTTACTGTGGTTTGAAACTTAGTGTTTGAGTAGAATTAATCATGGTTACTTTGAGAGACATGATGGTTAATATTGCATGACATCTACTGCTATTTCTCCTATTGTCTGTATTTGTTTTTCATTTTTGAAAATTGATTTTAGTTGTTGTAGTATTTAAATTCATATTTGAGTCTTGATCACTTGTGGAAAGACTATGAGCTTTTCGGTTTAATGTTAAATTTTTGAAGTTGTAAAGCAATACCTTTGTACCTAAGAGTATGTGTGTGCACCTTAACACTTTCTGACAAAAGTGTGCAATTTTTTTTGTTTTGGTCCTTCAAATTCATTGATAAATTACTTGTAAAGGGAGTTGTACCTGTAAAAATTTAGAAGGAAATGATTAACATCACATTTACTCAACTGTTGTGAACTTTATTGGATTTTTGGTCCTTGGCATAGATTGAATTACTAAATTTTGTAGGTGAAGACAATCTATTCATCGACATATTTTTTGTGACTCTACTGGGGAGAGTCCCTAGAGGAAGAGGACTAAGCCCTTTTGAAGTAGGAATGAATTACAATAGTCCTACTGCATGATAACATTTTCCTTGTTTTGTAGCCTAATTTAAGGTTCAAAGATACATAGTAGGACATTGTTTCAAATTTAACTTCAGTTGCCTAAACATTGTGCAAAAGTAATCAGCCTTTTTAGCAAGTTTTAAATGTCCTTGAAAGGGAAGAAGAATGTGCTGAGCTCCTGAGAGGTGTGCCAAAAGTTCAAGAAGAGGTGGTGGTTAATAGACTTGCTTAAGACCCTGCAAGTCCCTAAGTAGAGAAATAGGAAAGTAGTTATGGCTGATAGAAGGTACACAAGAAGAGAAAGAGAAAATGGCATTCTAGATGAAAATTTTGAGTTTTTAAAGAATTGGATTTTTATTCCTGACTTTAATACTCTGAGCAAGTGGAAAACTAAATCTTGTAGTAGACCTAGTTCTGCTCCCAAACATTCTCCTATCTCACCTCTAGTGTAGTCTCTCCTTCGACTAAAAGTCTTAGTTCCTTCTCACTTGAACAACCAACTTATGTAATTTATATTACCAAACATGGCTATCAAATAACCCTAGGGATAGAATATAGGTCATTTGAACCTTGGAGTTAACCCTATTGCATTTCCCAAAGGTGCAAGTAAAGTTTTTGCCAAGTTTAGTGGCGATGGTAAAATCTCTACAAAAGATCAAGTAAGTGCCTTTCATACACCATGTGGAATTGTAAGTGTCCTCACTCAAAGAAATAGTTGTGAGGTTGTTTGTTTAGACACTAATAGATGGTGCCACTGATAGGTTCAATCACCTACCCCAAAATTCCATAGCCTGTTGGAATGACATGAAGACAACATTTGAAAATAGATTCAAAACCCCTAACAATGAGTGCTCTTTATTACTTCAGCTAAGCCAACTAAAGAAAGAAATGCACAAACCCATGAGGGAATTCATAGCTAAATTCAATAGATTGATCCAAAGGATTACTACTACCTCTAGGCCAAATAGTGAAAATCAAAAGATATTCTTTGTAAATGTGGTCCCACTTGGTGTATGTTTTCATCTTATAAAAGATGCAGTCACTGATTTGGCTACTACTCAAAGATTGGCAATTCAATTAGAGGATGCACTCATCACCACTGGTAAATGGAGAAGAGAAGTTCAATCTTTTAGGTCTACTTCCACCTCTGCTCCTACTGTTCCTTTCATGTAGAGATTAATGAATGATATGGCTATGTTGAAAAGACAATAGAATAGAACTAGTGGCCCTTACCAATACCCATATCAAGATGTTAATAGATGATAGCAACACCTAGGTCATGGTAAAACCCCTTTCCTAATAGCCCCTTAGCCAAGGTTGAAAATTGAAGAAGTTCCTAAAGAGACCATGTGTTCATTCCATCTAACTATGGATTATGATGGACAAAATTGCATTGACTGGTTAAGATGTGTTCAAATGGAAAAGGATGCTCTTAGCACTGAACAACCGGTCGAATGTGAAAGGGACGAAGCTAAAAATCTAGGTACCTATATGAATCTAATATAGAAAGGGGAAGAGTTGCTCTTGTGATACTACATGATCCTACCTGCATGATCTTGACTAGGAATCAAAGAAATCAAAAGACCTACACAAGATCCAATGCAGCAACCACAAGCTCTAAAGGAAAAGAGCACACACATAGTGGCTCAGCAAGGAGTGAAAATTTTAAAACATTACCCAGAGAAGAATCAATAGTCAACACTTATGCCTTTAACATCATTGAATTTTGTAAATCTTCTTCAATCTTTATCTCTTCGAAAAAGTACTTGAGAATGGACCCTAAGGAGTTATATAAACTAGTTAAGTATGTGAAGAGGGAGCCTCTAGTGAATTCTCAATTCACTGATAATGTTACTGAAAAAAAACCAATTTATTAGAACCTATCTTTGTGTTGGATGGTATCAGACAAGTCCCTAATAATGTAGAACCTTGTGTTTATGTCGTTGAAGGAGGAGTCAAAGAAAGTAAACCCAACCCATTTTACATATCTCTGTTGTTAAATGGGAAAAACTCAAAAATTGCATTATAGATTTAGGCACTTCTAATAACATCATGCCAGCTCTAGTAGCCAAAGCCCTTGGTCTTGACCTCACTAAAACTTTTGAACACTATTATTCTATGGATGGGAAGCAAGTCCCCCTTATTGGTCAAGTTAAAGATATACATGCAGTCCTTTACGCTTGCCCAAACAAGAGGTTAAAATTAACCATCCTAGTGGCTAACATTCCTACTAGTTATGGGATGTTACTGAGAAGAACATTTTCTAAGGACATGGGAGGGGAGATCAAAATGGATTGATCTAAAGCTTCAATCCTAGTAGGTAAAAAGAAGATTAAAATATAGTTGGAGCCGAAGAATAAATACACAGTGGTACCTTTAGACAATCCCAAAGCCTTGATATTGTATGAAGAAAGCCAATTTGGAAACTATGTTATTTTTCTTGATAATGGACCCAGAGAAGGTAAGGAGAAAGGTGACATGGATGCCTTATGGATATTGGAATTTGATGGCAGCTTCTCTAATTAAGGATTAGGAGCCAGAATGATCTTGATTTCTCCCTTGGTGGATTTGTTCCCATTCTCTTTTAAATTGGACTTCCACAACACAAATAATACAATAGAATGTGAAGCCTTACTATTAGGGTTGCATGAAGCGAAAGCAAAAAAGATAAAGCAATTGAGGGTAAAAGGTGATGCAGAACTCATTGTAAAATAGGTAAGAAATTACATCTCTATAAAAATGATAGATTGAAACACTATAGAAACCTAGTTTGGGATGAGATTGAATTCTTTGATTCTTTCTCCATAGAGTTTATTCCTCACTCACAAAATTATAAAGTTGATTCCTTAGCTATTTCTGCCTCTTTACTATTACCACATCTTGATTTTAAGAATTATACCTATAGGATCAAAATGATCTATAGACCTAGCGTCCCAGATAGTGTAGACCATTGGCAGGTTTTTGACAATGATTCACAATTAAAGGATTTTATTGGATGTACAGGAAACTTTGTTGACATTTTGTTTGAAGGGTCAGAAGAGGATGGAAAATCAATTGATGAAGAATTAATTGAGTCTAGAGAGGTGATTCAATTAAAAGGAAATAAAATCTCCAGAGGATTGGTTTCCTTGGAGCATTTGTTCAGATGGAAAGATGACACTACCATCAAAAAGGAAAGTGATCACAATGAAGGCTTAAAGGAACATGAAAAAATTAATATCAGAGATGAGGGAGATCCTAAATGAATTTTAATTGGCTAAACATGCTCAGAAAGAGAGAAGGGTAGCTTGCTCAAGCTTTTGATCAAATATAAAGGTGTCTTTGCTTGGGGG
Organism: Cupressus sempervirens; assembly: GCA_028749045.1. Taxonomy (NCBI): domain Eukaryota; kingdom Viridiplantae; phylum Streptophyta; class Pinopsida; order Cupressales; family Cupressaceae; genus Cupressus; species Cupressus sempervirens. Next base: position 325,174,786 of record CM053786.1, read on the forward strand.
TACGAAGACTTGAAGAATTTCAGGAATGGATAGCTTAGGCATCACATACCTTTAAAACCTGAGGCAACCACTTTTTGGCAAAAGCTTTGAAAGTATAATCCAAAAGCATATGAAGAAATTATTAAAGAAGTGAAGAAGATGTTATCACTTAGGATAGCTCAGATCCAAAGTGATTATTTCAATTCAATAGCGTTAACAACATAATTTAAGTTTTGATTTGTTTAGAGATAGCTTATCTGAAATCATATTAGAATAAATAGATCTTATTGGAGAAACTGATGTAATCTTAAAAGAAGCATCTATAAGCTCAAAAAGAGCCATTCGTACTTGATCTTTTTTTTCCTTGAATCATAGCCTATTAAATATTCAAAGAATACTTAATAATTAATGAATGTCATTTTTCCTTATGATTTCACATAAACCATCTATTCAAATTAAAGTTTGGATTCTACCATTTAAACTTGATCTTACTTTCCTGTATTACATTCTATTACATATTCAAAGCATACATTTAAAATAAATACATAAATATTGGACATGTACAACATCCTTTCTCTCCATGATGTAAAATAGATATGAATCAATGGTTGTAATTCATTCATATTGCCACTTAAACCTTCCCTTAACCTGATTAGATGCATGTAATACATAGGGATTCCCACTTAAGATTTGTCCTTATCAACAAAATATCGTAATTCAATCTTTAAGTCAACCCAAAAAAGGTTTACATAGTAGTTTGTGCCAATACAAACAACTATGACAACATTGTGTTACTCGGCATCTGAAGTCTCTGGTGCTCAACACTAACTATGACTTCAATGTTGTGACTCCACATCCACTGCTTGCTCGACTTCTGAATCACTCAGAAAATGCTATCTACTTGACACTTGAGTGACTTGGCATATGAGTGACTCAACACTCACTGTTTACTTAGCATACTCTAATTTACATGTTGTGCTCGACATACATTACTTGTTCAACATGAACTAAGTAAATGACTCAAGTGTATAGAAACTCACTTGTCAAAACCAATCTGAGATTAACAACCTCATGTCCATGACTTAATGGTTTTGTTGCTCCAAATTAAAGGGTCTACTAATCTCTAGATTGGGCAGAATTGATAGCTAGTTTGCTAAGGAATGAACTTAAACATTCTAAGATATCAAGAGAAGACTTCCATATGTCCTCCTACTTGACCTACTTCCCTGTGTGTGTTAGAAATATTACTTTCCTTTCTCATGAATCTTGGAGCAAAGATATAACTATTTACCAATACTGCCCACTATTACAAAAGGACAAAGTTTTGGAAGAATTCAGGAAAACACATGACATTTTGATAGAAAGTGTGCATTTGAACCTTAGAAAAGCACCAATGTCAAGGATATCCCTAGAGGTCCAAAAGCTAATTTAAATCTACAAAAATCTTTTTCATCCAATTTCCTAAGTTTACATACCTATGAGTAGGGGGATTTGAAGAAGAACCTGTGAAGCTACCTCGATACGCATTAGACTATTTTGTTATAGCTGAGATATGTAGACAATTATTTTCCATGATTAAGGATAACCTACCTCAGGAGAAGTGGGAGTCTAATTTTCCCATCAGACTCAGTCATTTAGCTTGTAGTAATATGATTAATGCCTTTGTGATCAAAAGTAACTTACTCATCTTTAACCTTGGATTCTACTAGGGAGGGAGAGATTTTGATAGTAAAAGTTTCATAGCAATAGTGCTCGGCCTTAAGGGTTAGTCACCAACAGTTCCTCATTTAAAAGATTTCAGGGAAGATTGTAATGATGAGAAAGAGATGGTTAAAAGAGATCATTCAAGACTAACACTTTCTCAGATTTATTATTTGAAATTGAAATTGAAATTGGAGGGAATGATTGAGGATGGTTTAGATGTTGTTGAACCACAATGAGAAGAGTCAAGTGAAAAAAAGAAACTTGAGGTGGATTGGAACTAGGATGAAGAAGATGATATAAATCTTAGAACCAAATCCATTTTAACCTATAGAGACAACTAGTTGAGGAGAAGGAAAATGAGATTAGTCAACAAGAAATAAATTACAAAATCCTCAAAGGTAGTTTCTTTCTCTAAAACATTAACTTCTGACATCCCAATTTCATCTCATGTTGTAGGTAATATTTTGACTACTAAGAAGAAAAAAGGAGCAACATCTCCTAAGAAAATCATGGCTCCTAGAACCAAGTCCAAAACTAAATCTAAGGCACTCACATAACAAAAGTTTCAGAAAGAAAGAATCATGGCTCGAGAACAAGACTAGAGAGAAGAGATCACTTTCTCAGGTAATCAAGATGGTGATGTAGAATTAATATAGGCCTCAAAGTTAGAATAGTATAGTTTCATGACAACCCCCAATGGAAATCAAGGGATGATAACCACTTCTACCATTCCACCCTGGCTATCAAACTCAATGAGCAAGAAACATAGCCTTCAACCGATGTCCATACATGTTAGAGATATTGTCAGAAAATATACGGCTTGTAGTTCTAAGAGCAAGAAAATGAAAAGCAATACACAATTGATCAAAGACCCTGTGACTGGAAAGGTGATAGCAGAGGTGGCTACCTACAAACAAAAGGAAGATTCTATGTTAATTGATGCTGAAGATTTCAAAGTTACTACTATAGAATTGGGAGCTATCACTAGAGATATCGGGAACACTTTTTCAAATTCTCAGCAGATAATATGTTGACTCATTCTAAAAGAGATTGCAAAGAAAAGAAGGAATTAAAAAGGCTAGTAATCATTATGGCCAAGTATATAGATTCTCTGATGAATTTGGGCACTTTTACATTGATTTAGACTCCAAAATATTTTGATCCCAATTCATTAGATAGCCAACAATTGGTGAAACAAATGCAAAAGGGAAAATTACTCTTAGATGCAATGCATGAGTGGGTAGGATCCATAGTGAAAGAGGGGAGTAAATTTATCCAAGATCTCACTACCATGTAGATGGAGGAAGAAGTATTGTTGGGTGAGGTCCAAACCCTTGTTCTGGTATGGGAGGCAGATCAAAGTTGGTGCCAAGCCATTGTGTTTTAGGTACACAAAGTTGAAAGATATGGTGTGTTGAAGTTTCTAAGAAAAAACCCCATGAAGACTATAGACTCATGCATGTTATTCATCCTTAAAAACAATATGGGTTGGAAAGATTCAATCTGCAAGGGAGCCATTGAAGAGATGCAAGCATTGGATCTTGAGGTTGCAAGAATGCATAAAGAGCTATTGAAGGATATGCAAATTGTTAATTGTATAGGTATCTTACAGTTTGATGACGACAACATGGACTCTGAGGTTTTGACCAAGAACTTCAATGATGCCATGTCTGGGATAAAGGATAGTGACACCCCTACTTCTAGAGACTTCACCAGCTTGGCTAGCATTGAATCAATGTTATACTTGAACAAAGATCTTATGCCAAGACAAAGTTGTAGGATCAAAGAGCTCAAGTGGCAAAAAGATGCCTACAAATTGAAATTGCTTAGTTTGAAGAATCCTCTCTCCCATGCAATGCAAGAATATGCGAGCACCTTCAGAAGTTGGAAGCTGGTCAAGAAAACTATGGTGGATAGAGAAAAGCCTAGTGAGGGCATTTAGTTACAAATGGTTATCTTTGGTGTTTTGAATTTAAAAACTATTTCTTTATTTTTTAACTGTTTTCAACCGAAAGGCTAGGTTTTGATGGAGGCCTTTTTGGGTTTGTAAAAGACTATAAATGCTGGAGCATTTGGCTAGAACAGGGTTAGATTTTAGTAGCATAAGAATACTTTGATAGTTTAGTATTATTAAAGTTTTTTGGATGGAAATAGTGATAGACAAATAGTAGTATATGCAAAAATTGTCTCTTAATGACTTTGTGCTTGGGAAACCTTTTTGAATATATATATTTTACTATGCTTTGAAACTTAGAGTTTGAGCAGAATCAGTTATGGTTACTTTGAGAGCCATGATGATTAATATTGCATGGCATATACTACTATTTCTCCTATTGTTTGTATATGTCTTTCATTTGTGAAAATTGGTTTTAATTACTGTAGGATTTAAATTTCATATTTGAGTCTTGACCACTTGTGGAAAGACTGAGCTTTTCTATTTAATGTTAAATTTCTAAAGTTGTAAAGCAATACCTTTGTACCTAAGAGTACGTGAGTGCCCCTTAATCAATTTCCAACAAAAGTGTGCAATTTGTTTGTTTTGATCTTTCAAATTCATTGATAAATTATTCATAAAGGGAGTTGTAGCTATAAAAATTTAGAGGGAAATGTTTAACTTGACTCGATGCTCTCATTCTTGTTGTAATGGGAGTTATAACTTTGATCATGTCTCTTATATTGGTAGCATTTATCTATGGATGCAAAAATTCCAATACCCCTATACTCAAACTATGGCCTTAAAATATTTCATATGGAAAACTTTTAGATGCAACTAGTGGATTTAATAATGAAAATCTTCTAGGAAGTGACAATTTTGGGCTAGTTTATAAAAGGATATGAAAAATAACACAAAAATTGTTCTTAAAATTTTAAAATTGCAAGATGACCATTCTCACCAAAGTTTTAGTAGAGAATGCAATGCATTAAAAAGAGTTTGACACTAAAAAATACTTCAAATAATATCATCATGCTCCAACCTTGATTTAAAGTTGTAATTCTTCCATTCAAATCAAATGAGAATTTAGAGAGATGGTTGTATCCTCCCAAAGGGAGTGAATGTAGATTGAATCTATGTGATTGGATATGGATAACACTTGAGATAGTAGAGTGAATAGCACACCATCACCATTATTGCTTTTCTCAAGTGATTCAATGTGACCAAACACCCAATAATGTCCTATTAGGAGATGATATGACTTCATATGTATATATTTTGGCATTTCCAATTTTTTTTTTGAAACTCTTCAAATTCTTTGACTTCTGCAGTTGCGCTTAAGGGTTCATTTGCTACATTTTCATGAGGTACATGTATTTCTTTATTTTTCATCATACATTTCACTAGTTTTCTTTTGTTCTCTTATGAACTACCAAATGTTTACAATGACTTAGGATTCATTTATCCTTTCTTATGTTCTATTATAGAGTATGGAATAGGAAGAAAAATTTCAATAAAAGGAGATCTATACAGTTATGGAATTTTAATTTTAGAGTTGTTAATGTGAAGGAAACCAATAGATGATATGTTAGTTGGAGGAATCAATCTACAAAAATGTATAGAACTACATTTTCCAGCCAAAATTATAGGTGTTGTTCAAGTCCTATTATATCATCATTGCATTGGCCTCTAGTTCGTATAAAAGATCAAATTTTACTATAGAGAACCTAATTAAATGGAAGAACTTGCCATTAGAAGATGAAACATGAGAGGGGTTAGAAATAAATAGCCATTCATATTGTCATTGCTTACAGACAAGAAATCTTTGGGATGACTTATCAAGGCCCCTTCCTAAAATAGTAATTTTTATTTTCAGTAAGTATAGCTATCCAAAAATAATAAATAAAGGCCTAAAAGTAATTCAAGAAATTATTATTTTTCAAGGTTGTAATTTTCTTTTAGGCATTATGCATTATAAAAACTGATGTAGCAATCAAATTATAGATTTTTACTACATTTAATAAAAAATAATAATATTCTTAAAATTTAGAAGAAACAATTGATTTTTAAATATATTTTTATAATTACTTGTGAAAAGAACTATTGTAACTGCAAATATTTTTCAAAATTCAAGAATTAATATAAAATTAAATTACATATAATTAATACGTATGTGAATTTCTTGAGGCATTTCATGAGATAGTGAATTAACATCTATTTATTGGAGCCAATTGAAGTTTAATAGCCACTAGTAGTCATCCTCTTATTTTTAACTAATAGATATTTTCTCATTGTTGCATTTTTTTTTCCACAGGAGGAATCTTACGTAGAATGAGTTCTTCATGTGCCTAGAGAGAACACATAGATATTTAAAAAAATAGTGGAGAAGAGTGTATGGATATTGGTCAATTAGTGTTAGTGGGCGAGTTTTTATAAATTGGTCCTAATCTGGACATGGGAGTTGTGTTCTGCTATTACAAGACACCAACGACCTGTTATCTTGCACTTTTCTGCTAACAAAGGAAGATGGTCATTTAAATAGGTTACATATCCATTTCATGTGATCAGATACTTCAAAGGGTTCTATTACATGTTGGATCTAGAAGGAGGGTGAAAAGTCGATTGCAGAACGTTTCTAAAGTTTCACAAAGGGGAGATTAGAAATTTTTAAGACTTTTAAAACAAACATACCTAAGAAGATTTAATATCTTAGGGCTTGACTAAGTGATTTGAATTGAGAGAGGAATTGTTCATGTCATATGTTATCTGCTTCTATCGGAGTGTATGTTCTAGAAAGTTCACATAATTATTTTTCCTTACATTAATTTTTGTGAGAAAATGTTCTCTCTTTTGGTGTCACCTCCACACATGACCTATATAGTGTGGATATAGGCATTGGTGTTAACATTGATATAATTTTTGTATTTGTGTCATCACTATTTTACCATTTGAGTATGTTCACATTATGTCAAAGCCTCAGAGGCTATTTCTATTACACATGATAAAGATTTGAAATTTACACATATATTTAAATCTTAATGGAAATGCCAATGTAGATGTAAATCCAAATTGAAAAGAGGCTAGAGGCATCAGAGGATGGAAAATTTTTTATCATCTCAAGTCTGCTTCTCACTTTGATATGGTGTTTTGAATGAGAAGCATTTTTTGTTTTCTATTTTTTTTTGTTTTCTGATGCTGACAAATGTGAAGAACACATGTTTTGTAAAGCTTCATTTTAGAGATAGGTTTGAGAATTGATATTGCACTCAATAGAGTTTCAAAGAATGTGATTGAGAATTATACCTTTTCAAGTCACTAAAGAATGATAGAGATCTGTTGCATCTCTTAGAGATCATTGTTGAATAATTCAATAGTTTGTGGTTTATGAACACAACCCAAAGCTACATCTTTTTGAGGATCACAAGAAAACTTAATGGATCCCTATCTGGTTCAGTGTTTACTACTTCAAAAGAACATTTTATTGAAATATGTATTTAAATTATGCAATTAACATGTTTTATTTTGTAAGCTTTAAGTGGGGTCCCTAAGATATATTTTATGTCACGAGGATCAATGTATTAAGAAGGGAAATGTTGGAATAATACATTGTCAGTGAGAAGTTTGTAATTGTAGAACAATTTGTAAGAACTATCAAATTGTCGGTTATGTAATTACTAGATTGAAAATATCATCCATACATAGGTGAAAGGGGACAATATTTAAATTTAAGGTGAATACTATTTTTTACATGAATATATCACTTCTTTCAATCTCGTAATATTCATAGCCCCTAAGATATATAAATACTTTTACAAAATATTTCATATCAAGAAAAGTAGTGAAAACTAAATATCCATATAACCAATTTACTAATATGTTCAAAATATATATCACATTTAAATATTCATAATTTCAAACATATTTTTCTTAAAGAATGTCACAAGATGATACCATATAGATAGCATGCATTGAACATTATTCTCTCTAATTACAGTAGACTATCAAGAAATAAAGTAACAAAAATTCTTTGGGCTTAAGATGTAGATGTAGACCAACCTCCCCTAATTTCTTGATTCTGTGGTCTTCATATTTCTTTCATCATTAATAAAAGGTGAGATATCGATTGGGAATTGAAATTTTTTTGTGGTACTAAGGAATGCATTTCTAATTGTATTTAATCTATCAACTACCACAGACATATTAGGTCTCTCTGGAGGCAGCTCCCTTGTACAAAATAAACCAATCTGTATAGTTTGGGTAAGGCATTCCATTTTCATTGATGTCTCTGATTCATGAGCACCTATGAGAAGACAACTATCCACCACATGTGAAATTCTATTTGGAAAATGCATTTCTATCCATTTTCATAGACTGGTTCCTTCCCTAAACATATCATTTGTTGGTCATTTCCTTGTCAACAACTCTAAAACCAAAATTCTGTAACTGTAAACATCTCCTTTTGTAGTCAAATTTCCACTTGTTCCATATTCTATGATAACAAATAAACAAGAATTAATTTCTTTAAATCTTTTGAAGCACTTAATTATTTACATGATAAACAAGTAAACCAATGAAATGTAGAGTACAAAAAGAAGAAATCTATACTTGGTGCAATGTAGCCAATAGATCCTTTAAGTGCATTTGTAGAAGTTAGAGGATCCACAAAATTGCCAAATATAAGGCTAGAAAGGCCAAAATCTGCTATGTATGAAGTCATATCATCTCCTAATAAAATATTGTTGGGCTTGAGGTCGCAGTGAATAACTTGAACAAATGAGTGATGGTGAAGATATGCCATTCCTTGTGCTATCTCCATTGCTAATCTTATTCGATCATTTAAATTTAATCTGCACTCATCCCCTTCACAAGGATACATCCATCTCTCTAAACTTCCATTTGACATTAGTAGAAGAATTAAGGCTTTGAAGTCAAGGTTGGAACACGCTGAAATGATTTGAATTATGTTACGATGCCGAACTCTCTTTAATACATTGCATTCTCTTTTAAAACTTTGGTGAGCACATTCATCTTGCAACTTAAGAATTTTAACAACAACATTTATACCACTACTTAAAATCCCCTTATAAACTGACACCAAAACTACCAATTCCTATAAGATTATCATCACTGAACCCATTAGTTGCAGCTATAAGTTCTTTATATGAAATTGCTAGAGGCCATACTTTAAGAACAGGAATACTGGAATCTTTGCATGACCTATAGAAAATTCCTACCAACAGGAGAGACATGATCAAAATTGTAATCCCAACTACAACTGGAATTGTTACCTTTTTCAAGATTGATGATTTCTTTTGTTTGGAATGAGAGCATGGTGGCAAGTTCATCCATCCACCACAGAGTCCAAGATTTCCCATAATTTCTGAGGCATCAAGTGTTGTGAAAGCTCCTTCCTTTGGGACCTGTCCAGTTAACCCGTTTGATGACAGATTGATGTGCTGGAGCATTTTCATCTTTTTGAAAGCTACCGGTATCATAACTGACAAATTATTACATGAAAGATCCATGTACTGCAGATTTTGTAGGTCTGCCAAAGATGTAGGGATTGGCCCCTCAAACGCATTCATAGAAAGATTTAGATACTCCAACCCCTTGCAGCTTGCCAGTGCACTAGGAATGCTACCCGAGAAATTGTTCTGAGAAACGTCTATGGCTAAAACCATAATCATTTTGCTCATCTCCAAAATAGAACCTTGGAGGAAATTTCCGGAAACGTTGAAATAGATCTGGAGATTTTGAAGACCAGCAACTTCAGGAGGTATATTTCCCACTAGTTTGTTGTGCGACAAGTCCACCAATTCTAGAGTCTTGCTTCTACCTAAACTAGCTGGTATGTTTCCTGATAGTTGATTGTGATCAAGAAGAAGCCTTCTTAATTGTGGAAGGTTGCCAAGGCTATGAGGATTTTCCCCTGAAATCATGTTATTGCTCAGTGACAACAATCCAAGCTTTTTTGATTGATCAAACATTTCTGGAATTCTTCCCTGTAAATTGGTTTTGCCAAGGAATAATCTTTCGAGATTCTGAAGTTTGCTGAACGTGAATGGAATGGTCCCATTAAATGGGTTTTCTTCTAAGCTTACTGTTGCTACATTTGTGAGGTTACCAATCTCCTCTGGTATGTTTCCCCCAATTTCATTTGACCCTAATGATAAAATAGAGAGTAAATTTGAAAGGCCTCCAACTGAAGGTGGGAGGACGCCAGTGAGATGATTATGCCCCAAATCAAGAATTTCCAGGCCAGAGCAATTTGTTAACACTGATATAATAGACAAGCCCCTAGTTCCACTCACAAGATGGTTTCTCCACAATTCTAACACTGTCAGCTGCCGCATTTTCCCAATTTCGAGGGGCACTGTGCCGCTGAGTTGGTTTTTCCACAAAGCCAGCACTTGCAGTTGAGTACAATTAGTCGATGAGCTGGGTATTTCCCCAGTGAGTTGGTTTCCCCCCAAGTACAATTCTTGCAACTTTGTCAGCCTCCCCAACTCCCATGGAATTGGGCCGCTTAATTGGCTCAGAGTTAACTCTAACATTAGGAGCCCAGTGCAATTGGAAATGGCGGCGGAGATCCATCCTGTGAAGTTGTTGATGTCAAGAGCAAGCCACTTCAGCTGACTGAGCATACCCAATTCAGCAGGAATACCACCATGGAGTCTATTTTGGGCTAAGTCAAATATTATTAAGGAGGACATGTTTCCAAAGAAAGGTGGAATTATTCCTGTCAATTTGTTTATTCCTAATCCTATTCCTTGTAGATTTGAAAGCAGACACATTTCAGGGGGAATGCTTCCACTTAGATTTTTATAAGCCAACCGAAGCTTTCTTAAGCGAAAAATCCTTCCAAGTTGATAAGGAATATGGCCGTAGAAGCCATTATGTTTGAGAGCGAGTAGTCTAAGGAAGGAAAGGTTTCCCAGAAAGGGAGAGATTGGGCCAAGTAATCCCATACCTGTGAGATTCAGTGAAACCACACGCTGTCGACGAGAAGAGCAGATAATGCCAGTCCAATTGCAGAAGGTGTGATTGGGAGACCTGTCGAGGAGGGAGTTGTATGGATCCAGAAGTAGACAAGCCTTAAAAACCATGAGGGCTTGTTGATCAGTATAATTAGAAGGCTTTGCCAGATGATCAGAAGAGGCAGAAGAAGCAGCGTCTTCATTCTTAGCTTAGCCCTTGCAAAATCCTAGGAAACTTACGAAATTTTACATACAAATGAGAAATACATTCATATCAATTTCTCATCTATATAAAATACATGGATGACGTGGAGCGCAAGGATAACAGTAGAGGCTTTGAAAACAAAAATGTTACTTTAGAAAACAAAGAAGACAGATGGAGATGGAGAAAATGTGGAAAATTAATATCATATTATAATAAGCGCCCACATAGCTAGTATTAAATTTTGATATTTAATAAATTTGATAAATACAGTAAACTAAATTTAATTATATTATAATTTTATATGCATTCTAAAATGTGGCATCCTCAAAGGGTCTTTGGTCTACTGCTGGAGTTGAAAGGTTCACAAAGAACCTAGGGATCAACTCTTGTCGAGTGCAAGGCCCCGACTTCTAAAAGGGATGGGGCCAGGATCATGCCAGGCCAAAATGCTGACCTCCATCAAAAAAGCATCAATGAGTAGTGGTTGCTTGAAATTCAATTGTATCATTGAAAAAAACAATTTAAATAATTTTATGAAGTAAATATGTGACAGGTATACCATACAAACCTAAATTAAACAAGGGCTCTGTGGGAGCTGGAGTCCCTGCCTATTTTATATTTGAATACAGAAATAAATTTGATATATTTGCAAAAGCAGACTGTTTCTACTACGTTTCCCATCCCCAGCTGTCAAAAATCAAGAAAGTTTTTCTAGCATTTCTTAGGAAATATACATAATTTGAATAAAATATATCCCACTTAGATGAAATGGTTTGCATGTATTAAGAAATTTAAAATCTTCATGCATTTTGAAGTCTTTTAGTTATCTATATTGGCAAAATTTTAGCGTGCGAGACTATGTTACGAACACCCAGAAGAGATTGTTTTCAATTTATCTGGGTTCTGATATTGTGATCATGTTGAGGGCTATAACTAGAGTCGAATATGCCAGCCTATGCTCTACCTCGAGCAGTAGGGCAGAGCTGTGCTTAAAATAGGAGTCACGTACTTGCAGATGTAACTAGAAAAGACAAATTTTCTTCAAACTATTACAATCTTGGCAGCAGATTAAGGGATACATAGGATAATTATAATTTGATGTGAAGCAAATCTGTCTTAAACATAAGCCATCATTAATGAGTCAGCAACAAGGAGCTCAGCAGAGTTTTGCTGCTATCAATAGGTCTAAGCATAACAGACCTGAAACAGATCAAAGCAGTTGTTATGATAACTGTTCCATACATCTGGCAAGATTTTCTCCAGACAATACTCTCAACAGAGACATAGATGATATCTTCTACAATCATATTAGCAATGATGACATTCACCATGCTAATAATAATAGGACAGAAAAAAAGCTTTGTATTTGGATTGAAAATTTGTTCATAAGTTCTCTAGTAGAAGCCCTGTTTCTACCCTGTTTCTTTAGTTTTATATCCCCTGTTTATAAACTGCATCCCCTGCTTATAAATAATGTATTACATCTTCATTCAATTCAATGTCAGAAGGCAAGAGTTCGTTTAGATTCACATCCCTGTCGATGTAGAGCAGGTCCAGGGAGGGAAGTTTTGAGTAGAATAGGTCTGCTAGTTTTTGAACTTAAGGTTCATATTAATTGATCCCTTTTGGTAGACTAAAATGGGAAATAATGGCATCAATATGATAAAGCATCCATTTTGAATGCTACTTCAGCATGGGGGAACTGAGATAATTATTATCTTCTAAAGAAAGAGCAAAAATCTGATTGGCCTTTGAGAAATTCATTCTGTTACCTTGTCTAATGAGGGAATAAGTTTGAGCAAATTCACTGAAGTTACAGTGATTAGTTATAAAAGAAATTGGTATGTAATAGCTTAACATTAATATAAATTTTTAAAATTACAATTGCTACAGACAGGAGCAGTTAGTAATGTAAATGAGAACTTTGTTACCCTTTTTATGCATGTAAAGAAAAAATTCTAGACATTTGCATAAAATTTCAGATTTCGTTAAAATAGGTAACTGTCTTGTTATTTGATTTTTTTGAATAAATTCAACAGATCTTTGTTTTTCTCATCAGAATAGCTAGATAGGATGAAAGCTTAACTTGAATGTCATCTCATAAATACGAGCATTTCGAATTTGGGCAATCTGCTTATTTCTTGTAGTAAGCACAATTTTACAATCTTTATCATTTGATAGACCAAGTTGAGTCAAGAAATTACCTTCTGTGGACAGCTCTCAGAGGTCATCTAGCACAATAAGAGAGGTTTTTCCTTTGAGACGCCTATGAATCAACAAATCGTTTCTCTAGTCACTTGAGCCTTGACAATCTCAGTGGTTAAATCAATGTGGGAGGCTATATCATGTTGCAAGTTTTTGACAGAATAAGATTTAGAAATGGACAGAAAAATAGAACAATCATACTTGGATTTGATAGTTTTGTATACATTTTGGAGAAGAAACTTAATGTCACATTGAATACCTTAATATCGAAGCATGCAAAGTCAGGCAGCTGCACTATGGGACATTAATAAAACCTTTACAGCAACAATTTTATCTTCAGTTTCTATAGTACATTGTAGAAAGGGTCCATAAGCTTCATCGTGTATCAATCAAAAGCTAAAATTTTAACAATGTCTAGAGCAGTTCCAGGGTGGCATAAATTTCAACAAAAATAACACTAGAGATTTGAGAACAATCATAAAATACAGTGACATGGTGGTTAATACTGCTATGGTATAACTATTGAGGATAACATAAAGATACAAAAAAAGAGCATTAGATATTTCAGAGCACTGATAAAACACAATGACATGGTGGTTAATGCTGATACAAGAACATGATAAGCATAAATACAGTTCCAGGAAAATAAGCAATCAGTATATATATATATATATATATATATATATATATATCAAAGGAACAATTAGTGGAAGGGTCAACCACAATGGAGTCTCCGAACAATATGCATAATTCGTAACTTGGTAATGTGGTATGAACTCCTTGAATCCATTGATAGGGTGGGTGTTTTATTTAGTGTCTTATTAAGAAGATTAAAGCTTTTTTGTTTTAGCCATTTCTTTCCACATAACATAAAACAAGTTTTCTCTTAGTGCTACTCATTATCCTACTATTTGTTGTTTCAGAATAACATTATCAGGACCATCAAATGTTGAAATAGGTTCATGAGTAAATAAACAAGTAAAGTATTTAAATAAATTTTAATGGTAAATTTAATAGAAACAACAAATAATTTTAATTGCCAAGAGAGATGAGAGTACCGGTATGTAAGCCAATGAATGTTTTGGAAATATTATATACAAATGTGGCTATCACATATTATTGGTATGTAGATAGGGAGGATACACTATGATGAACTTTCATGATAGCTATGTTACCAATTTTTAGCAGTCGGCTAAAAATTGGCATACCTATAGCCAATACTAAATTACACTACCATGTATTTTCAAAGATTTAGAAGTTTCAGATTTTTTTGTTGAAGTGAAGTGGCAGTACAGAAAAGAGGAAATAAAAGTGCACAACTCATAATAGAAAAAGATAATCTCCTTTATTCATAAAGAGAAATATTACAAATGTATGCTTGAATATTTACAAAAATATCTCTGTCTCTTGCATGAAAGGGGAAGGAAATAAAATACAAAATAGTTCCACACAAGTAGTGGAGGTTGCTATAATAAGGAAAACAGATTATTGAATGCATAGAAGTCAAATAATGAGGAATAGGGAAAGGAATCTGGCATTGCCTGGTTAGGACTGTTGCATCTTTGCATTATGGTAGAGCTTGGGTCTCACATCTTCAGTGCACCTTAAAAAAAGTAGTGAAAAGGGAGGGTTAGTCTTAAGACTAAACAATGGAAAATTACTTAGCCTATTCCTAATCATACCTGATATAGATGCAATAATCCACATAAAGGAAAGTCAATCTGAAGCAAAGTTTTGAGTATTAACATTTTCATGTTATGTGTGCAGCTATAGGTTTTAATCATCAAAGAAAGATTCAGATAGAAATGAGCACCAACGATTTTCTGCACAATTTTTGCAATCAGATTCAAGTAATAAAAGAAAAATAGGGCTGAGTAAAGGATTTGTAATACACAATATATTGCTTGATATAGATAAAGTAAAAGCTTCTTCAGCATCAAATGTCAGGCTGCAAGCACAGGAGAGTTTACAGATGTAGATTTTCAACCTATGAAAGCTAACGATAAAGTTACATATTAAGGAGGAGTCAAACTTTTTGCAGAGCAAGAGATTAGTAATAAACAATATTTTGTCAAATCATCCTATCCAAAAAAATTGACCTTTTTATCTAAAAGATTGTGTCCAATATGCACATAATCAAGAGTCTGTAGAGATGACCTTGGCCATTATAAGATTTGTAACAAAGGGAAATAACTTACAGCTTTATGATTTCCAATCCATAATGAAAGCCTATATTTTACAGTTGCATGAAAGGAAGGCTAGAATGTGTAAGATTATGCTTCATATAAAATTTCTCACATATATATATGAGCTAAAGGCAGAAAAATTATCATATATAAGAAAAGTTGTAAATATGTTAAGAAACTTCAAGAAAGCTTATAGATCAGGAATATAGACAACATCATTGCAATCCAAGATTGTAATCTGAGCAGTGGTAAATGTTTTTGTACGGAAAAATAAGGAAAAATCTGTAAGAAAAGGAGATCTTGTGTTTGCGATTACAGGAAGATGAAGCAGAATCAGACACAACGTTTTCTTGGTTTTGTGCAGAGTAGGGTTGTTTAGCCTCCATCACGGGCAGAATTCTTAGAAATTGAGGGAGAGAAAAGATATCAAAGTTTGTTTAAGATAACATCTTTAAGATATAGCCAAAGACAAATCCAAAAACCCGGTTTTGTTTTGTTTTTAGGAAACTATGAAAGTGAAGCATATATCAGATGGTACCCAAAAAAAAAAATCATTGGATAGAGCACGTTTTAACAAGAATAAACAATACATAATAAGATATTATAAGCATACAAAGTCTACAGAATCCATTGCACTTTCATAAAGAGATTGTAAATACAAAGTGCAGTGTATGCATATGAAGAAATACGAAAAATATTTTCAAGTCAAAGTAGACTAATACAAATAAAAGATTTTCACAGGAGTTTATGAGATGGAAAAAGCTTTATCAAGGATCACAAAAAAATACAGGGGCAGTCCTGTTGAAGGATAGTCACTTATCAAACAAATATTGCAATAAGTATGAGACCAAAATACACAAAACCCTAAGGTGACCCCTAATGAAAATCTGTGTATGATGCCAGAATACACAAAGCCCTAAGCAGCCAAATGGTTACAACAGTTGCATATATACTTTTTACACTTAGATTGTGTTAAAACGTTAAAAGAAAAATATATAATAAGATTGACAAAATCCTAAAATAAGAAACAGATAATATATCAGTAGTGTAATTTGTAATTACATTTAAAAATCAGCCGTGCAACCATACATTTAGTGAGCCAGAAATGAAGAACCAGTATGAACCAATGTTCAAGAACAGATCATTTTAAAAATTAATTTAATTTTTGAAGTATGTAGCAGATTATTGTTTCATCACTGAGGTAGATAGATGGGATGAGAAATTTAACACCGAAAATAACATAAAGAATTGTGACAAACATAATAACATCTTGAAATTGAGTTCAAATACTGGTTTTCATTAAATAGAAAAATATTAGACATTATGTTGTTGATAACGTGTTTTTTGTTTGTTGACCAAGAGAGGAGACAAATTTCTAGTCATTGAACAGAGTTCTGTCAAAACCATGAACATAAGATCTATGTGTTTGGAATGGCGGAGAGCAAAAAATACTGTTCATTATATAGTTCTAGGTGAGTAGATGAATCAAGGCTAATATTGTTCATCATAACGTGTGTATTTATGACAAAATTTGATAGTATATCTCATACGGAGGAAATATATTCTTGCTGTTACATTTGCAAGGTCTCCAATGTGTTCAACATGCTGATGTGGATCGAAGCCTTCAAGTGACAAAAAAAGTTAACTTCAGCATGGCAAGTTCAATGGATTTGCAACACATTGGAATATGGAGTTGTTAAGTGCAAAGAGTTGGAAGAAGAATCAAAATTTGATAAAATCAAAGGAAGAGAAAAATGAATTATCTTACATTACTAGTCTCTCCCATAATGGAGATGATATTGTCATTCGTTGCAATCGAGAAAGTCTCATATATCTCAAATGTTCGAAGTAGGTAGACGACTGTTGACATATTTCGTTTGTAGGTGTCAAAAGGTATATTTGCAAGCTGTGGCAAGTACTGTTGAAGAATCTTCCCACTCATGGTACAATCAACAATTTTATTTTTAGTTTCTATAGTACATTGTAGAAAGTGTCCATAAGCAAAATCTGTGTTTTTTCCACATGCAATACATTGGCCATTTCTAGTGGTTGAGGATGGCGCCGACGAAGTTGGCTGGTTGCATGTTATGCACAGTAGCTAGTAAGGTTACAAATAAAAAAATTTTGCTGTCAAGGTACCAGTAACCTAGTATATGAAAGAAGATTCAGTTATGAGTTTGGAATGTCTATTATGTAGACTATGATTGCATTTGTATTTGAGAGGTGGTATTGTTATGTTACTTACCTAGATATTGGAGGAGAGAATGTTTTTTAGTGCTTTTATTGTACTTTCATCATTGAGGCGAGCAACATATGTTGATGGTGTTGTTTTTATGCTATTTGTTCCTCTTGGCCCACTACGGATGACATTTTTGAGAAGTAGGAGTGGTGTTGTGGTGGAATGCAGGATTTCATCTAGTGTTGTATAAGCTTGAGCATGGAACTCAAGCACAGTTACCTGCAAAGAAGATAAACATGACAGTCAGTATTATAAGTGATTTTATTTTGATAAAAGCATCAAGTTTGGAGTTAGATAAAGAATGAGAAGATTACAATGGATGTGTTTGAAATAGATTCCCCATCCTTGATGTGGAGCTCGTACTCCTTTGGCATCTACTTATGTGTTGCTACTATAACACCCAATGTGCCAATTGAGTAGTTATTATGTGAGTGGATAAGTTGGCATATTCTTGTATCAGGCATCAATTTTTGGTGGTGACAAACCTGGTCAATGGTTTGAATGGATGTCTAGGCTGTGAACTGGATGCAGAAATCTGCATCGCTTCTTTCATACTGTGTTTTCTTCTTGAGGGAGAAGTCTTTAATGTGGATGCTTGCTCTAGGCAAAACCTTTCTCATGAACTTGTCGATTAATTGATTAGTAATGTTTACTGTTATTGCCATGTATCCATCGTTGTCAATGAGATCAACATGAACTATGGGTGCTTTTGCTGGGCTTGTCATATTTTTGGCATAAGTAGGACCATAAGTAACAAGGACATCACTTTCAAAAAGAGTAGTTGTTTGTGTAGTATAGATATCTTCTATGCTAGATACATTGTTTTCTTCTGTTATGTGCCTATGAAAAGAATGAAATATTGTTCAAGGCTGTGCAATGAGATCGAAATGAACTAACGAGTCTAGGAACTAAAAAATATTTTATACCTTTTTGCTGGCTAAATGTCATGAGAGCCAGTGCTATCACCTGCAACATTTTGCTGGCGAGACAAGGAGGTGAACAAAGATCTCGACAATGTATTAAAAGTTAAAATTAGTAAAGAAAAAAAATATGTAAAAAATAGCAATGGATGTATGGAAAAGTATGTAATATTAAGTATATAATGTGAATACCTTTTTGTGGGTGTTGAAGTTTGCATTTGCAGCTGGTTCATATCAGCGCTGCTTTTAGCTTCATTCTGTTTTTTTTCAGATGAGTCCATGATAAATCTGTTCATAGGAAAATTGGACAGATTTTTTTTTTAGCCATAAGATAAATAGGCGAGTTTAACAAAAAAGACAATTAACCAAGCTGGATATGTTTCTTATGCAATGCAAAGGCAAAAAATTTATATGTGTTATAGTCGCTGCAAACATATGTATCCTTTTATTAATTTTCAGGAAAAATGCAACATACTTATGCTTTTATTAATAACAAAAATATAAAATTACCAATCAATAAAAAAAGGACTATGTATTGCTGCTAAATAAATACCATAGACATTTTGGCTTTGTAAGAGTGGATTCAATGTTTGTTCTCTACTTCTATGCCTTCCTAGATTAAGTTATGTTTATAATTATCAAACTTTTGGACTATCTGCTGTAAAAAATTCTTCAAATCCTACTAAACTAATAAATCATTTTTTAGACTAATCAAATTCATTTATGTCCTTTTCTAATGTGTATAGATATCTCCATATAGAACTAGGTGTTACGTCCTCTTTCTTTTCTGATATTTGAGGTCAATTTTCTAGAATCCCAACCCCGTTAGGGAAAAATGGTTGAGCATCTTGCTTTCTAGAGTTTGTTGTTCAACTTCTCCATAAAGGCTAGCTCAATGCATAAGTTTCTATAAATATTTAACAAAAAATTTGCTATATATATTTTAATTCATTCTCAAGAAGATATTAAAAAAATGTCCTTACATAGAGTAAAGTTATTTAGCACTAAATCCCATTTTGGCCAATCACAGTTCACTATAGGTTGCACCGAAACTATGAAGAGGACGGTGTGCATAATAATTGAAGTCTTTAATCATTGATCATTCATAGACAAGGTTAAAGATAGTTTTTAAAGTTATCAAGTTCACAATTCGAGCTACACTCTCAAGATTTCTAAACAATGGCTGAGCTCATGCTGTTATTGCATAATGTGAATCAATATCTGCTAGACTGATGGACCAACTTTAATCATTGATCATTCATAGACAAGGTTAAAGATAGTTTTTAAAGTTTTCGATTTCACAATTCGATATACAATCTCAAGATCTCAAAACAATGGCCGAGCTCAAGTCATTATTGCATAATGTGAATGAATATCTGCTAGACTGATGGACCAAATTTATTGTAGTGAGATATATCCAAACTTGGATAGGGCTCTTGAGAGTGCTCCTCATTGCCACTATAATGTTTAGCAAACTTAGTGAAACTTTAGGTTAATTCTTTTGGATCCCTTGGCAGGGCATTACATTTGGTATCAGAGCCCAAGTTTCTACATTGGGAGCTCTGGGTATATTGGAACGCCACTAGTGTTAACTAGTTGAACAAAAATGCAAACCTTAAACTATTATGTGTATCTCTTTCAAACTGAAAGATGAAACTAGTTGAATTGAAACATAATGTAAACTATTAGTTGCATATTTTTCATACTTCAACACTAAGACTTTAAACTAGAAACGACACTTTTACTATTTGCAAAATGTGTGTCTTTTATATATATGATTAAAAAATTTATGCATTATGGTTGTTATAGTATTTTGTATCTTGGATATTATTGTAGGATGGTATCTGGGACAAGATCTTCTATTAGAGGTCGTAGCCTTGGCCATGGCAGAGGCTGTGGATGAGACAGAGATATCAGTGTTCATGAGTCTATCCACGAGAGCCCCATTTAGGAAGAGAATTGGGAAGAGCATGTCAGTGAACATCAGGAAGAGAACCACAGAGAGGGACATGCCGAATCTGAGGAGGTTGATCTGAGGCAAATGATGCGAACCCTTATTGATCGCTTACCTCTTGTTCATGAGCAGGATAAAGCACACCAGACAGGACATGAGCATAGACATAGGTCTAGGAGCCCTCAGAGGGATCGACATAGATCCATTGTATCCTCTCAGATGAAGGACCTTCAGAGGTCCAAGATCAAACCCTTTAATGGGCAAGGTTCTGGGTATTTAGCTGAGCAGTGGCTTATTGCCCTTGATAGGATTTTTGCTATGCAGGACTTTGACAGTAATGTCAAAGCGAGGTTTGCCATTACCAACCTGGAGTTATTTGGGGCCACCTGGTGGACTATAGAGGAAAAGAAGTTGGGCATTAACATGGGTAGTGTCACTTGGGAGATTTTCTTGGAGAGCTTTCATGAGCGATTCCTACCAGAGGAATAGAAGCAGCATAGAGCAGATGAGTTCCATAACCTGAGACAGTACACTATGACCATTGTAGAGTATGAGCGCAAGTTCAATGAGCTCATGCCCTTTTTGGGATTCAGTGACAACCCAGCGCAGTTGGCACAACATTTCATTTGAGGCTTGAACAACCATTTTATTGGGGGTGTTAAGGTATTTGAGCCTAAAACCCTCAAGGATGCGGTACATCGAGCTATCCTGGTAGAGTAGAGTGTCAACCTTGGACAAGGGGGTTTTGTGGGAGTGCCTACTACAACAGGATCTAAGGGCAACCACAACTCCGGTGGAATCAGGAAGCCTCCCTTCCCTAAGAGGAATCAGTCTCAGCAGCAGCCTCAACAGCATAAGGGATTTTACCCTCAGGCACAGAGTGGTGGCGGTGGTTCCAACTCTAGGATCAATCAAAATGCTCAACGTAATAAATGAAATCAGCAGTCTCAGCCTGCATAGAGCAGCCAGTCTTTTGCTAGCAGGGATAGCCACCAACAGTCGAATGCACCACCTATAGGGAGAGGATCTGGTAGGGGCACGGGATGTTATTCGTGCGGACAGATTGGTCACATTGCAGCGTATTGTCCACAACGAGCATCTCATTATTCAGGACCTAGACCAGCGGCATCTGAGCCTACAATCGGGGATGCAGGTAGATCTCATAGAGTATTTGCAGTGGTGGATCACCGTCAGGAAGACCATCAGGGGACAGTAGTTGAGACTATAGGAGCTATCTGAGGTACACCTCTCTCTGTATTGTTTGATTCAGGTGCTACATATTCTTTTATTTCTCCATCTCTAGTTGTTAAGTGTAAGCTGGAGTCGGTTAAGAAAGATCATGGTTGGCAAGTGGAACTAGCCTCAGGCACTAAAGTTTCCATGGATTCTGTAGTTCATAAGTATGGACTTAGCATAGGAGGGTTTGAGACTTCAGTCGATCTTCGAGTTATTCCTCTTGGCTCCTACAATGTGGTCTTAGGTATGGATTGGCTTGGCTCTCATAGGGCTAGTATAGACTGTAGAAAGAAGACCATTATGTGTCAGGATGACCAAGGGAAGGATGTTGAGATTGTGGGGATACCGAGGCCTATATCTCTATGGATGATCTCTGCTATGCAATTAAAGTGAAGCTTTCGTAAGGGATGTCAGGTATTTGCCGTTACGGTAAATGAGCTAGATGAAGAAGACTCTATGAGGAAGACCCTAGCTCACCCTATTTTACAGGAGTATGCAGATGTCTTTTCGAGTGAGATTCCAGGCATGCCTCTGAAGAGAGACATTGATTTTACCATTGAGCTCACTCCAGGAGCAAAACCTATCTCTAGAGCTCCTTACCATATGACCACTCAGGAGTTAAGTGAGTTGCGTTTGCAGTTAGAGGAACTTTTGGCCAAGGGTAGTATTTGACCTAGTGTATCACCATGGGGAGCTCCAGTGCTCTTCGTGAAGAAGAAAGATGGTTCTTTGCGCCTTTGCATTGATTACAAACAGCTAAACAAGGTGACAATAAAGAACAGGTATCCCTTACCAAGGATGGATGATTTATTTGATCAGATCAAGGGAGCTACAGTATTCTCCAAGATTGATCTTAAGTCAGGATACCATCAACTTCACATCAAGGAGGCTGATATTCATAAGACTGCCTTTCGAACTCGCTACGAGCATTATGAGTTCACAGTGGTACCCTTTGGGCTGACGAACGCTCCATCAGTTTTCATGTGCTTAATGAATGGGGTGTTCCATTCCTATCTTGATAGATTTGTTCTTGTGTTCCTCGATGATATACTAATATATTCTAGGTCCCAAAAGGAACATGAGGAACATCTAAGTTTGGTTTTGCAGTCCTTGAGAGATAATCAACTTTATGCCAATGCAACAAAGTGTGATTTCTTTCAATCAGAGATACAATATTTAGGGCACGTTATTTCAGGTGAAGGTATCTCTGTAGACCCTACAAAGATCCAGGCAATAGTAGATTGGCCTGCACCCACTACTGTGTCGGAGATTCGTAGTTTCATGGGTCTAGATGGTTATTATCGCAAATTTTTCCAAAACTTCTCCAGAATAGCACATCCTATTACCTCCCTTCAGAGGAAAGGAAAGAAGTTTTTATGGACAGAAAAATGTGAAGAAGCATTTCAGAAACTCAAAGAACTTCTGACCAGTGCACCGATCTTAGCAGTACCTAATCTAGAAGGTGATTTCATGGTGTGTACAGATGCTTCCCTTGAGGGTATTGGAGCAGTTCTAATGCAGAATGGTCGAGTGATTGCATATGAATCACGCAAACTCAATGATCATGAGTTGAATTATCCTACACATGACCTTGAGTTAGCAGCAGTAGTTCATGCCTTAGTGAGATGGAGACATTTCTTGTTGGGACACAGATTTGAACTACATAGTGATCATCGTAGTCTTCAGTACATATTCACACAGCCTAATCTGAATGCTAGGCAGAGGCGTTGGATGGAGTTTTTGTGTGAGTATGACTTTGAGGTAAAGTATATCCAAGGGAAGGAGAATGTAGTAGCTGATGCTTTGAGTCATAGGAAACATGTGATATCATCTATGACTCTTAGTGTTGATTTGAGGTGTCAGATACTTTAGGCACTCCCCACTGATTCGTGGTATCTGGAGGTGTGCAGTGAGATCAATTCAGGGAGACCTTTGGAGGGTAAGTTTTCAGACTATGTCCTAGAGTTAGATGGCCTTTTGAGACATTCAGGAAGGATCTATGTGCCGCTACTGGATGAGCTTCGCATATTGATCTTATCAGAGGCCCATCGTGCACCTTACTCGGCACATCCAGGTGTCAAGAAGATGCATGCAGATTTGCGACATTTATTCTATTGGTCCGGGATGAAGCGCGACATTGCTGATTTTGTGGCTAGATGTCTTGAGTGTTAGAGAGTCAAGGCAGAACACCAGCATCCGGCAGGACTTTTGCAACCGAATCTCATTCCTTCATGGAAGTGGGACATCATCTCTATGGATTTCATAGTAGGATTACCTATGACCCCTCATCATCATGATGCTATCATGGTCACCGTTCATCGGTTGACTAAGGTGGCACATTTTTCACCAATCAGGTCTTCCTACACTGCAGCTTCTGTAGCTAATGTCTTCATGCGTGACATTGTGAGACTACATGGTATTCCCTGAAAGATCATTTCGGATAGGGATCATGTTTTCACTTCCGCATTTTGGACATCACTACAGCATGATCTTGGAGCGCAGTTGAATTTCAGTTCAGCATATCACCCAAAGACAGATGGTCAGACAGAGAGAGTGAATCAGGTTCTCAAAGATATGTTGAGGATGTACGTGATGGATAAGTAGACTCATTGGGAGGACTATCTCTACCTAGTGGAGTTTTCTTACAACAACGAGTATCACAGTTCTATTGGCATGGCACCTTTCTAAGCCTTATATGGACGCCCTTTCCGTACACCTTTGAGTTGGGATAGTCTTGAGGATCGCATCCTGTTGGTTCCAGAGATGCTTCGTGACATGGAGCAACAGGTTGTGCGTATCCGAGAGCACTTGACAACGACACAGGATAGGCAGAAAAAGTATGTTGATGCACATAGGATAGATAAGCAGTTTGCTGTGGGAGAGAAGGTTTTCTTGAGAGTTTGCTTCTTGAGAGGAATTATTTTAACATATTTATAAATTTATATATATATATATATCTTTAACAGATTTAAATATCAATAAAAATTTATTATAAAAAAAAATTGTATTTAAAAAAATAAATATATATATTAATCTTGGGGGGGAGGGAATTACCCCGTACCCACCCCCACTGCCGTGGCTCTGCCGACAGTACCTGCGTCGTAGGTACTGCGACGTCAGGTACAAAGTACCTGCCGTCGCAGGCCCTGCGACGTCAGGTACAAAGTACCTGCCGCTGCAGGCCCTGCGACCGCAGGACTGCGACAGGCCGTAGGCCCTGCGACCGCAGGACTGCGACAGGCCGTAGGCCTGTTTTAAGCCGACGGGCTTATTTAATACGTGCATTTTTTTTTTTTATAATTGTTTTAATTCATTTTTTTAAATTTGTATTATTTACAAAAAGTTTTATTATTATTTAAAATTTTAATTAATAAATTTTTAATATATTTTATTTAATAATGTTTTAATAATAACCTTTATTAATATTTAATAATTAAATATTAATGCATATTTATTTGAAATTAGTAATTTATTAATAGTTTTGTTAAACATTAATAAATTGATAGTTAATGAGACATAAAAGGGAATGTCTTAGGGAGATAATTATTAATCAATTTAATTAAAATTAGTTTAATTAAACTTAATTAATAATGAGAATTGTTAATAGAATTGAAGATTTATATAGCATTGATTTAAGTTAAATTGAAATGTCTTATTTAAAAATATAGGTTATTATTTTAATAATTAAATAAATAATTACCCTTTAATTATATTGATTAATTGGCTTAGAGTCAAAAGTGAAGTAATTGTACAATTTTATTCGAATATATATATGTATATATTGGATATATTTATATGTTAATTATGAGACGAATGGGTTAACGTATAGGTTAAACTGTGAACTTATTTTCTTGAAAACATACATTAAACTAGAAACAAAAATATTACACTTAACCTGATTACATATGTTTCAAATCAATCTAGCAGTGAGAATATGAACTATATTGTTTTGTTATACTGTCTATACTTTTGGGGTTTTGGATGGTCCTAGAGTGTTGACCAATTTAGGATGTTACCAGAGGCTGGGCCGTTATGCGATTGTGACGTTATGATTATTTGTTCTCGATCTTTCTAAACCCAACCATCGTGATGTGTCGATATGCTCTCTGATGGAGGTTTTTACTGGTTGTTATTGCTTTTCAGTTTCCTTGTGTGAGACTGAGGTGTATGTATTTGAGTTACCTGACTTAACCATTTTGGAGTCTTTGATTAGTTTTGTGTTCTATTATTGGGATTCTTTCTGGTTGCTCGTTGGAGAACCATGGGATATTGTGATTTATTATTGATGCCTTCATTTGCTGATAGAGAACTGTTGTGATCATTATGATTATCATTTGGATTTTTTCAGTCGCTTGTATAGGGCTGAGGTGATATTGTGATTTGTGATTTCATGAGCCCAGGGTAGGTTATCTATGTGTAGTGTCGGGAAGTGGCTTGCGATGGGGGCCGGGGCCCTAAGTGGCTGCCAGGGTAACCCATTGTAAGTTGTTTTAATAAGTGAAAACATCTCACCTAAATACTGACTTAAATGAACCTAATAAGATAATTGTATGTTCTCTCCCATGCCTTGAGTGCTAGTACAGACTAGGATGGGGTAGAGAGAATTTTTGGTTACGACCTTGCATTCCGTAGTATGCCTCGTCAGTACGAGAGGATACTAGTGGCCGCAGGATCACAGGGGACCCAGGATTCCTAAGGGATTGCTCGGGTAACTTCTGACATGACTTTTGCGATGACACTTTCCCGCTTGCATAGCAAGTTTCCTACGTGTCTTTGTGTGCCTCTGGGTCTAGATGTCTATCTATGTTGGAACCTTTTAGTTAGTATACTTTTAGAATTTCCTAGACTTAGAGAGTACTTGTGTTTTGTGTTTTGATACCTTGTTTGGGACTTGAGACTATCTCCTCAGCGCGGTGGGAGTGGACCATTTAGGTTCCACGCGGTTGGGTGGTAGTGCTTTTGCTCTTACCATTGAGATCCGTTTCATGGTCACCGTGACTGGAGTTTTCTTGGTTGGCATTTACCTTCATTCTGTTCATGGATGTTTTATCATTATGAATGTATTGATGTATCATGTATGGTGGATGATTTCATTTATTTTACTGTACTTTGTATCATGGATTTGAGGATGATGTATCTTTATCTTTACATATGTATATTCTTTTAAGCCTTTCATACCTTGTGAGATGTACAGTGGATGATTGAGCATTCCGAATTATGTCTTGAGTGTCAGAGAGTAAAGGCAGAACACCAGCATCCGGCAGGACTTTTGCAACCGAATCTCATTCCTTCATGGAAGTGGGACATCATCTCTATGGATTTCATAGTAGGATTACCTATGAGCCCTCATCGTCATGATGCTATCATGGTCACCGTTGATCAGTTTACTAAGGTGGCACATTTTTCACCAATCAGGTCTTCCTACACTGCAGCTTCTGTAGCTAATGTCTTCATGCGTGACATTGTGAGACTACATGGTATTCCCCGAAAGATCATTTCGGATAGGGATCATGTTTTCACTTCCTCATTTTGGACATCACTACAACATGATCTTGGAGCACAATTGAATTTCAGTTCAGCATATCACCCAGAGACAGATGGTCAGATAGAGAGAGTGAATCAGGTTCTCGAAGATATGTTGAGGATGTATGTGATGGATAGGCAGACTCATTGGGAGGACTATCTCTACCTAGTGGAGTTTGCTTACAACAATGGGTATCATAGTTCTATTGGCATGGCACCTTTCCAAGCCTTATATGGATGCCCTTGCAGTACACCTTTAAGTTGGGATAGTCTTGAGGATCGCATCCTGTTGGGTCCGGAGATGCTTCGTGACATGGAGCAATAGGTTGTGCGTATTCGAGAGCACTTGACAACAGCACAGGATAGGCAGAAAAAGTATGCTGATGCACATAGGACAGATAAGAAGTTTTCTGTGGGAGAGAAGGTTTTCTTGAGAGTACGTCCGCGGAAGAGTCTGATCTGTTATGGAAAGGGCTCGAAGCTAGCACCTCACTTTGTGGGACCATTCGATATTCTTGAGAGGATTGGTCCAGTTGCCTATCGTCTTGCTTTACCACCCAGCCTTGCTCACATTCACGATGTTTTCCATTTTTTAGTACTTAGATAGTATATCCCTGATGTTGTACATATTCTTGATTGGAATGCATTGCAAGTAGAGGACGGGCAGCTGGCTTTGGAGCCAGTTCGTATTCTTGAGCAGCGGGAGTTGACCCTCAAGGGTCGAACCATAGAGCAGGTAAGGGTCCAATGGGACCCTACTGATGACTCTTCAGCTACATGGGAGGATGCATCTAGATTACGAGATTTATATCCCTATTTGTTTATAGGCTTCCAGGAGTAAGCCTAAGTCTAAGGGGGGTGGATGTAGTGCCTGCCCCTAGTCTACATTTTTCTAGTTACATTCCTGATATCATTGCCAAACTCTTTTAGGCCAATTTATGTTTGATGATTAGTATTATTATTTTAGAGATTATCAGATGTTGTTTTACACTCAATTTATTATATGATGAGAGTACTTGGTACTCTATATTTCATGCATTTATGATGATTATTCAATGTTTTCAGTTATCGATGATGATTAGTTAGATGGTTTATTATCACATGTGCTTTCTTATGGATACTTACCCCATACTGCATGTGTATGGTGTGCGTGTTTGTTTTATTTATGTATGGTGTTTCTGATGTGGTTAAGGAAGGGAGTCGTAGTCACCTACTAGTCGAGATCTACACGATGCACCACTTCCTGCCATTGTCTGTTTAGCTTAGAATATTGTGTTTGTACATGCGTGGATTTTATGTAGGTTGCAGGTACCGCGTATCGACTTCCCTGAATTGCCAAGATGAGCATACCCTATCGCATTGTCTCAATGGTAAGAGAGGGGAGATAAACTCTTAAGTCCAATTCCTAAACCCTTTAGCCAATTGTCCTAATTGATAATTAGGGCAAGTATCTGAGTTAAGTACCCTCTGAATACATCAAAGGATGTAATTTCGTGATTATAACCCTTTTTGTTTGATTTAGTATGTATTTTTCTATGATGGGTTTTCGTATGTTGTTATATGAGTCCTTGATGTGTTTTCTATTAATTAAGTCTAATTAAAAAGATTAATTAATGATTTAATTTAATGGAGAATTAACATGATATCTTTAATATTTAATTAATTGAGAAATTAATTAAATAAAAGAATTAAATTTGGAGATAAAAGTTCAAAGATAAATTTAGAACATGATAATATTTATTTAATTTAATAATAATATATTTGGAGTTCATTTTTAAATAAATGCTAAATATTATTGTTATTTAAATTAATTAAATATGTTATCAATTAAGTTTTTAAAATAAATTAAAAGTTGAAAGATATTAAATTATTAAGGATTCTAGATCGCATGATCTAAGCATGAGTTTAAATATGAGAAATAAATTAAAAGATAAAATAATAGAAAATAATAATGTTATTTTAATTTCATAAAGTGCACATGAGATTAAAGTAATAAATTAATTTAAAATAGAAGTCAAGTGGAATATTAAGTAAAGTTATTTAATAACTCAACTTAATGTGCATGAAAAGATGAATGCAAAATAAAAGAAAAGATAATAAAGGTTAATTTGGAGTTAACTCAGTTGTGCAAAGAGTCTTCTCGGGTGAATGCACAATTAGTGCCCCGATTTGAGGAGAAAATTTCTTATCACAATTTTGGGGGTTCATTTTGGGGGGACACGAATTTGGATGGGAATTTTTGGGGAGACAACTTTTGGAAGCGAATTTCAGAAGGCTAATACCAAGAAAGATTTTTAGAGGAAAGTTATTGAAGGGGAGCGAATTCTCTCATAGTTTTTCAAGGATTTCGTATTAGCATCAGGATCAGGTAGGCTCTTGTGTTTTGATCGCTGATTATTTACGCAATTTTCTTATTTCCTGTCTTCTTTGTGTCTGTGGATTGTAGACCTGAATTCTCTATGATGAATGTTTAAACATTACAATATTGGAATTTATCAGATGCTTGTTAATTAACTTCTGTATACATAGGATTTAAATGGGAAGGGTTGAATCTAAGACTGAAATTCTAAATTAGAAGTTCGAATGGTTGACTATATTTTCTCTGTCAATATAATGAAGGAGACAATTTTTCAATATATTTATATATATTAAGAGGAATTATTTTAAGATATTTATAAATTTATATATATATCTTTAACAGATTTAAATATCAATAAAAATTTATTATAAAAAAAAATTATATTTAAAAAAAACTATATATATATTAATATTGGGGGGCAGGGAATTACCCCGTACCCACCCCCACTGCCGCGGCTCTGCTGACAGTACCTGCGTCACAAGTAATGCGATGTCAAGTATAGAGTACCTGCCACCACAAGCCCTGCGACCGCAGGATTGCGGCAGGTTGTAGGCTTGTTTTAAGCCGACGGGCTTATTTAATACGTGCATGTTTTTTTTTATAATTGTTTTAATTCATTTTTTTAAATTTTTATTATTTACAAAAAGTTTTATTATTATTTAAAATTTTAATTAATAAATTTTTAATATATTTTATTTAATAATGTTTTAATAATAACCTTTATTAATATTTAATAATTAAATATTAATGCATAGTTATTTGAAATTAATAATTTATTAATAGTTTTGTTAAACATTAATAAATTGATAGTTAATGAGACATAAAAGGGAATGTCTTAGTGAGATAATTATTAATCAATTTAATTAAAATTAGTTTAATTAAACTTAATTAATAATGAGAATTGTTAATAGAATTGAAGATTTATATAGCATTGATTTAAGTTAAATTGAAATGTCTTATTTAAAAATATAGGTTATTATTTTAATAATTAAATAAATAATTACCCTTTAATTATATTGATTAATTGGCTTAGAGTCAAAAGTGAAGTAATTGTATAATTTTATTTGAATATATATATATGGGATATATTTATATGTTAATTATGAGACGAATGGGTTAATGTATAAGTTAAACTATGAACTTATTTTCTTGAAAACATACATTAAACTAGAAATAAAAATATTACACTTAACCTGATTACATATGTTTCGAATCAATCTAGTAGTGAGAATATGAACTATATTGTTTTGTTATACTGTCTATACTTTTGGGGTTTTGGATGGTCCTAGAGTGTTGACCAGTTTAGGACATTACCAGAGGCTGGGCCGTTATGCGATTATGACGTCATGATTATTTGTTCTCGATCTTTCTAAACCCAACCATCGTGATGTGTCGATATGCTCTCTGATGGAGGTTTTTACTGGTTGTTATTGCTTTTCAATTTCCTTGTGTGAGATTGAGGTGTATGTATTTGAGTTACCTGACTTAACCATTTTGGAGTCTTCGATCAGTGTTGTGTTCTATTATTGGGATTCTTTTTGGTTGCTCGTTGGAGCCATGGGATATTGTGATTTATTATTGATGCCTTCAGTTGCTGATAGAGAACTGTTGTGATCATTATGATTATCATTTGATGTTTCTTAGTCACTTGTATAGGGCTGAGGTGATATTTGTGATTTGTGATTTCATGAGCCTAGGGTAGGTTATCTGTGTAGTGTCGGGAAGTGGGTTGCGATGGGGGTCGGGGCCCTAAGTGGCTGCCAGGGTAACCCATTGTATGTTGTTTTAATAAGTGAAAACATCTCACCTAAATACTGACTTAAATGAACCTAATAAGATAATTGTATGTTCTCTCCCATGCCTTGAGTGCTAGTATAGACTAGGATGGGTTAGAGAGAATGCTTGGTTATGACCTTGCATTCCGTAGTATGCCTCATCAGTACGATACTAGTGGCCGCAGGATCACAGGGGACCCGAGATTCCTAAGGGATTGCTCCGGTAACTTTCGACTTGACTTTTGCGATGACACTTTCTCGCTTGCATAGCAGGTTTCCTACGTGTCTTTGTGTGCCTCTAGGTCTAGATGTCTATCTATGTTGGAACCTTTGAGTTAGTATACTTTTAGGATTTCCCAGACTTAGAGAGTACTTGTTTTTTGTGTTTTGATACCTTGTTTGGGACTTGAGACTATCTCCTCAGCGCGGTGGGAGTGGACCATTTAAGTTCCATGTGGTCAGGTGGTAGTGCTTTTGCTCTTACCATTGAGATTCATTCCGTGGTCACCGTGACTGGAGTTTTCTTGGTTGGCATTTACCTTCATTCTGTTCATGGATGTTTTATCATTATGAATGTATTGATGTATCATGTATGGTGGATGATTTCATTTATTTTACTGTACTTTGTATCATGGATTTGAGGATGATGTATCTTTATCTTTACATATGTATATTATTTTAAGCCTTTCATACCCTGTGACATGTACAGTGGATGATTGAGCATTCTGAATTAATTTGTCAAGAGGCATTCAGAACAAATGTATATTATGGACATTGGAGTTTTTGATTATTCTTTCATATGTATGTGGTAGTTGTTAGACTTAGAGTTAATTAAATTTAAATGTGACTCAACGTCTTGGGATCCTTAAGGAATGTAACTTGTGATGTATGTTTTTTGATGATTACATGTTATTGCTTCTGCTACTATGTGTTTGATGTGTATGTTATACCTTCTTACTTTAAAAGAAAAAAATGTTTAGTAAACTTAGTAAAACTTTAGGTTAATTCTTTTGGATCCCTTGGCGGGGCGTTACAGAAATGTGTAAACACCTATAAAGCATTGGATTCCTGTGACTTACTAAAACTGGGCGAAATTGCCTATAGGAAACTAAGGTAACTTAATTACAACATGTAAACCTTAATGTTCTACTTATAACTGAATCTGTCTGGATTTTTTATAATATCATGTTTAACAATAAATTTCATACTTGATCCTAGATAAAAGGTTTCATTTGTGATTACAAATATCTAAATGGTATTCAACAAGTCACCAATACATTCATAATCTCAATAAAATTGCATTTGCAGAACAACAAATTCTATATGGAAAATCATCAATCAAAGATGAAGGAATGTTCAAAAGGAAACTATAGAACTACTTATGTAAAATCTATCTAACCATCAAAGTCATAAATCAAAATTTTTTTGAATACTAAGTTTTCTTCGGAGCCAAGTAAATAAGGCATTTATTTGGAAAAAAATAAAAATAAAAGATTGGCAAGGTTTCCCACGTGTTGCCAAATTCTTCTGAGTTTATTCTTCATTTTACTAAGCTAATTGATTTTAAGGAATATTTTAAATTCTGAAGAATCAAGTCCAAGTGAAGATTGAATCTATTGAAACTTGGGGCCACAGGTTTTTGAACTATAACCAAAGAAATGGTTTAAATGGCTCTTATGCAAACTTTGTGCTGTGTGTGACATAGTATCTAATACTATAAGTGTATGCCTAAAATGTGGGCACACTACTATGGGTCATTATATCCAAGATTTCTCAAAAGAGAGGTCTTGAATGGCGACTCATAGCTCTCTATTCATGGAGTGCAAGGGTTTCCAATGGAGACCCTCAGTTTGACCTAGTTCATGCCCATGCAAGTACACTATGAAATGAGAGATTCAAAGAGGAAAAGAAAGAGTGCTAGTCTCCATGATCATCAAATATTTATGAAAATGAAGATGCAAGCTAATCTAAATGATAACAATGCAAAACAAAGCAAGATCTAATCTATGAAAGCAAGATCTAATCTATGAAAGCAAATATGACTCTAAACTAATATGCAAATGCAATGATAAAAGCCCATGATGAAAGTCATAGGTGCAAGAGAGAATGAGACAAGAAGATAGAAGTTCTCCACAAAAGTTTTAGCATTCAAAACTCCTTCTTCAAAATTTTCTCTCCAGTCCTGCAGCATAACAATAGCATAATCATGGGTATCCAAAATGAGGAGAGGGCTCTCCCTTATAAAGAAGATTGGACGATCTAGATTGAGAGGAAAAAGATTTAATCAAGGGTGGAGAAATAATGATCCATGTGAAATAAGGATCCACCAATGAGAAAAGAGGAGTGGTTGAGAAGAAAGTAGAAAGATAAGTCCCACTTAGAAATATGTGCATTTAAGTGTAGAGAAATTAAATAAAATAATTTCTTTTATTTCTTTTTTCATCAAAAAGAGATATTTAAGTGGGATTTTCATTTAATTAAAAGGCAGCGAGTTCTTTTAATTAAATAGTAGATATTTAATTAAATTAAAAAAAGGGTTTTTCTCTTAATTAATTAAATGTGGATGAATTATTTAATTAAAAGAGAGGTTTTCTTTTAATTAAATGGGGACTTATTTTATTTAATTAAAAGAGGAGATTTTATTTTAATTAAATAAGACTTAGGATAAAATGATCAACCTTAGAAATAAAATAATTGAATTTGATCAAGGAAATTGATTGAAATTGATTTAATAAAATATTACATACCATTGATTCAAAAAATTTGATAAATTGATAAATTGAACAATGGGGGCCCATAGTCTAGGCAACCATTTTAGGGTGCATACATTTGCCCCTCTTTGACTAATGTGTGATCGATTTGGGAACACATGTAGTCAAAGAAAGAAATTGAAGTGTGATGTTGATTTGGGATCACAAAACAACCCAGATGTGTGGTCGAATCGAGAACACATCAGGAAAAAGAATACAAATAAATTTTGACTTGAAAAAGTCAACGATAAAATTGATAAAAATGAATCAAAGATTGAATTTGATAATTATTGCCCCCCTTGTGATCGAAATCGAAATGAGATAGAGGAGAAACAACAAATTGATAAATTTAATCAAATCGTACAAAAGATAAGGTTCTTGATGTAAGATGAAAGATATAAGAATCATAGAACCAAGGTAGATCATCAAGCATGAAATATTATGCCCCAAAGGTGATTTAGAAGAAAAAAAGTGGGGAAAAAGAAAATGGAAGATAGAAGTTTGAAAGATATAGAAAGAAATAGAAAGAAGAAAAGAAAATGCCCCAAAATCAATCAACTGTTTTGGATAGAAATTTCAATTGAGATCATGAAAGAAGATAAGGAAATGAAGATCAAAACATGACCACAATTGATTAAAAGTCCACAATAAATATGAAGGGAGAACCCTCTCAAACTCATAATGCAACTTGAAAATGCAAACTAACATGAAGTCTAATAATGCAAGCTACATGAAAATGCAAAGGTGTACTTGCAAAAGAGCAACTATAACATAGGATTTTTGTGTTCATCATTCATTAGAGAATGTAAAAGAAATTATTTTCATCATTTGGCCATTATTGACGGACATCAAAAAATCACACAATCATCACTAGTCACAAGTGCAACTATGAAGATATGAATGTAATTGATATTAGATTGGAATGTGGAAAGATTCTAACATAAGCATCAAAGACATAAAGGTCAAGATGACTTTTATGTTAGCTTACCCAATTTAATGTAGCAAAACCATGCTTGCATCAAGGCATAAATACCAAGATGACCATAAGAACGGTTGTGCAAAAACAATCAAGGATGATGCCTCAAATCTCTTAAGTGTTTCAAGGGGACAACAAGAGACACTCTAGAGTTTCAAGACCACACTCGCAAGCAAAAATAAAATAAAAACATGTCCCATGCCCCAAATCCTCTAGCAATGCATCATGGAGAGACTTATCAGACAAGGACACTCAACGAAAATCAATAATAGTTAGCACACAAAGAAAAAATCATGACATAAGTCAAGCATTAAGTGTTGCGTTTAAAATTTAAGTGTGTTAATTGATACTGAGTTTCGAGGATAAGGATCAAATGCTTGCAAGCAGAAAAGATCACATGATGATACTGGGTAAGACCAAACCAATAAGTGTTGAAAAACACTCGATGTCAACGGTTGTATTGAAAAATACAATTGAGGTGGTGTTGAAAAACACCATTTGCGAGGTGTCCTAAAGACTAACACATCCAAGAGACCAAAGCTAACATAGTTATGCCCCCTAGACAAAGACCAATTCCAAACCAAGGCAACAAGGACAAGGCTTGGTGGAGAAAGGCTAAGTGTCGAGGACACACGTGAAGAAATAGGGGTGCAAAGGTCTCAAGTAGTGCTCGTTTCTAGGTTTTCACCACTTGGATTCTTTTATTTTTTAATTTTTTCAGGACTGTTTATAATTTTTTTGTATTTTTTGCTACCAAGGTGCCCGTTTCTAGGTTTTCACCAAGGCACTTTTTCTTTTTCTTTTTTTTTTTTGTATTTTTGGAATTTTTTTTTTTTTTGGAGATACATTGAAGTGTCTATTGCTAGGTTGTCACTAAGAAGATCATTTTTTCAGGACATTTTTCAATTTTTAGAATTTTCACAATATATCATTTTTTGGAGTTTTGAAATATATCAATTTTTTTTTTGAATTTTTAAAATATATCATTTTTTTGTATTTTTTCAGGATCAATAAATATGTACAAATAATATACAATGCCCCCAAACAAAAATAAGGACCAAACTCTCAAGCATGATCACATCGTGCAGTCCCAATGTTTAGCAAGGTAGAGGACATGATAGAGCAACAAGCTGATAAATATGATGGATAAGGAAGGAGTGTATGAAGTAAGTGAAAGTGATCTTCAAGGATTGACTCCTCAAGAGTACCCAATCTAGGAAAAAATTATCATGTAAAGCATATTTGGACAAGAAATGAAAGGCCAACATTAAATAATTCATGAAAGCATAATGTAAAAGTGGGAAAGATGCAATCCAAAGGAGTAGACATGTCAAGGGGCTTCATAGCATCTTATTGTGCTCTTTTTTTATTAGATCAAGACCAAAGGGGCAAAGGGGAAAAGGATAGTGAAAGACTAGAATGAATGGAGGAAAATAGATATGAAGGCTAAACATAAAAGGAATGAAAACAAGATCATCATAAGATAGCTCACAAGATAGCCAAATGTTTGTGCATAGGTCAACATTGTCAAGATCAAAGAGAGAAGATAGAATGGATGAAAGATGTAGAAAAACTATGCATGATGCCTGATTGTCAGGTTTTCATCATAGTACTTATCCAAGGTGCCACAAGGGAGTGGTTTTCACCATAGGATGAATTTATTTTTGTTTACTTTTGCTACCAAGGTGCCTGATTACCAGGTTTTCACCAAGGCACATTTTCAATTTTTTCATTTTTCTTTTCTTTTTTTTTTTCAATCTTTTTCAATTTTTTATTTTTTATTTTTATTTTTTCTCTTTTTTTGGAAGAAGTCAAGATTTTTACATAATGCTCCTTGAAATTTCAAACCATAACATGCAAAGGAGTTGAAATGGTATGCTCAAAGATGTTGATAGGGAGAGGAAGATGGAAGACAAAAATGGAGGATATGGCTTTGTGCAAAGCAAGTGGGATTGGGAAATGGAAATGAAGGCAAGATCAACGTCAACACACACCTTGAAGGGTGGTGAGAGGATGGAGAAAATGTGAATGAAGGAATACATGAATGAATATGGTGAGTGGATAGAAGAGGATGTGGTTTAGGTGCATGGAATGGAAGAATGCTTTTGGAAGAAGATAAAGTGGAAGTCTTTGGAAGCTTGAATGTCAACTTCAATTTTTGTTCAACATTAGAATCTCTCAAGAGAAACTTTGGAATCCATATAGCCGTAGGCATCTTTTCATTTATTTTTGATGATGTAGAGATAATATCTTCAATAATGGATTTTGGAACCCATACTTGTCTTATAATTTTTTTTAAAGATATTTCTTTTGACTTTATGCCCCCATGTCGATTAGAAGAGACATGGTGGTCCTCTTTTTTATATGGATTCTTGAATTGCTTCTTTTTCTTGTATTGAACATTTAGGTTACTTCCAAAAGACTTGAGACTTGTGGAAGAAGAAGGATGATATGACTGGTTTAAGTGAGTGGGTGGATGAAAAGGATTCAAGGATATGCATCTACGTTGATCTTGAGAAAATATAGAAGAGGGAGGGACATAAGGACCCAAGATGGATGATGAATTAGGAGAGTTGGGAGGGGAAAGTGAAGGGACATAAGGACCCAAGATGGAAGGAAAATGTGAAGGATTTAGTATTGGTGGGGGAGGTCCAAGGATGGATGTGGAAGATGCAAAAGGGTAATCAATAAGTTCATTAACATCTATATGACAATCAAGGACATTAACATCTTTAGAGCGAGCATTAGGATTTTCAATAGGATCATGCACATCTTGAATAGGAGAAACTTATTTGATAGGAGTAATTAAAGCTTGAGAAGACTTAGGAAGAGTAGAAAGTGGAAGGGAACATGGTGTGGTAGAACAAGAAGATTGAAGACTTTGATCTTGACAAAGATCTTTGGATAACATAAGCATAGAATTGTTCTCTTGATTTTCAATAGGCTCAACATTGGAAGTAACAACATCATTTTTAATAACTTTAATGGAAGTATAATCTTTGGAAGGAGCAAGTGTACTAAGGTCATTTTTATTGTCAATAAGCTTAGTGGTGCAAGCAGTATCTTGATCTTGCTTAGGAGAAGACTTAAGACATGGTGGAATGAATGAGAAAGGGTGTAAGGGATCAAAGAACCATGAAACGTATCAGAGACATCGTGAAAATAATTGGATGACATTGAGGGTTCTTGATCTTGATCTTTCTTTATATTCTTTTCTTTATCATTTTTAGAGTCCTCTTGACATGAAGCCAGTGCTAAGGAGAAGGAAGCATGTTGGAATTGTATGGAAGACTTTGGAATAGATGATGAAGGACTAGTTGAAGTAGGCATTATAGTGCATGAAGGCTTAGGATCTTTAGGTTTAGAATTATTGGAAGTATTTGTAGCCAAGTGAAGGTTAGCTTGAGTTTCTTTAAGAGGTAGCCCTTGAGGATAACTATAGGGAACTGCATGAAAAGCATTAGGATCTTTGTTGGATGAAAGATTTGTAGAAGATTTGAGAGACTAAAAATCTTTAAGGGGTGTATGGATAGTGGAGGAAATCGAAGATGGAAGAGAACCATAGTGAGACAAAGGTTCAACATTAACATGATCTTGCTCAAGAGTGTAATCTTTATTTTTAGCATGAAGGTTTTGAGAAGAGAAACTCTTATGGCATTGATGTTTTATTTCAGCTGAAAAAAATGCTTTCTCTTCCTCAAAAAATGTAGATTTATCATTTAGGTATTGTTCACAAAATTTATCAATGTTGTTTTCAATATTTGAGTCATATGGATTACCATCAATATCTATATGTGACTCATCCCCTTTAAGCACAAGTGTAGGACTAGGACTTTTAAGATGTGTAGGAATATAATAGTCATCATCATCATAATCATTGTCACTATAGGCATTATAGATAGGCATATCACAAGACTTTTCATGTTGTTCATTATGGTCTATAAGAGGAATAAGACTCTTGGTAGAAGTAGAAGAAGAATGATATCGTGAAGAAGAAGTAGGTGAAAACCTACATGAATGGTATTTAGAAGAATCATCATAAGAATTGGAATATGAAGAATGAGAATGATATTTAGAAGAATCATGATAAGACTTAGAAGATGAAGAATGTGAATGATATTTAGAAGAATCATGATAAGCCTTAGAAGATGAAGAATTTGAATGATATTTAGAAGAATTGTGATAAGTCTTAGAAGATGAAGAATGTGAAGGATATTTAGAAGAATCATGATAAGTCTTAGAAGATGAAGAATGTGAAGGATATTTAGAAGAATCATGATAAGACTTAGAAGATGAAGAATTTGAATGATAATTAGAAGAATCATGATAAGTCTTAGAAGATGAAGAATGTGAAGCATATTTAGAAGAATTGTGACAAGACTTAGAAGATGAAGATTTTGAACAATATTTAGAAGAAACATAGTGAGACTTGGAAGATAAAGAATATTTGGAAGAAGGATATTGTGATTTGATCTTGCACATGATCCTAGAAAAGGTGTCTAATTTATCCATTTTCTTTAACATTCTTGTCACAATGTTAGCATCCATATGTATCTATTGGAGTGACAACAATTTTCAAATTCAGCAAGAAGGTCAAGATCATCTTCTCTCAAGTGAGGGTCCATTGCAAGATAGTTGAGATCCATGGTTTTAGAAGAAGAAGAATCAAGCATGGAAGAAGAGAAAGGATGAATAGAAGAAGGTAGACTATATGATAATAAGAGGAAAAGAATCAAGAAGACATGAAGAAGAGGAATAATGGAAATGGGAGATTATAAAGACATGGAAGATGAAGAAGAAAGTAGACCAAGAGTCCTTTTGAGAAATTTGATACCATTTGAGATCATTTGAATGTTGAGCAACATGTAATAGAACTTGTAATCAACATGAAAGAAAAGGTAATAGTTGATAGGATAACCCTAAGAAATGTTGGTACCAAACTAGGATAGTAAAAGCACTAACTTGTCCAAAAGAGAAATGGTAAGATAAGATATTGCAACAGGCATAAACCAACACTGCCACAAAGGTGCTCACAACTTTGGGTGAGTACCCTAGCACATATGGACCGGGAGGATGATTTACCCAAATTATAAATAATTAAAATTATTTTTTTATGAAAGTGAATGGAAAAGAGATTACTAAGACTCTCCAAGTGTAATATCAAAAGATCCAAGTGTATATCTTTCTCAACAAGGACGGTTTCTAACTCACCAACTCCAAACAAGGTCTCTTGTGAAATCAATGACTACTTATTCAAGAGTCAAAGCACAATAACTTAAGGTGCAAAAAGGCTTCTAACAATGGGGTAAGTAGCCTAATCCAAATAGGATCAACCTAGGGAGACTAGAAATAATGTGATAACAAAGTTATTTGATCATAAAGTCTCAACTCAAGAACTCAGATTTTGTTTATTTTAAATGTCCAACTAGATGTATCGATAGATTCTTAATCATGAACCAAGCATGCAAGATATCAATCAGGGATTCCAAGAAAATATCTTTAAACAATGAGCAAGGGACAAAGCAACCTTGCACATGAACAAGAATAGTGTCATAGTATCAATCTAATCCCTTGAACCACTACTGTGTATGTTCTCAAAATATTTTTCAATTATGCACATAGTCTTAGAAAAAAAAATTTGGTAGCACTATGGGTCTTAGTCATGTTCAACTATGCAGCTTTTGCAATCTAGAGTGGGTGAAATCCAATCCTGACGTACTAGAGTTTTGACATATTTTGAGAATTTAATCAATTGGAGATACTGAGGAGATCTGACACCCCAACAAAAGACTACATCTGTGAGGATTTCCCCCACAAGGACATTTATATAGTGGTTGCTACTACCACGTCAAAAATGGCTATTACCACTTGAGGTACCGTCAACATGGTTGACCCAATAAAGGAAATGTCCACTCTAGTTTAACCCTCTTTAATCAAGGTAGACTCACAAAGTTGTACCACATGGGGACTTGGTTTGGATTCAAGGGTTCCAAGTTTCTGATGTGCCCAAAAGGGAATAGAGCATACTCCTCTAGCCTCTTCACCTTACCCAAACATAGCAAAAAAGATTCTTTGACATGCTAATTTGAAATCACCTCATCAACTATTTGAAAAATTTAAGCAGAATAGTGAAATATTAACAAATATCCTTCCCTACCTACAAGGGGATCTGTTGTCAAGAGGAGCTTTGCATGTAAAGCAAGCAAATGAAGCTCAGTTTCTCAAGATCTCTCAAATAGTGTTCATAGGGCCTAATTATTATGTGAAACACAAATGTGTGAAAGCAAATCTAGATTCAATTTTAAAGCCCCAATTGAAGTGTGAATCTATGAAAGCATGTAAAAACACTCAAGCCAAACACATGAGATTTTTATTTTAGTTACAAATCTAAATGTTTTAGAGTTCAAATAAAATACCTAGTAATCCTTGCAATGCATCTTTTCTTTGTTGTACCTTTTGTTTATGCTTGAATGCTCGCTCGCAACAAACAAAGCCACAAACAAAACAAACAAACACAAGATATGCAATATATGTCCAACTCATGCAAAACTAGGGTTAGCTATAAAAATCTGAATTATAAGATTGATAATAATCAATAAGTAACCCAAATGAAAGCCCACATCATGCATTGATTTATTGTAAAAATTAAATGCAAGCTATTCATTAAATGCCCTTTTTTTCAATTGATTTTTGACCTAGTCATAAAGATTGGACCTAGATGATATGAATTCGGATCCAAGACTCAAAATATAGAAAAGTAACCCCTATAAAAAATCAGAGGGCTTTCCAAAAATGCAAGAATTTTGAAAAGGTCTTTTAATTTGTGCCCTAGGGAGTCATTTTTATCAAAACAGACCAATTTTTATAAATCAAATTATTGACCCCTAATATGATCTCTAAAATCAGAACACAAAGAACAAACTCTATTTAAAATTTAGAGAGTTTTCCAAAATTGTAAATTTTTTTCGAAAAATGTGCTAATTTACTCCCAAAAATGATTTTTTATGAAAAATAAAGGAAAAATCATAAAAAATCTGAAAATTGGATCAAAGTTTTCCAGATATATCACAACCTTGCAAAAAATATTTTAGATAAAAATACCTAGCCATTTGAAAGATATGATCAAATCTTTCAAATCTAGGGTATCTTTGAGTCTACAAACAGATCTGCATAAAAACTAGCAAGCAAAGGTGGGTTGCCCCATGGTGAGCACCAAAAATGTATGCCTAAAATGTGAGCACACTACTATGGGTCATTATATCCAAGATTTCTCAAAAGTGAGGTCTTGAATGGTGACTCATAGCTCTCTATTCATGGAGTGCAAGGGTTTGCAATGGAGACCCTCAATTTGAGCTAGTTCATGCCCATGCAAGTACACCATGAAATGAGAGATTCAAAGAGAAAAAAATAGAGTGCTAGTCTCCATGATCATCAAATATTTATGAACATTAAGATGCAAGCTAATCTAAATGATAACAATGCAAAACAAATCAAGATCTAATCTATGAAAGCAAGATTTAATCTATGAAAGCAAATATGACTCTAAACTAATATGCAAATGCAATGATAAAAGCCCATGATGAAAGCCATGGGTGCAAGAGAGAATGAGACAAGAAGATATAAGTTCTCCACAAAAGTTTAGCATTCAAAACTCCTTCTTCAAAACTTGCTCTCCAATGCTGCAGCATAACAATAGCATAATCATGGGTATCCAAAATGAGGAGAGGGCTCTCCCTTATAAAGAAGATTGGACGATCTAGATTGAGAGGAAAAAGATTTAATCAAGGGTGGAGAAATAATGATCCATGTGAAATAAGGATCCACCAATGAGAAAAGAGGAGTGGTTGAGAAGAAAGTAGAAAGATAAGTCCCATTTAGAAATATGTGCATTTAAGTGTAGAGAAATTAAATAAAATAATTTATTTTATTTCTTTTTTCATCAAAAAGAGATATTTAAATGGGATTTTCATTTAATTAAAAAGGAGCAAGTTCTTTTAATTAAATAAGAGATATTTAATTAAATTAAAAGAGGAGTTTTTCTCTTAATTAATTAAATGTGGATGAATTATCTAATTAAAAGAGAGGTTTTCTTTTAATTAAATGGGGACTTATTTTATTTAATTAAAAGAGGAGATTTTATTTTAATTAAATAAGACTTAGGATAAAATGATCAACCTTATAAATAAAATAATTGAATTCGATCAAAGAACTTGATTTAAATTGATTTAATAAAATATTACACACCATTGATTCAAAAAATTTGATAAATTGATAAATTGAATAATGGGTGCCCATAGTCTAGGCGACCATTTTAGGGTGCATACAGTAAGTACCTATGTTTCTTTTGTACAAGCCTACAATAGTACATGATGCTAAATCTAACTGATCTATTGACAAACTTGCAACCGAAACATAATAATTATTTGATAGAATTTACATTGTTTAATATGATGGTAAATTAGAAAATTAAACATTTAGGAGAAGAAAAAATAACTATTTTAAATAATAAATTCAAATGAATAAAAATGGAAATATCAATGAAATAAAAAATAAAAAGAGAAGCTTGGCATTTCTCAATGAAGAAATGTAGGTCATTGCAATCTTAAAGGGGGCATATGATTAAATAAATAAATAAAGATGTGCTTAGTAAAGTTTAAGGGAGAAAAAATTGATAACATAATTATTTTCTTTTCTACCTATTATAGCTTAAGTGACATTTTACAATGTCAGTGACTGTGAAAGCTATATCCTTGATTGCAATAAAAGTAAATGGACCCTGTAAGTGCTATTGGTGAAAAGAGTCAAAGACAAGCAGGGTTTGAGCTCTGCAGCTTTTTCTATCTATGGAATTCGAAGATATGGCATTCTCATTGATTATTACAAAAATAGAGGTTGAGAAGTCAGAGGCCAACAATATAGATTTGGTAAAACTTGTTCAAAAGGAGCTAAATCTCTTACGCACTTCATACCTCAATAGTTATATAATGCGGGCTAAATGGCCTAGCAGGAAGGTTGAAAGAAAGCAACATTTCTTTTGGCATTTCAGGGATGGTAGAGATTTAAAAGCACTTTATCCAAGTTGCTCTGCCTATGGAAAGTATGTCAATATTCAAGAAATAATTTTATGTCATCTCCCCTTTTCAAAGAAAGGCAAGGGTTCCTACTAGGAGAATTTAAAAACCAAATTGGCAATAGAAAATCTCTTATCCAAAAACAAACTGCAGGGATACAAATTAAACATCATGATTTTAAATCTATTTTGTGTGTATCCCAAGCTAGCCTTACAACACAACTATGGAGTACTGATCACATAGAGTTTTATGGCCTCATGGGCAATGATGGATTTATTTCTTTCACCTTGGATTTGTAGCATAGTTTTATTTCAAACTAAGATGATTGTTTAAGTGATCCTTCTAACATCTATCATCGAAAAACTTGGGAGATCACTCAAGTAGGCATAAGGGTATAATTGTTTGAAACCAGTTGTTAGCAAAGATTGGAGAAAGTTGATTAAAAGGCTGTATTTTGATATGGTGTCAAGGTGGTTAAGGGATTAATGGACACTTTAGCGATCAAAGAAGAAAATAAATTATAGCTACATAAACACAATAGAGATTTTGGCATGGTAAGAGTGAATTCAGTGTGTCTTCTTTACTTCTATCTCTTCCTAGATTAAGTTAAGCTTATAATTTTCAGACTTCTAGACTATTTGCTATAAAAGAATCTTCAAATCCCACCCAACTACTTAGTCCACTTTGAGATTAATCAAATTCATTTACATGCTTTTTTTATCTGGATATATATGTCTAATAGAACTAGGTTTTATGTCCTCTTTCTTTTTTGATGTTTGAGGTCAAACTTCTAGAACACTCTTGGAGAAAAATGGATTGGGCATCTTTCTTTCCACAGTTTTGTTCAGCTTCTCCATAAAGGGTAACTCAAGCCACAACTTCCTACAAAACTTGAAGGAAAAAGTTTAGGTATATATTTTAATTCATCCTCAAACAGAAATAAAAATATGACCTTACATAGAATAAAATTATTTAGTTCTAAATCCCATTTTGGCCAATTACAG
Source organism: Cupressus sempervirens (assembly GCA_028749045.1). Classification (NCBI taxonomy): domain Eukaryota; kingdom Viridiplantae; phylum Streptophyta; class Pinopsida; order Cupressales; family Cupressaceae; genus Cupressus; species Cupressus sempervirens. The sequence goes on from CM053786.1 coordinate 325,219,782, forward strand.
TACATTATAAGGTGCACATAAACTATGAGGACGATGTTGTGCATAATAATTGGAATCCTTGTTCCTTGATAATTCTAAGACAAAGTTGCAAAACACTTTTTAAAGTAATTGGGTACAAAATTGAGCAACATTGTCAAGATTTGAAAACAAGGGCCAAGTTCAAGTCATTATGGCACAATGTCAATGACTATCTGCTAGATCGATGGACCAAGTTTACTATAGTGAGGACGCAAGCCCATTAATTTGACTTAATCATATTTATTTAATGTAGGTTTTTTAGATCCTCAATATGATAAAAAGGTGTAGTGACAGACATTTGTAGAAATTGATCTAGACAAAGAATAGGTAGATCAAATTATGGCCAGTAATTTTCCAAGGAGGAGGCTTTTGGCTCCTGTATAATAAGGCTAGGCTAAGTTGGAGCATAGCATAAGTGGCAACCAAAATTAATGGGCTTTTGCCTTTAAACTAGTCGTTAAGAATTGATCCAATAAATTTTCAATTATGAAGATAGAGTTGGCCAATGAAGGAAACATAGTTGGAGACAAGAAGCACATATTGCACAACACCAAATTACATGCATAACAAATTAAGCAATGAACTAAGCAGTATGAAGAATCAGATCATTCAAAAGATGAAAAATGATTTACTTGTGAAAACATATGTTTTTTCTCTACAAGGATGATTTGAAACATTTGTAAATATTTCTCTCAAGTGTATAGAAAGCATGAATTGAAACAAAGATAATTAGCAAGACATAAAACGATGAAGAAGAATAAGAAAAATGGAAAACTTATGATCAAAAGTGAAAATATGAGAAAAACTAATAGTTACTTGAATAGGTAGAAGTCAGAGATGTATGCTCTTCTGAAAGCATCCTTCATAACTATATTCTAGAGTGGCATGTGGATCTAACTTGCTAAAATGTTGTCATTTCCTCAAACTATAGATGTGGAATTTAGAACTAGAGTTGTAGAGATATTGCCAAATGATCTGACCAATATGTATCCAATATTAAGAATTTTGCAAATTCGTGATTAATATTGTGTATCCAAAAGTGATCTAATAAAGTGCCTGCAAATGTTGTTGCTTTGTCAGCTATTAAAGAAAAGTTGTATTGTTGCATGAGTTCTAGAGGCATTTTTTTTTTTTTACTAGCATGTAGCATGTCAATGTTGAAGTTGCTAGTAATTATGATTTTGGAATTTGTTGGCAATGATGTGAAGATGTTTAGTATCAGATGTGAAATGTGATTGATTGTTGCTGTTGGTGTGATATAAACATTTGTGATTCATATAGTATGGTCAAAATGCAACATATCGATGGTGGTTGATTCTAGATAATTTTTTGCAAAAGAATTCATATTTAATATTGTAGTTGTTTTCGAATAGCAAGTCAATATACCATGAATTGCAAGTGAAGAATAGAAATTGTATATTTCATTTAGTAGTCAGAGATGTACATGTGTCTTGTCTCTTGTTTCTTGGAAGCATAGTACAGTTGCTTTGAGCAAGTCATCGTCATGGATAATTTCCTTTGCATGCAATGGAAGGCTTCGAGTATTCAAAGAGCATAGAATAAAATCTACTGGTGATAGGAAAGAAAGACTATGTTGAAGTTTCCACTGTGCTTGATTACAGAGTCGATCCATTTCCTTGTTCACTTTATGTGAGACTGTGAAATTATGATGTTGTACTTTATGGATTAAATATAATGTTTCAATGGTTTTGACACGAGATAGAGCTATATAGGCAAGACCATGTTGACATACTAGATGAGGGTCAAAAGAAAGTCCATCCATTGTCAAACCTTGTGCTCTATGGATAGTTCTTGCGGATGCTAGTTGAAGAGAGAATTGTTTTCGTGTAATATATTTAACAACAACTTTCATTTTCCTAGCTATTTTCATTATTGGGGTCCAAGAAGGTGGAATAGAAGTTGACATGCCAATTGTAGGGTCATTAAATTGAATCCATAGAATGTCTTCATCATGAGCTGTATGAAGTTGGAAGACTCCATTAGCACCATTGACTAGTCTATCATGTGTGTCAAGGTTGCTCGCTATTAGCTCTACTAGAATTCCTGGCTTTAGATAGAGTACAATAGGCAATGATGTTTTTTGCACTTGGTATTGGACATTATCAATTTGTGAATTTGTTTCATTGAGAGCTTCAAATATGTAAAGCTTAGTAGGCAACAAGTCTAACATTCTTTTTTTGTGGTTGGCAACAACTGCATTTTTGTGGAACAAGTACAGGAATTTCGAATCAGCAAGAGGTGTCCGGTAACATGTTATGTTCAAGTAGCTAAGATCTGCATCATTTTGGTGGCCAGTTCTTGCAGGATTTAGAAAATAAATGAAGTTTTTGTTTGTTTGTCTAACAACATTGTGTAATTCAAAACACAAGACATATTCTAGCCAAAATGTGTACGAGATTTTCTGACTATTTATTGTTGGTTCTTCAAATATACAATTGTCACAAACGGGTTGTGCTTGGTATAAGTCACCACAAAATATGATGTCAACATTACCAAATGTTTTTGTTGGTGTATGTTTGATTTTTTGAAGCCTTCTATCAATGTAATATAGGATTCTTGAACCTATTAAGGAAACTTCATCAATAACTAAGACCCGTAGTTGATCCATTCTCTTGCTTAGATTGTCAAGAGTGTTTGAGTCAAATGGCAACATCTTCAAAGAGTTACATGGAAATTGAAAAATAGAATGTGTAGACACTGCCTGCATTGAATGCAACTTTTCTTGTGGAAGCCACAATAATGCCTTTAGGCTTGTACGTATCACTATTTAGTTTCCTATCATAGATTCGAATCATAGCTTGAAATAAGACTTTTGCTGTAAAGGTCTTGCCAGTGCCAGCACCTCCTGTCAAAAATAAGTATAATGGTTTGTCAAGTGTAGCTCTCTTTTTTATGAGGAAATCTTTAACTATAGATTGTTGCTCTTCATTTAGTTGTCGACGTAAGGTAAAGTATTCTTGGTTTGTAAGAAGTAATGGATGGGCAAGTTCTACGAAGAGTGACGATGTAGTACCACATATATTTTTTGAGTTTTTTATATGTTTGATATCGGTTATAATGTTATATTTCTCTATTTCATTGTCTGCTTTTGTATATCCATGTTCAGTATCGAGGTCTATTGTTGGTTGGTTATTTTTCATAGTTTTTATTGTGCCTTTGTCAATGTCACCCCATCTACTATTTGTTGCTGAGGTGAACATTTTTTCAATATGGGCAATTTGTAGCTTGTGTGCTTGAAATGCTGCACTCCATGTTTCATGTCCTACCATTAATGAGTTCTCATTATCTCTAAAAGGTACATAAAGCATGATTGTTCTCTACAATAATTTTCATGATCAATATGTGGATTATATTTGACATAGCATATTATTCGTGGTTTCCTTCTTTTTTGGAGCTTCAATGAGTTGTTTGAGTAAGAAGATGTGTATTCTGCCAATGACATTTTCTCAAAGAATTGTGGTCATTCTATATACTTGCCTATCATTGTTCCATACATAATATTCTCAGAGTCATATTTTTCTTTGTCTAATAGCTTAGGGCTCTTTAGCATAACAATTCTACTTTCAGGCAGCGAGGTATTGATGAAGACAGTGCTTCTTGAACTTTTGCATAATGGTAGGGATAGGGCAATATGTATTGCTTGACGACTGGGCATTTGTTGGTAGTTTAGCAATGCATTGCCCAGTTTTCATATGAAATATGTCTTTTCATTGCAAGCATAAGTGCATTGTTTTTGTACTTCACTGAATGCATGTGACAAGGTTCTATCTTCTTTTGTCATGTATGAGCTACAGTATGATGCAACAACATATGCATCCAAGATAAATTGTGTATCTGTATTTGCATACCATAGTGCAAGAACTTTTTTAGCGAATGCATTTATCCATATATCAGCCGGTTGTCTTTTTAGGAAGACAATTTTTCAAGTCAATGTTACTTGCAACATGGAAATGTAATCAGCTTCTTCAAGTTCAAATTCATACAAGAAATTGTCAAATGTGAAATCCTTCATGTAAGATTTGGCTTGTAATTGTGTGAAAAAAACTTTTGCTTTATCCTTGATTCTAGGATCAATATTTATCAATGGCTCCAATATTGTTGTTTGTCTCATAGGAGGCAATGGAAAATTAAATCTACAATTGGATGTTTTATACTTTTTGCATGTTTTCGTATGATGGTGTGTTTGCATTTTTACAAGATTTTGATCTAGCAGTGCAAAGTCACATGAAATGTACTTTTCAATGAAGGTCTCTATGTCACTGTTTTTGCAATGTCCGAAGATAGGTGCATCCATGATCCATAGCATGAAGTGGACATATTCATTGCCTCAGTTTTGGTCATCATTTTCCTAAATGCGTTGAGTCTATGATTGAAATAGCGACTGCAAAGGACTAGATTTCCCCTAATTTCAAAGTCTGGCTCTTTATCCTGTAAACTTTCATTTTGCCTATCTTGTTGTGTGTTTGAAATATTTTGAATTGCATTGCATAATGCCTGCCACAAGTGTTCAGCACTTGTCAATGTAACAAAAAAAGTTGGAGGACCAAGTTGATGAATCATTGCAAATATGTTTTTTCTCGTATTTTGCAAATAATCTAGAGATGTGCAAATACTCTTTAGAGATCTAAAACCTATTGGAGATTTCAATATTTGTTCAAAGTTTCTAGGGTTGCGCACATCTTTAGCATATAGTTTTGCACCTTTTAGTTCAGCTTTTCTTATACAAATCCATGCTATTGAGGATATTTGTTGAATAATTATTTTAATGGCTTTAAAAAATATGTTTGTTATATGTCTTGAAAAGTTGTTTTCTTTGTGCATGAGCTCCCACTTAACAATTTTTTGAAATGTAAATTTTTTTGTGATATCTTTTGCTCGTGGGGATCCAAAGAACAATGTTGAAAAGTTCATTTCTTTTGAATAAGTATCTTGGAAAATGCCAAGATGTTTGAAGCCTTCAACTAGTGTAATTTCAAGAATTGATGTACGCAGATCATTGGCTGAATGTGATTCGTTAAACCAGTGTATTAGTGATTCTTGTTCAGGTTCATCCTCATCTTCATTACCAATTTCATTTGTATCTATCTCGGCATCTATGGTGCTATCTATTTCATTTTGTGCTCTTTTATTTGCAAATAGTAACTGCCACTCTTCATTTATCAAGACCTTTTCCTTTGTATACAGTGGTGTCTTAGACAAGATTGATAAAGCATTCATGACATGGGCAGGTCTAACATTTCCTTGTGCATATGCATTTTCATATTGAAGTTTTTATTTTAGTCTAACTGCAATAGTATTTGTCTCATCTATGTCTCTAGGCAATGCATGTTGCACTTTATTGAAATCGACAGGAACATTCATAATTGTACCATTCAAGTCATATTGTGCTCTTTTGTATCCCAATTGTTTGATTTGCACAAAAGCAATACACAAAGGCACAAGTCTTTCTTCTAGGCTAGTCAATTTTTGAACAAGAGAGATTTGTTTATTTTTCCTGATGTTCCATGGAGCAACATAATCAAGCAGATTGCCATGTACAATGACATTTACACAGTGTTTGCAAATCATTTGGTTTGATGCAATTATTTTGTCATTCATTTGAATAGAGAGCAAAGAGAAAGCATTGACAAATGCATTAGTAACTTTGAAGATGTGTTTTTTGAAGCATAACATTTCACAAAGTGTACATGCTTCAGTTGGTGTATCATTGATTTCTTGTAGATAAAGCCTAATTGATTTCTGTTGTCTTTTGTTCAATGCAGATTGATATGGATAACTTGTCACTACTTGTATTGTATGTGGCTTTCAAAAGACATATCTTTTCCTATCAAATGTAGGCTTGTGTTCATCTTTGCCACTATCTTTGGCAGCAATTTGTTGATTTGTGAGCATGTTTGGTGGGGTTCTTTTCCTATTACGAATCATTGCTTTCAAGTGTCTCAAAGATGAATGCATCTTTAAATTTTGGTGAGGCATAGTTCCAAGGTTTGGAATGTTTGAGACTTCTACAAGAGATGGTCTTCTTTCGTTCGGTGTTGTTACAATATTTACAACTTGCAAAAAATTGTGGCCATTTGTTGTGGGTTGAATCAAGCTTTGGTCTATTGGTTGGAGCAGTCTATAGTGGCAATGACTTGTGCCATCTTTGTAACAAACCAAATTAATGCTTGTTCTTGGTTGGATGCAATTGCAATGGATGTGAACTTTAGATAATGGATTTGGTGGTGAAATGTGTATAGCTATATGGAAGATGTATGAAAACCATAAGAAGCAAAATTCAGTGCCTTCCAAGTGGCTATCAGCGTATTGTATTCCAATGTTACTAATTAGTGCATGTGCTTGTAAAAGTAGTTCAGCATCTGACATTGCAAACTGTCTATACATATGGAAGAAATGCAATATAAATTTGTTATTTATTTTTAATGCATTAGCCAATGACTAGGCCATGAACAAGCACAAAGAAACATCGTCAAACCGATCGTCAACCAAGAAGGCAATACCTGCAAACATGCTTTCACCATATGGCGAAGTAAATGTAGGGACTTGTTTTGGACCAAGATGGGAAAATTCTTCTTCAAGTGTATGTGTGACATCTATTGTAGGAGATGATAAAGAGGGCATTAGTTGATCCATAATTTCCATCATACTACAAGTACTTTTTCTTGAAAAATAGGTTCATAGTGCCCAGCCAATGGGTTAGCATCATGGAAAAGAATTGATATTGTAGGATGTGCTACATCTCTATTAAAGTGGAGGTATGGTTTTCTACATGTCAATGACCAAATACATATGGGTATGTTTAGCCAAAGAGACAACCAATGAATACAAAATGTGTCACCCCAAAGACCTGTTTCACCTTGTGTGTTAGTGTCAATTGTAGAGGGTCGCATTCTTCGCAAGTATGTGGCTTGGTCGGTGACTTTATGAAAATCATAAAGCAAGGTAGGGTGTAGCTCATGTTGCAAAGAAGTTGAAGCTACATTAGATCCATGATGGAGCAAGTGCAAGAAGTAGTCAACAAGTCCATTACAAAGTTTAGTAGATGTATAAAGACAATGAAGCAAGACTTGTATAATATCAAAGAAACAATCACCAATGTTGAAGTTGAAAGAGTTGATTCGAAAGCAATGAACATTGTCAAGAGCATCATCAATTGATCTAGTTTGAAATAGGTCATTTGATTTGTATGTCTCTGCTATTATTGGGTTTTTTGATGACTGCCCTGATGTATGTGTCCATCGTTTTAGTTAGAAAGGAAAATGAATTGGTAGTCTTTTCAAGATAAGTAGAGGGTGTGTTCTAGTATTTGATAATAGTAAGAATCAGTTGGCAAGTGCGAAAAGTTGTTGAACGAGGATAGGAGCAAAATCTAAGATCTAGATCAAAATATGACGAGAAATTGCTTAGGTCTAGTCCTCCTAAAGTAGCTCGTGCAAGATAATTGGCAAAAGAGGTGATGAATGCTAAGAATGGAAAGATAAGATGCGAAGCAATGCAGAAAAAATCTTGTTTAATGTAAAATATTGAATATAAACCAAATCTTTAAATCTAGACTATTTAGGTGTTATTTTTTCAGAGTCCATTATTGAAGATGCATAACCTACTACAGTTGACAAGTATTGTGCCTTATGGACCATTCATTGTATAAGTGCTAGATTCATGTATTTTCATCTATGCAATGTTACTTGTTGTATAACAAATGTGATAATTTAATATCATTAGGCAAGGAAAATTTCTATCATCCCATACAATGACTAGAAGATCAGTCAAATCAGTAACATCTTCATGTCAAATTGGAGATACTTTATGCCTTGTTCTCTATTTGCTTCCTAGCTTGAATGTTATGTGAAACGTCATCTAGAATATTACCTTTTTTTGGCAATGAAGCCAGAAAGTACACTATGTTTCAAAAATTGTAATCCTTTGAATTAAGGGCTTTCTCCAATATAACTGGAGGAGTTAGATTTTTAAAGTAAGTGTTAAAGTCTATTACATTTAGTTGGGATTCAAGAGAATGGATCTCATAATTATGACAGATAAGTTGAAAGATACTTATGTTGTAAATAAATGTTCATTTAGTATATTATACAGATGGACTGATTTCTATGCAAGTTAGTTATACTCATTTATATGTATCTTAATTATATCCATAAGGAAATTAAAAAGAAGAAGAAGACAATAATTAAAATCTAATGTTTCCTTATAACTTTGATTGAGCTTCTTTAACATATTGACCACAAAACAAGTTCTTTAATTTTTTTCTAGATCTACCTAAGTCAAACTCTAATTTTTCCAGTATATAGATGTCAAACATTTTGATTGGGAAAAGAATACTAATAAACATACTTCTTTAAAAGAAAATCCTTGAGCTATGTTGTACTTCAATCGTGTAACAGAGAAGCTACAAAAAAACAATGCAAGCACAATAATTGCTTTTAATATATGTGTGCTTTCAATGATGGCACTAAAAATATGAATGCCACTCTAGAACTGACATCGGACAGAAGGGGTACATTTTCTTGATAAAAACATATTCTAGAACTGACATACTTTGGTTTTTAGACTTGAGTTTCTATTTAGTTTTTGGATTGGCATGTAATTTTTGAAAACAATTAGCACTTGGGAATTTTTATATATACAATGTATTTAGCATTTGAGTGAGTGAACTTTCTTCAACAATCTTATCCTTATGTTGTGGCTTATAAACTTATAAAGCCTTGACTCTTTAATACTTTGAACTCTGTTGCCTTATCTCAATTCAGTCCCTTTGAAGGATTTTATAACCATTCATGAGTTTGTTTTCACATTTAGAATAGAAGCATGAGTGGTAGCTAATACTGCTTTAGGCACAAGTCCAAGGATTGAAAAAATATTCATTCGATGGAAGTTGCTTGAGGTACAATCCCAATTTAGTCGCTTTGAAGGATTTTATAACCATTCATGAGTTTGTTTTCCCATTTAGAATAGAAGGATGAGTGGTAGCTAATACTGCTTTAGGTACAAGTCCAAGGATTGAAAAAATATTCATTCGATGGAAGTTTCTTGAAGTACAATCCCAACCTCATCCCTTATATCATACCTCTATGGGCTTGAACCTTGGTAGATGGCATACTCGCAGAAGGTACCATTACCCTTACCCTTTATAATCAACCAAATGAAGGATAGACTTTGGTCAATCTTTACATATTAAACATTGCATATGAGCAAAATTTTCTTTCACCAATATGACATTGTTTAAGTAGTGAAACCTGATAAACTTGGCTTTTGTTATAAGACGGTTCACAACTTTTCCAAAGAAAAAACTAAACTAAGTGTTCTCTTAGATATGATTCATGGATTTCATGGCTACATAGCTGCTGCCATGAAGATTTAGTTGTGCCATTAGTAGCCTATATCAGATGGCTATGGTCTGCCAAGGGTGGGGATCCAAGACATATGACTGATGGAGCAACATATAGAATTTTACGCTAATAGTTTGCCTAGAGTAGCAATGCTTTCATGTTAAAGTTAATAGATAGAATTTATAATGGTCTATGGACTAAATTTTTCTATTTCCAAACTGATAACAATTATAACTCTTCATAATAGTGTTCTCGTTGAGTTACAATAGCAGAGTACTATAATTGAAATAAGATATTAGATAACAAGAGTATAATAGTGATTAAGTTCTCTTGAATAATAGAAGATCAATAACCTTTACATGACTAACATCAGCAAAGTTGTCTCCCTTCATTTTGGGATAATGTAAATCCATGTCAATTTCTAGCACTAGAGGATAACATTTTGGAGGAATCTGATACAATAAATTCCAATTAAATTGGGACTGACTCATATAAAATCTAGTAGAAAACTAGAAAATTCTATGCAAAAAATACATATGTAGGAAGAGAAAATGATAATACAGGGATTTCCAAAATTTATCTCACACTTTTGCTACATCTATTTCCTTTTTAGTTTTTTCAATTGGATATCTTTTGATAAAAATCAAATAAATTTGTCATTTCCAAGTAACAGGTTCACAGACTGCTTAGAAAATTCAAATTATAGATTCAAGAATAGCCCTAACAGTCACTAGTTGAGTAATTTAGATATATAGTGCAATTTCCATGAGGAAAAAAGGAGAGCCGATGTGAATTTTACTAGCTTGACAAACAAACAAAAAACATAGAATCTCAGACTGTAGATAATAATAACGATAAAATCTACTTTAAAAGAAAGGTTTGTATAAATTTACACCTTTGCCACAAATAATTACAAATCAATAACATCTAAATAGATCTGCTTATATGAAGAAACTCCAACATTCAATAGTAATTTCTTCACAGCTAGAGCATGTTAAGAGTAAAATGAAAGCAAGAATAAACAAAGCTTCCCTGCCCATAATTATCCAAAGTAAAATAGTGCAAAGCACGAATAAGAAAAAGGTGAAACAAAAAAGAAAAATAAATGCTCGCATTGCATCCTTGACTGGGAAAAATTGCCAAATTTAAATATCACCAGTTTCTCTAGTTGTAAATTGGGGCTATTGAAACAACTACATAGTGGGTATTGAGGAGATTATATTATTGTAAAATGCCCTAGATCCTTCTACTTCCCCATTTTCTAAATATGGATATGACTTTAGACATCTCTATGGGACGTCTGAATAATTTAAAAGTTTTGTTTTCAAAGGAATAGTATATGTTTTAGAAGAAACCCATGAGCATGCATGGGCTTTCCATTGTTGTTTTGTTTGGATCATTTGACAAGAAACCCTAGCTGCACAAAATGAACCAAATGACTTAGCACAAATGGCACTGACACTGGAGAAGAATCAGAAACCAAATTAGTAAACAAGGCAACAAAAAAAACCCAAATCGTAGTAAGTCGCAATAAGTCGCAATGACCACGAAGTTTTAAAAACCCAAATCGAAGACATAAATCCCCATTTAGCAAATTTGAAGGACATTAGCAGCTTGGTTTATCAGACATTAAAATATCCAAACAAGGGTTCGTTTGACAGACATTTGTAGGAAAATTAATCACAAGCAAAATTAATGAATGTCTAGCTTTCAAAACTAGGAAAAGGTCAATTTATAGAAGAAGAAAAGGCCAAGCATATTTGATGAGGGTAGCACAAATAAATAAATAGAGAACCATCAATTAGTTATTTAAACAATAATAAGCTTCTATATATTTTATAATAGGTTGGATATGAGATATTAAAATTGTTCTTAGATTTCACTTCATATGAAGAACAAAAATAGAATTTATTCTGGTTCATCTCAACATTATTTCATTCTTGGAGAGAACAAAGGCTCACATTTCTCTCCAGGTTAAAATAGAGCAGTCCCTGTCATGACTAGAGAACACTTGTAATTGCTTAAGGGGAGTCCTAAAATTCAAAAACTACCGATACCGATACTGATGATAGTGTTCCATTAGCTATCTATTGCAATTTGGTGGTTGGGGAAGGTACTAATTCTCTGTCCTTTCTAATTGTTTTTGTTTCCCAACTTGAATCCCATATGAAACACCATGCACAATATTATATTTTAAACTACACTTTTTTTAAGAATACTAATCCTTGAAACTAAGGTCTTTTCTTGAGCATAACTAGAGGAACTAGATTTTTAAAGTAAATACTCAAGTTTGTTACCTTCAGTTGTCATTCAAGGGAATGTATCTCGTAATAATGATAGCTTAGTTGAAAGACACTTTTGTTATAAATAAATGCTCATTTAGCATATTATATCGATGCATTGATTTCTCTGCAACTTATTTAATATGCATCTTAGTTATATCCATAAGGAAATTAAAAGAAGAAGAAGAAGAAGACAATAATTGAAATCGACTGCTTTCATTTAACTTTGACTTATCTTCTTTAACATATTTGAGAAAAAATTGAAATGAATCTATTCTGAATGATCAAAGACGTAAAAATGTTAAAGGGCATATCTAAGTAGTGTTTTTGGACTTTCTGGGACATAGGGACAGTACAGTTTTACCAAATTTTGAAGATGACAAGGCCAACTTTTTAATTAAACAAACAAAGTAATAACAATTAGAAATGTGAAAATTAAATGCATTGTCCTGGATTTAGAATGACGATTTTCTCTCTGCTAATTTTTAAATGGATTTTAGCATTTTTAAAACCTTATACTATTTATGCAACAAATAGAACAGGGTGTTTAATTTTTTAAGTACATCTGCCTAAGAGGAATTCTAATTGTTCCAGTATATAGATGTCAAATATTTCCATTTGGAAAAGAAGACTAATAAACATATATCTTTGAAATTAAATGTATTCTAATAATTGTAACCAATAATAAATATACATTTTGAAAAAAGAACTTGGCATAATCCAAAAAAATAGATCATGTTAATCATGTTTTAAGTAATAAGGGGAATAAGCTATAGACTTGTGCTTTAATATGTTGAAAGAAGAATATGACACATAAACTTGCTGAACAAAGTCTTTACACACCTAATGATCCTCCAGAAGTTGTTAAAATGGTACGTTGCAGAGCACCTACTGGCAAGGGTCAGATGAACTACACAGATATAGACATGATTAAGGAAAGTAAAAGAAGAAGAAGAAGACAATAACTGAAATCAACTGCTTCCATTTAACTTTGATTTAACTTCTTTAACATATTGGAGGAAACATTGGAATAAATTTATCCTGAATGATCAAAGACATTAAAAACTAAAAGGGCATATCTATGCAGTGTTTGTGGAGTTTATGGGACATAGGGATAGCAAAGTTTTAGCAAATTTCGAGGATGGAAAATGCCAACCTTTTAATTAAACAAACAAAGTAACAACAATTAGAAATGTGAAAATTAAATGCATTGTGCTGGATTTAGAATGATAATTTTCTTCTTTTAACTTTTAAATGGTTTGTAGAATTTTAAAAACCTTTTAATATTTATGCAGCAAATAGAACAGGCTCTATAATTTTTTACTTCATCTACCTAAGACAAATTCTAATTTTTCTAGTATATAGATGCCAAACATATCCTTTTGGAAAAGAATACCAATAAACATATTTCTCTAAAAGAAAATGTATTCTAATAATTCTAACGAAAAATAAATATATATTTTCAAAATGAACTTGGAATCATTCAAAAACATAGATCATGTTAACTATGTTTTAACAAAAAAATGGAATAAGCGATAGACTTACACTTTAGTAAGTTGAAAGAAGAATATGACACATGAACTTCCTGAACAAAGTCTTGACACACTTGAATGAGCCTCTAGAAGCTATTAAAATGGTACACTACAAAGCACCTACCAGTACTTGGGTCAGATGCATGGCACAGAGATAGACATTATTTGAAGTCCATCATTAAGGCTACACATTATTAGAATGAAGAATGCAATGGGGTACTATATAAAAATGAAGGGCTGGCACGTGAGACATATAATGAAATATCTACCATATAGTATGCACATATAAGCCAGCTAGTGACTATGATGTGCCAATGCCACTGACATCATTTAATCTATTTGTCATTCTTATAATCTACCCCTACCTATATCATTTAACATGAATGAGAATGATATTTGTGAAGAAAAACATGATAAATGGTAGCTTAGTTGACACTAAGAATTATTATTTTTCTTACTTAAATTGACATTTTAGTCTTAAGTAAAATTTGATTATTAATATCAATAATGAGGAATAGGGAAAGGAATCTGGCATTGCCTAGTTATGGTGGACTGTTGCATCTTTGCATTATGGTAGAGCTTGAGTCTCACATCTTCAGTGCACCTTAAAAAAAGTAGTGAAAAGGGAGGGTTAGTCTTAAGACTAAGCAATGGAAAATTACTTAGCCTATTCCTAATCATACCTGATATAGATGCAATAATCCGCATAAAGGAAAGTCAATCTGAAGCAAAGTTTTGAGTATTAACATTTTCATTTTATGTGTGCAGCTATAGGTTTTAATCATCAAAGAAAGATTCAGATAGAAATGAGCACCAACGATTTTCTGCACAATTTTTGCAATCAAATTCAAGTAATAAAAGAAAAATAGGGCTAAGTAAAGGATTTGTAATACACAATATATTGCTTAATATAGATAAAGTAAAAGCTTCTTCAGCATCAAATGTCAGGCTGCAAGCACAGGAGAGTTTACAGATGTAGATTTTCAACCTATGAAAGCTAATGATAAAGTTACATAGTAAGGAGGAGTCAAACCTTTTGCAGTGCAAGAGATTAGTAATAAACAATATTTTGTCAAATCATCCTATCCAAAAAAATTGACCTTTTTTTTCTAAAAGATTATGTCCAATATGCACATAATCAAGAGTCTGTAGAGATGACCTTGGCCATTATAAGATTTGTAACAAAGGGAAATAACTTACAGCTTTATGATTTCCAATCCATAATGAAAGCCTATATTTTACAGTTGCATGAAAGGAAGGCTATAATGTGTAAGATTATGCTTCATATAAAATTTCTCATATATATATATATATATATATATATATATATATGAGCTAAAGGCAGAAAAATTATCATATATAAGAAAAGTTGTAAATATGTTAAGAAACTTAAAGAAAGCTTATAGATCAGGAATATAGACAACATAATTGCAATCCAAGATTGTAATATGAGCAGTGGTAAATGTTTTTGTATGAAAAAATAAGGAAAAATCTGTAAGCAAAGGAGATCTTGTGTTTGCGATTACAAGAAGATGAAGCAGAATTAGACACAACATTTTCTTGGTTTTGTGCAGAGCAGGGTTTTTTAGCCTCCATCACGGGCAAAATTCTTAGAAACTGGGGGAGAGAAAAGACATCAAAGTTTGTTTAAGATAACATCTTTAAGATATAGCCAAAGAAAAATCCAAAAACCCAGTTTTGTTTTGTTTTTAGGAAACTATGAAAGTGAAGCATATATCAGATGGTACCAAAAAGAAAAACCATTGGATAGAGCATGTTTTAACATGAATAAAAAATACATAATGAGATATTATAAGCATACAAAGCCTACAGAATCCATTGCACTTTCATAAAGAGATTGTAAATACAAAGTGCAGTGTATGCATATGAAGAAATACAAAAAAATATTTTCAAGTCAAAGTAGACTAATACAAATAAAGGATTTTCACAAGAGTTTATGAGATGGAAAAAGCTTTATCAAGGATCACAAAAAAATATAGGGGCATTCTTGTTGAAGGATAGTCACTTATCAAACGATAACTGCAATAAGTATGAGACCAAAATACACAAAAACCTAAGGTGACCCCCAATGAGTGTATGATGCCAGAATACATGAAGCCCTAAGTAGCCAAATGGTTACAATAGTTGCATATATACTTTTTACACATAGATTGTGTTAAAATGTTAAAAGAAAAATATATAAGAAGATTGAAAAATTCCTAAAATAAGAAACAAATAATATATTACTAGTGTAATTTGTAATTACATTTAAAAATCAGCTGTGCAACCGTATAGTTAGTGAGCCAGAAATGAAGAACCAGTATGAACCAATGTTCAACAACAGATCATTTTAAAAATTAATTTAATTTTTGAAGTATGTAATAGATTATTGTTTCGTCATTAAGGCAGACAGATGGGATGAGAAATTTAACACCGAAAACAACATAAAGAATTGTGACAAACATAATAACATCTCGAAACTGAGTGCAAATACTGGTTTTCATTAAATAGAAAAATATTAGACATTATGTTGTTGATAACATGTTTTTGGTTTGTTCGCCAAGAGAGGAGACAAATTTCTAGTCATTGAACAGAGTTCTGTCAAAAACATGAACATAAGATCTATGTGTTCGGAATGGCAGAGAGCAAAAAATATTGTTCATTATATAGTTCTAGGTGACTAGATGAATCAAGGCTAATATTGTTCATCATAACGTGTGTATTTATGACAAAATCTGATAGTATATCTTGTATAGAGTAAAAATATTCTTGTTGTTACATTTGCAAGGTCTCCAATGTGTTCAACATGCTGATGTGGATCGAAGCCTTCAAGTGACAAAAAAAATTAACTTCAGTGTGGCAGGTTTAATGGATCTGCAACACATTGGAATATGGAGTTGTTAAGTGCAAAGAGTTGGAAGAAGAATCAAAATTTGATAAAACCAAAGGAAGAGAAAAATAAATTATCTTACATTACTAGTTTCTCACATAATGGAGATGATATTGTCATTCATTGCAATAGAGAAAGTCCCGTGTATCTCAAATCTTCGAAGCAGGTAGATGACTATTGACATATTTTGTTTGTAGGTGTCAAAAGGTATATTTGCAGGTTGTGATAAGTACTATTGAAGAATCTTCCCACTCATGGTACAGTCAAAAATTTTATTTTTAGTTTCTATAGTACATTGTAGAAAGGGTCCATAAGCAAAATTTGTGTTTTTTCGACATGTAATACATTGGCCATTTCTAGTGGTTGAGGATGGCACCGACGAAGTTGGCTGGTTGCATGTTATGCACATCAGCTGGTAAGGTTGCAAATATGCATTTTTTTTTGTCAAGGTACCAGTAACCTAGTATATGGAAGAAGATTCAGTTATGAGTTTGGAATATCTATTATGTAGACTATGATTGCATTTGTATTTGAGAGGTGGTATTGTTATGTTACTTACCTAGATACTGGAGGAGAGAATGTTTTTTAGTGCTTTTATTGTACTTTCATCTTTGAGGTGAGCAACATATGTTGATGGTGTTTTATTTATGCTATTTGTTCCTCTTGGCCCACTATGGACGGCATTTTTGAGAAGTAGGAGCGGTGTTGTGGTGGAATGTAGGATTTCATCTAGTGTTGTATAAGCTTGAGCATGGAACTCAAGAACGGTTACCTGCAAAGAAGATAAATGTGACGGTCAGTATTATAAGTGATTGTATTTTGATAAAAGCATCAAGTTTGGAGTTAGATAAAGAATGAGAAGATTAAAATGGATGTGTATGAAATAGATTTCCCATCCTTGACATGGAGCTCGTACTCCTTTGGCATCTGCTTATGTGCTGCTACTATAACACCCAATGTGCCAATTGAGTAGTTATTAGGTGAGTGGATAACTTGGCATATTCTTGTATCAGGCATCAATTTTTGGTGGTGACAGACTTGGTCAATGGTTTGAATGGATGTCTGGGCTATGAACTAGATGAAGAAATCTACATCGCCTCTTTTATACTGTGTTTTCTTCTTGAGGGAGAAGTATTTAATGCGGATGCTTGCTCTAGGAAAAACCTTTTTCATGAACTTTTCAATTAATTGATTTGTAATGTTTACTGCTATGGTCATGTGTCCATCGTTGTCAGTGAGATCAGATTGGACTATGGGTGCTTTTGCTAGGCTTGTCAAATTTTTGGCATAAGCAGGACCATAAGTGACAAGGACGTCACCTTCGGAAAGAGTAGCTATTTGTGTAGGATAGATATCTACTATGCTAGATACATTGTTTTCTTCTGTTATGTGCCTGTGAAAAGAATGAAATATTGTTCAAGGCTGTGCAATGAGATCAAAATGAACTAACAAGTCTAGGAACTGAAAAATATTTTATACCTTTTTGCTGGCTATCTGTCATGAGAGCTAGTGCTATCACCTGCAACATTTTGCTGGCAAGACAAGGAGGTGAACAAAGATCTAGACAATGTATTAAAAGTTAAAATTAGTGAACAAAGATTATATTTGTTTTATGAATAGGAGAGATGTAATTGACATTGAGACTTAGTCAAACATTAAGCACAATGGAGGCCAATGCCTTATAGTGGAAACTACAAATCTGACAGCTCTCCATGAAAAGCAATATATGAAATCTATTCCCACATATTACAGAAATTCAAGAGCTCTTTGGAGAATACTTTTGATCTCGTCACAAGCTACATACAAGTGATATACAGATGATAATAATCCTATAATATGAAACCTAGCTAATTTTTTTTTTTGACATTATGGAAGTTGTTCAAATCTAGGTGGTATTTAGTAGTCTGATATGCTAATAGTTTTCTCATAGAAAAATGGATTGACAGCTGATATATTTCAACTACTTGCTACATGATATGTATATTACATGAGATGACTTTTGAATCTGTATGACTTGCCATTCTAACAATAGCTTAGAAAAGGCCAGTTAGATGGTTCAATTGGAGTAGCCTTAATAAGAGATGAAGACTAAAGTTCTAAACCCCAGCCACCAAATTCCATATACCCCTTCTCAAGTTAACTGTTGAGAATGAGTCAATGGGACTTTTTTGGGGAAAAAAAATAGTATGAAGGAATGACCTACAACTTTTAAAGAATTAGAGGGTACAAGCTAAAATCGAGAAGTTCACAAATAAAAAACGTAAATTAGAAATGAACCCAACTAAGATAAACCCTATATGTGAATACAATGTCCTTAATATTGGGACATATCTTATGACAGGGAGATTGATTTCAACAAATTTAAAATAAAATGTCCTAGATATCAGGACATACCCTATGAAAGGGAGACCGATGCAACTAATATGTGTCCAAATACAAGCTACAAAGAACATTAAGAATTGCCACCATCACCAACCAGCATAAAAACTTGTGTGCCCTAAACCCTAGATTATATATCAAACCAAATGTTCTCAACTAAAAAAGTTCATGTACAAATAACAAAATTCTAGTGCAAACCTCTTATGTTTTGTATAAAATGTGGCACTTACATTTTTTCCATAAAGAAATCGAACTTAATTTACTTAGCTCACCCTTGACAGAGAGCTAAGAGGTTGTTGCTATCAAGAGGCCACTGCCTCACCTAATACCCTGCACATGTCTTATCCAACATTCAAGTTTACAAGTTTTTGAAAAAAAAAATTAACATCGCTTTCCTTTAAAAATTGTATGTTGAAATTCCATTCACAAACACTAACAGACTACTAATAGGTTTCTACTATCACAGAGGACATTACCTTCCCTAAGATCCAACACATATAATTCCTTTCACAAAATCTTTTTGAATGTCCATATAAAAAACCTGCTAAATTAATCAACAAACTCTCCCACAAAACAAGATGCCTGATTTAATCATTAAATTAGGCAACCAACAAGGATGATGAATTTTTTTTGGCAGATTATCCAACAAAGCAAGATGACTGATTTAATCAGTAGATCATAACATAAACCAGTCTGACTAGTTTAATGAGCATATTGCCCTACAAACCAAGATGCCAGTAAACACTTCAAGTAGACATATCCATCCTTCAAAAGAAAATTCTTTTAATAAAAAATATTGAAATATTTTGAAATTCATGTGCGATATGTAAAGGCAAATATTGAACAATTATTGACCATGCAAAATACATTTAAAAATGAAACATGGATAAGATGTAAAACTACAATCGACTGCTTATTAATCTGAACATTCTGTACATAGCATTCTTTGAAAAGAGATGAACGACTGTCTAATCTCTCATCTCTTGTTCCTATCTTGGTATAGAAATATACATTGTTGTGAAGAAAACTATCCACTATGGTGGATCTAAAGTTGTCTTCCAGAATTGACTTTGCACTTTCTATAGATTGTAGTCAAGCTGCTTCAGGTGTTTAGTTGATGATTCATTTTCGTCATGGACAAAGTAACTTGTACTAATATCAAAATATTCTATTGTTTTCTTACACATAATTTCTTATAAAATAACATTCTAAAACAAGAAATAAACTAGAAAGAAAGGTACCAATTTAAGTTATTCATTTATTGTGACTATTTAATTTACATTGCATTGACAAAATTTATGACATTGACAACCATTACATGGTAGATTTTAGATCTCTATAAAACCTATTTTTAGCTTAATAAAAAATCAAACAACCATCACCTAAAATAGAGATTAGCCAGTACCCTTATAAATATCATAAAAACATCTTAAACATATTTAAGACATGGAGAACCATGTTACCTGCAGGCATGCCCAGCTTTAAACACTTTCAGTTTCAGAAACAAATTACAATTATAAAACAGGCGAAGTATCCTAAAATCTTCAGTCATTATTCGCATCATATTAAAACAAACTACATAAACAAATAATAAATAATAAACAAAAGTAAAAACTTAAAAAATCATCAGCAATTCCCAAAATTGTACTAAATAGCTTCCAAACGAAAGCTTAGAAAAATAATGAAAATTCAAAAAATTTCTCAGAGCTATCTCACAAAAAAACCAAACAATTCAAGCTCAGATTATCTCCAAATTCAAAATTCGGTGGAGGCAGAGTCTTGACCTAGCAAGTCCCAAGGCTCGCATTTGAAAACATCCGCTTCTGGAATCAGTTCCAGTTTTTCCTTAATGCCACTGTTCTTGTTCCTCAAATAGTGAAACACAAGCTCTTCCTCAGTGGGATTGAATTTTAGGCCCAGAGATCCCATCTTTTCAAAGATACCCACTTCAAAATAAAAAAGCAAGAAGAATGATGCAAAAGGCTGCAAATCTCCCCCTTCAGTAAAACAGTTAGAAAATTCGCACAGCCCGTAAAGGAGGACTAACACCAACAAGGATAAAAACTAATGATGGTTTAATTCAAAGCAATACGTCACAGATTGAGAAGAATAGAAGTAGTAAAATTCTCTATAGGCGGCGCATTTTCTTTTTCGTAGCTCCTCACAAATGAAAAGACAAACAGAGAACAACAACTTCTTAAACATAATAAATCCGTATGAAAGGAAATTATATAAAAGTATATCTCATTGAACAAACACATTGAGGCATTTTCATTAAAGTGTAATTCAAGTGCTCAAAACTAAGAATGACAGTGTGTGCCAGAAACATGATGAGGCTGGATGGAAGTCCCAACACAAAAAAAAGTACCAAGAAGAAAGCTTCCTTGGCCATAGTTATCCAAAGTGAAATAGTACAAACCACAAGTACTAAAAAGGTTAAACAAAAAAGAAAATAAACCAGAAGAAGAAAGCAATGTGATATTCCAGATGAACACCATTGCCAGTGCTCACACAGAAAGAAGAATTGGCAATTTACAAACCCACTATGCTAATCATCTCTACTGTCAACATGACATGGGTTTGGTACTGAAAAGTTATTTAGCAAGGCGAGAGAGGAAGAAACAAGTTCATCTCAATTCTTCTGAGAAAGACCGTAATGAGGTCCAAGAACCAATTTCAATGGGAGGCAGTCAGGAGGTCCAAATGATTAAGACTGAAAACTATTTAATAAGCCAAAAAAAGATACTACTCTAAATATAATTAGGGTTTAGCTTACAAAAAGTAAGTGTTTGTCAGTAACAATTGGGACATTATCCCGTTTACTCATGGTGCCTCCCATTGTTCATATCCATCACTCAGGGTATAGGTCGCAACAACTATGTTTAAATTTTTCCAATACAAGGAAAAACCTCGAGGACGGTTTTAGTAAAAATGCCATGAATAACAATAGATCTAGATTTAGAGCAATGGTTGACTAAAAACTTGCTGCCTAATGGTGACCCAATGTCCCGCAGCTTATCCCAAAAATATAATAAATACCCCAAAACAAATGGTGTCCCACGCTACTAATAAGAGATACAACAATAAAACTGGCAACATTAGGGTTTGAAAAGTTTAAACCCGGCACAACCGAAAGCGAATAAAGAAACAAGTTCATCCACAAACAAAAATCTTTGCCAAGACTCCGCTTCAGTAATATCTGAAAATTGAAATTCAAATCAACATAAGACCTACTATGAAATCCTCTGACAAGATGAAAACCAAAGGCCCAACTTAGATTGCAAGAAAAAAAAAAACAATATTGCTTACATGAAACAAGGTAATGGTTAAAGCTTGGGTCGATCATATTTAATGAACCCATTTCTGCAGGATTTCAATGAAGCCAGGATTTAATGCAGCATTTAATAGCCATTATGAACAGACTAAATACTGAAGTGTGTAAACCTGTCCTTCTTAAAACCTTGACAGTGGTTTTGCACTCCAAATGTGGCGTCCACTCCTTTTTATTAAATTTTTAATATAGAATAACTAATTAAACCATTAGGAAAATGTCGCTGACCAATAAGAAAAATAAAAAAATTAAATAAACATCCAAATTGTACATATCTAATACCACTGACCATAGAATATGTGATTTTTTTTTTGTAAAATTTGAATCGATGATTAATGTTTATATTTCATGTGAAAACATTAGTCTGCCTTTTTAAAGGCAGGGACTAAAAAGAAAGATCTTATATTTTTAAAAGTAAATAAGAGAGAGACGAATTAGAGGGAAAGTGTAGTGCGATGGAGTGGTCAGTCTAATCCAGTTGGTCAACACACGCCAACAATTTAAAGACTATGCCAAATCTTTTCCAATTTATTTTTCTCTTGTGTGATATGATTTTTTTTCACCACCACTATTTTATTGTTTATTGGTTTTTTTTGTCAACGAAAATAAGACTTTATTAATGTGTTTTAAAGAGTAGATTAGATTGAGACATACAATTCTTGGTTTATATTCTGTATGTTTTGGTTGTCAATATCTCTAATCGTACAAGAATAGAGAAATTTGGTTTTGTTATTCTATATTTGAAATAGGCCTTCCTTAATCACCGTGATCATCATGATTGGACATTAGGTTTGTAGAACTGTAAAAATAGGTAACATGAAAAGTACTAATTAATTAAAAATTGAAATATAATGAATATAACATTTGAAATTAATTAATATTTAAAATAAATAAGTCATTTTGACTACTATATAGACAATGGGTTAAATTATACTATAAACATAATATAAATACATTAGCTTGATATTATTTTTATGTTTTTATTACAATTTACTTTATAAATTGGATGGGTATATATTATAAGTAAAGACTTCTAGAATAGATATGTAACTAGTATACCTAAAAATTTAATTCAATTTTTTTGAAAAATAAGTCGAGAGTTATCCAATTTCAACAAACAAGTATAAGTTTATTTGTTTTATATACACTATCAGTTAGAATTTAAATCTATCTAAAGAAATCTTAAATCTATCTAAAAAAAGTTACATATAAATCTTAAATTTTAGAACTCTTAGTTTTTGAGATGAAAAATCCCAACAAATCAAATTTAGAGAATGATTTACTCCATCACATCCAAATATGAAATATACAAATTAAAGAAAATTATAGCAATAGAAAAATCATAGCAATAAATGTTTTGAGTTTATTTTTATTTTATGCTCTAATTAGTAGCATAATCATAAGAAGATTGTAAACCATATTTATGGAAAGTGGAACAAATCCACCTCACATTAAGGAGGAACTAGGTGTAAATAAAAAAACCACCAGTTCACATTGAGTTAAACTATCCATAACATGCAACTTTCAAGATTTTAATTATATTTAGTCTCTTAAGATTATATTTTATTTCTGTGACAAGTAAATGAACGTCAATTTATTTTTTAAATGAAAAATGTTTACATTCAAGATTGTTGTCACTGTAAAAAGCCTCTCGGCTTAAATCACCCATAGTAGACATATATTAGTCATCATATGTATATATTTTGTTTATTTTTATTAATTACTTTAATTCAATTTAATTAATTTTAGTATATTATAATAAATATTTTAAGAATTCAAAAAATTAATTATTTCTAATGTATAGTTATTATTTTATATTAATTTTTTTAGTCCTGCCTATATAGGTGGAGACTTATATTTTTGCCTCATTTTGTACTATTAGTTTGCCTCTATCATGAAATATTAAATTACATTTGTAATGTTTTACATTTCTTGTATTTTTATATTTTATTTTTTTAAAGGCTATTGGTTACTCCTATTTTTCTAGTGGTTTTTCAATTTTTCTTTTTAGAAATTCAAAAGATTTTTTGTGCTACTCATTTTCTACTTTTAATTTGCCACCATTTTAGAAATGTTAATTACATTTGTTATGTTTCACAATTATCTTATTTTTATTTTTATTTTTTAAGATCTATTTCTTTTTCCTAATTGATTCCTCATTTTTTTGTTAGTATTTTGTTATTTTTCTTTTAAAAAATTCAATTTCTTATGCCACCAATAAAAAATAAGGAAATGAAATATTTTTTACATTTCTTTAAAAATTTCCAAAATAAATATTTCTACAATTCTAAAAAAAGTGTTATACATATTTTAGTTTTTTTACATTAATATAACTCATTAAACATAGAAACACTACCACATTATTTGTATCTAAAGTCAATAATAAAGAACTAAGATTGAAAAAAAGGAAAAAAATAAAGAACTAAGATTGGCAAAAAGGAAAAAAACAATCTTATATACTTTTTTTTTTTACATTATATGGCTGCCTTAAAAAAACCATTGATAAACCAAGTTATATGACTATTGTATATCTATTAAATTATTGATAAAACTTGTATACACTACATATTTTCTTAAAGTTATACCACAATTTCTCAAAGTTATAAGCACATTTCATTTTTCTCTTTTTACATTAGGCGAGACTCAAGTTGTATCACAACTTTTGTTTTTATAGATTTTATAAGCTTCACCAATCAATTAAAACAAACAAATCTCCTATCATATAATTGTTAAATGCGCGAAATGTATGAGATAATTGTTTTGAATGTTAGATAACCATGATGATATTTAATTGTAATACCAAGCCATCTCTATTACTTTGTTTAATTTTAATTAATAAAAATTAACGATAAAAAGATTAAAATATCAAATTCCGTTTCATACATTCGCTGCACTCGTTGGCCAAGTCTATGTTGGTCCAAAAAGGAGTTTAAAACATCTAGCTAGAGTATTTTTAATATCGACTGTGTTGACGAAGGATAACCAGGTCGATTCCAAGTAAATTGAATATAATTAAAATAATTTCATATTCCTCCTTCACTAACAATGAAAACACAAACGATAAAACTAAACGATTTTTAATTGGAATCCGAAATGCTGAGTTTCTCTAATTGTAGTCCACAAACGTAAACAATCGTTGCTCAAGGTAAAGCATACGACAAACCACATGAAAATAAAAATGTTTCCGTGATATTTAAAAGGGGCATGTGGACGAAGGAAGCAGTTATTTCTGACTCAAAGCTTGAACATTTCTGTAAATCAGATAATGTGTATTGTCTTCATTACCTACATTTCCAAAACAGATCGAGACCAAAAGATTTTGCATCTTTCATGGGAGCCACGCGGTCCAAGTTTACACGTATTTCATTTTCATCAATCGAATCATTACGGGACACTAGTCACTAGTTACTACTTTAGCTTGGTATATCTATAGTTCTTAATCTGTACGTTCCAAATTTACTGTTTGTTTCCACAAACTTTTGTACAAATTAATTTGAATGATTATTGATATACGGTTATATTGGTTTGATATCACCATTGATTATATGATAAAAATAGGATATCAAACTAGCTATATGTACCTCTATATATATTACGCCGAGATTAATCGTTTTCGAGGCGCCTATTTTTATTTAATCCCAAAGTTATTTTAATCGAAGTTGGGATTAATGAAAATAAAAATAGGCGCCTCGAGAACGATTAATCTCGGCGTAATATATATAGAGGTATATATAGCTAGTGGCAGTCGCGGCGCAATAGGAAAAACATTTACTTTTTATTTTTTATTTTGATAAGGTTACTATAAAATTGTTAATTAATTTTTAATTAGAGTTGTATGAAGTTAGTATAAAATTATGCTTCAAAATATTTTTAAAAATTTAATATAAGGAGTTTAATATAGATTAAAAATATATTTTTTATTTTTGGGATATTGTAATGTAAAATGTTATAGTCATACATAGATATATGGTTAGGGACAAAGTTACCATTATAGTTAATGTTAACCTTAGGGATAGAATTAGGGTTAGGGTTAGCATTAGAGTTAGGGTTGGAGTTAGGGTTAGGGTTTGAGCTATGGTTAAGGTTAGGGATAGAGTTATGGTTATGGTTATTGCTAGAGTTATGGTTATGGTTTAGATTAGAGTTATGTTTATGCTTAAGGTTAGGGTTAATGTTATGGTCATGGTTAAGGTTAGGGTTAGAGTTATGGTTATGATTAGGGTTAGTGTTAGGGTTATAGTAAGGCTAACGTTAGGGTTAGGGTTAAGGTTTGAGTCAAGGTTAAGGTTAGAGTTTAAAGGGTTAGGGTTTGAGTTAGGATCAAAATTAAGGTTAGGGTTAAGGTTAGAGTCCAATTATGGTAGAGTCAAATCCAAAGTTAGAGTTATGCTCATGGTTAAGGCTAGGGTCAGACTTATGTTTATAGTTAGGGTTAGGGATAGGGTTAGAATCCAATTATGGTAGAGTTAGAATTAGGGTTAGAGTTAGGGGTAGAGTTATGCTTATGGTTAATGTTAGATTCAGAGTAATGCTCATGGTTAAGGTTAGGGTTAGAGTCATCATTATGGTTATGGTTAGGGTTATAGTGGGGATAGGGTTAGGGATAGGGTTTGAGTCAAATATATCTTTTAATTTAATATAAGGAATTTAATTTAGATAAAAAAATTTTTTTTTTTGGGATATTGTAATGTAAAATGTTATAGTCATACGTAGATATATGGTTAGGGACAAAGTTAACATTACAATTAATGTTAACCTCAGGGATAGAATTAGGGTTAGGGTTAGCATTAGGGTTAGGGTTGGAGTTAGGGTTAGGGTTTGAGCTATGGTTAAGGTCAAGGATAGAATTATGGTTATGGTTATCATTAGAGTTATGGTTAAGGTTCAGATTAGAGTTATGTTTATGGTTAAGGTTAGGGTTAGAGTTATGGCCATGGTTAAGGTTAGGGTTAGAGTTATGGTTATGGTTATGATTAGGGTTAGGGTTATAGTAAGGCCAGGGTTAGGGTTAGGGTTAAGGTTTGAATCAAGGTTAAGGTTAGAGTTAGGGTTAGGGTTTAAGTTAGGATCAAAATTAAGGTTAGGGTTAGGGTTAGTGTCCAATTATGGTAGAGTCAGATCTAGAGTTAGAGTTATGCTCATGGTTAAGGCTAGGGTTATGCTCATGGTTAAGGCTAGAGTTAGAGGAAGGGTTATATTTAGAAGTTTTCTTATGGTCACAGTTATATTTAGGAGGGGAGTAAGGGTTGGGATTTTAGATTATATTTATTATTATATAAGGTGCCCTATATAATAATATGTATATTCCCACGCTCATGGATAAGGTTAGGGAAAGAAGTAGGACCATGGTTATTAGTGTTACATTTAGAATTTCATTTAGGAGGGCATTGTGTGCTATTTTTTCCCCCTATTCAACCCATCACTGATGTCTGATCTGAGAGACCTTAAATGGGATAGGTTCTTTGCAAAGGGTTAACATCATTAAATTTGGCGGCTAACATTTTGTGTTGGCTCGATTTCTTCATTGACCACGCTGGATCATTTTTTCTTGGTTGGGTTGATTCATGCTGCGAGATTCGATAACTCTTATTTCTTCGCGAGCTATCTTCCCATCTTCCCAAAAGTGCAAGATGTTGCCATGCATTCCCATTCTAACTTTTCTTTATACGCTAGTGTCTTCGAAACACTCTAAAGCCTAGAATTGCACAAGATGCTACCATGCATCTCCATTCTGATGCATCGTCATGCTACATTGTTTCTTCAATTCTCTGAAGCCCAAAATTGCATCATGCTACCACGCATTGCCTTTCCAACATTTCCTCACTCCACAATTCTTTCATGAGTCTTTGAGACCCAAAATTGTGCCACATGGAGGGGGTTCACACCTTTTGTGCTATCTTCTTCGTTTGTTGGGAGGAATCTCTTCACTACATCTTAATCATCCATTGGAAATAAAGCCAATCTTGATCGACGAATGTGACTTAATCCTTCATTGGGAGGAGTTTCCTTGTTGCATCTCAGTCATCCTTTTTGAGGGGAGAATCTACATCGACGATTGTGATTTAATCCTTCATTGGTGAGGATTCACGATGCATCTATGCCGTCTATTTCGAGAGGAAGACCTTCATCGATGACCATCATTCATTTTTGGGGAAACCAAATTCCCCCTTGGGATCAACCTTGCATTTTTTGTGGAAGGTTAAGACATCTTGTTATCTCTTTTCATAGTTTTTTGCTAGCAACATGAATGTCTTTCCTCTTCTTTCCATGAGTCTCCATTCTAGCGCCTCCTTACGTTGCATTGTTTCTGCAATGCTCTAAAGCCCAAAATTGCGTCATGCTACTACATGTCACCTTTCTGACATTTCCTCACTCTGTAGTGCTTTCGCGAGGCTCCAAGACCCAGAATTGTGCCATGTAGCGGGGGTCCCCACCTTTTGTGCTATGGTTACAATTTAGATTTTAGGGTTATGGTTAGAATCAAGGTCAATTCTAGAGTTTATAGAATATTTAGAGTTAAGATTAGGGATTAAATATACATGAGGGTTAGCATTGGATTGTATGATAATTAAAGTTAGGATTATAGTTAGATATATCATTTAGATTAGGTTTTAGTCAGGGTTTAATTAGACTTAAGATTAGGGTGAGGATCAAGGTGAAGTCTATATTAGGGTTCATATCAGGGTAGGATTGAAACTAATGTTAGGGTTAACATTGAAATTATGATTAGGGGTAAGGTGAAGATTTATATTTGGTCATGATTGTGATTTGTGCTAGGATTAGGGTCTAAGCTATTATTAATTTTATGATTGTACCTTTAGGATTAGGGTTTTGTTTAAGTTTATGATTATGGTTACAACTATGGTTTATGGTTCAAGTTTAAAGTTGGGAATGTGATTAGGATCAGGGATTAGTAAATTTTTTAAGAGTTCGGTTATAGGTTTACACCATGGTTAGGACCTTGGGACTGGATTTAGAGTTTAATATCATGGTTATCCATATAGGTAGGTTTAGGATTTTGATCAATATTTTGGAGTTTTTTTTTACATTATGGTTAAGGGTTAGATTTTAGGGTTAGGACTATAACCAATATTAGTGTGTAGGTTTTTGGTTTAGATTATGGTTTGGACTAAGATTTTCATTATGATTAGAGTTTAGAATATCAATAGGGATATGTTTTAGTGCTATAATTATAGTTTAATGTTGGATTATAGTTATATTGTACATCATTGTTGGGGCTAGGGCTAAGGTAGGGGTTGTTGTTAGGGTTAACTAAGGATGAAAATTAGGATGGTTTATCTTTTCAAGTAGAAAAAAAAACTCATATTGATTCAAAAACAAAGAAATTATACTTCGAAAATATTTTTCTATGTCATAATAGATTCATTTATTTTAATTATTGTATTAGTTAATTAGTTGTTTGATGTTTCAAAGTAAACATGGCTTATTTTATTTAAATTTAAATAATATTATTGTTTTGAATTGAATTTAGCTTAATTGTTAATGATCATATTTATATTTCTAATATTAACTCCGATTTGATCAAAGACCAAATATATTTTTGGTATTTTTGTAAACAAACTTGCTTAACACTTCCCTATTTCAAAGTTAATAAAATATCATTTCTATTGTCTTAGATTTGAGAGTAAGTATATTAAATAAGTAATAATAAATGAACATTATGATTAATATATTTCTAAAATAAAAATATATTACTTAAAAACTTGTTTACTTTAAATGAATAAAGTACTCATTTACTTGTAAATTTTAAAAATAGAAATTAATCTACATATATATAAAATATTTATTCTTTTTCCTATTTGCATACAAATTAATTAAAATCTAAACTTTAATCTACATAAATATTTTTAAAATATATATCCATCAATAAATAGTTTAGAATAAAGTCAAATCTAAAAATTAGACACATATAGAATCTTTTTAATTTCTATATACATGTTTTTCTAATTTATTTCTACAAACATGCAACTGATATTTCTATTATCCATTTTTTTCCATTTAAAAAAAATCTAGATGTAAATAGAATTTTTTTAGATGCATGCAATCTTTCTAATTTTTTCTACATACATATATTAACATTTCTATTTTATATTTTGTTTTTACATTATGGTTATTTCAATCAAAATATGTAGATGTAAATAGAATTCTTTTCAAAAAGATTTATTTAAATTTAAATAATATTATTGTTTTGAACTGAATTTAGCTTAATTGTTAATGATCATATTTATATTTCTAATATTAACTCCAATTTGATCAAAGACCAAATATATTTTTGGTATTTTTGTAAACGAACTTGCTTAACACTTCCCTATTTCAAAGTTAATAAAATATCATTTCTATTGTCTTAGATTTGAGAGTAAGTATATTAAATAAGTAATAATAAATGAACATTATGATTAATATATTTCTAAAATAAAAATATATTACTTAAAAAATTGTTTACTTTAAATGAATAAAGTACTCATTTACTTGTAAATTTTAAAAATAGAAATTAATCTACATATATATAAAATATTTATTCTTTTTCCTATTTGCATACAAATTAATTAAAATCTAAACTTTAAACTACATAAATATTTTTAAAATATATTTCCATCAATAATTAGTTTAGAATAAAGTAAAATCTAAAAATTAGACACATATAGAATCTTTTTAATTTCTAGATACATGTTTTTCTAATTTATTTCTACAAACATGCAACTGATATTTCTATTATCCATTTTTTTCCATTCTAAAAAAATCTAGATGTAAATAGAATTTTTTTAGATGCATGCAATCTTTCTAATTTTTTCTACATACATATATTAACATTTCTATTTTATATTTTGTTTTTACATTATGGTTATTTCAATCAAAATATCTAGATGTAAATAGAATTCTTTTCAAAAAATCTAGATGTATATAGAATTCTTTTAATTTTTTACATACATAAAATCTTTCTAATTTTTTTCTACATACATAAAAGAATAATTTCTATTTTCTATTTTTTATTTTCTATTTAAAAAAAAAAGCTATCATAAAGATTGATAAAAAAATTGATTGCATATGCATTCTTTATTTTGTGCACTAAATGCACAAAATAAACTATATAGATTAAAACTTCCCGTGCTGGGCATGAGAATATACAATAGAAATATCAGTTAGCAAGAATAGTCGGCCATAAGCAATCAAATCTGCCTTGCCACTGGAAATAGCTTCGTTACCATCATCCCGATCATAACCCCCTGTAGCCAAAAATGTTCCCTTGAATGTTGTTCTTATGGGAATCAGGCTCTTTTCACTCGCTATTGTCGTCTGCGAATTATCAATCTTGGGCTCAAAGAAATGAGCATACAATATCTTATATTTATTCAGAGCCTCTGCCATCTGAAGTCTCAGTGCCTCTGGATTTGAGTCATACGCTTCTGCATGATCCGAAAATGGAGAAAGCCGAATTCCCACATGCTCTGCTCCGATTTCCTCCACCACTGCTTCCACAACTTCAAGTGCAAATCTGCAATGATTCTTCAATGTTTCGCCATAGCCATCTGTTCGATCATTCACGCTATCCTTCATGAACTGGTCCACAAGGTACCCATGCGCCCCATGGATCTCAACACCATCAAACCCTATTCGTAAAAGGACTAATTATGTCAACAAAAGGAACATTCTCTTCTTCAAACCAAGATAGATCAGAATAAAAAAACATACCTGCATCTATTGCATTCCTGGCAGCATTTCAAAAATCAGCAACTATATTGGGAATTTTCTCTGTTTTCAGAGGCCGGGGAGGAAAGAAATCTGCCACATCCTTTCGGTTCGGAAGAGGGATCTTTCCAGAGATTGGTTTGCTTGTGGAGGAAACTGGAGATTGGCCATTAGGCTGATAATCTGCATTCCAATGCACCCATTAAATACACAATACACTGTTTGTTGTGGAGGAGAGCCAACCAAATTGAAATTAATTAAAATTGAAATCTAAATCAAAGTAGAATATTATAACTAATTTTGAATTTCAATTTACATCTACATCTAAATCTAAATCTAAATGAAAATGTAAATAAAAAATAGAAATCTCACCTGCAAAAATGTTACTCCAAAACTTCAATTTACTCCCATTCAAAAACTCCAATCTAATCCTCCAATAACCTCCACCTCTTCCTTCTTGCAAAAACATAAAATGAAAATGAAATGAGGAGCCTTGGTTTTATAACTTCTGAGAGGCTCCTCATATCCCCCAACAGACGTCTCTTCACATTCCACGAATTTGTTTCAAATTCCCCCACTCCCCGCAAAAAAAAAGCATGAATGT
Organism: Cupressus sempervirens; assembly: GCA_028749045.1. Lineage (NCBI taxonomy): Eukaryota > Viridiplantae > Streptophyta > Pinopsida > Cupressales > Cupressaceae > Cupressus > Cupressus sempervirens. The sequence goes on from CM053786.1 coordinate 325,251,888, forward strand.
GCATGCAAAATTATATTTAACAAAAAAAAAAATCATATTGAAATTATTTCGCCCCTATTTTTTCGGGCCCTATTTTTTCGGGTCCTACTTTTTCGGGCCCTACTTTTTCGGGCCTATTATTTCGGCCTCCATTTGGCTTCCTATTATTTCGGCCAGCTATTATTTCGGGAATTCTTTTTTAATATTTAATTTGGAAGTTTGTAACTGCTCCCAATTCTTTTTTATTGACAGGAATCTTGGCATATTCTCGTGCTGGGCATTTGTGCTGCCATTGTATAGAACGCCTCTCGGCGTAATTAATGATTCAATTTTTTTGAAAATTTTATATATTAATTAAAAAATAATATTATTATAACCTAATTAAACCATTGGTTATATTGTGCCAGAAAGGAAGTATTTAAAAGAAAAAAAAAAAAATAGCAGGGTTTTCATGGTAAAATTTTAGGCATTGCATATTTCTAAGATAATGAAAAAGAAATAACGATATCATAATATATTATTATTTTAGATAATATAATGTATTGTGAGTAGATGAAATAGTATTCAAATTGTGGTATCTATATTGTATATAGTATATACTATAGTGTGACATGATTTGGGGACTAACTATATTTCAATTAAATTTTTTATTTTTTAATATGATGAATAGTTATTGAAGTTATATTAATGTTTTTATTATCATACATAAAATCATTTAGAAGTCAATGGACTCTTCAAAATTTTAAACAACGAATTATTTTTAGATAAAATGTTGTAAATATTTAAAACTAAATTAATTCATCATTTTTTATAAATTGTAATAATTAACAATATATATTTTATTTTATCTTTTTCATTTTTCATTTCAATATGACAATTGAGCTAGTAAAACATGTTTCATTATGACATCAATGATAATCTCATAAAGGTATTTTTAATTGTTGCTAGTTAAACATAATGAATAACTATTAAATTTATATTTTATTTTTCACAATTATTCATATAACCATTTAGAAGTCAATTCTTTTGTAAATAGTTTAAGCAAAGAATCTTTTTTTTTTTCCTTCAGTAAATTTGGTAGATATTCTAATTTAAATCAATTCACCACTTTTTATAAATTACAATAATCAGAGATAGATTTTTCATTTATCTTTCTCATCTTACACATTAGAAAGAGTATAATAGAGGATTACACTAATTTGGATCAGGAGAAAAAATAGTAAATAAATATTGACGATAGATGAAGATTATTTCTCTATTTTGTTCTTTGTTTTTGCATTATTAATGAGACTACCCTTCAAAAAGTTGTATGAGAGAATAATTTCTTAAGTATGTAGAAAGATCATCGAAAGTAAGATGTCTTGCACCAAGTTTATGTTTGTGGTTTTGAGAGATAAGTGCATAAAATGCCTCTATCAAGGAACAATTGTGGAAGACTTGTGGGTGTCATAGAGGAAGGTATTAGATCCCTTCAAAGACAAGTTTGGTAACTTTAATAGGATATACATAGAGGGCTTGATATTGCAAAAGAGATGTCAAAAGTGAGGATGAAATGGAAGAAAAATGACAACTTGAAGAAGAAAAAGACAAAGATCCTTAGGAAATAGGCTTTTTAGGGGTATTTCAATGATTGGATAGGGATGTAAAATTGAAGTTTTTTGGAGAAATATTAGTCCACAAGAATTGAATGACTAGATAAGTGATATGAAATAATATTTTTAGTATGGAGAACTAGAATATACTAAAAGGGCTAAATTTGCAAAAGGTCAATTTGAAGGATCATGCTAAAACTTGGTGGAAAGAGGTTTAATTAGAGTGAAATGGAAGAGGAGAGGAAAAAATCTAAGAAGATGGGATTACATGGTGGAAAATTTGAAGAGATAGTTCATTACTGTTTATCATGAGGTTGATTTGGGAAATGAAACATAAGGGTTGAAGAAAGAAGGAAGATTGGTCAAATAATATAAATGACATTTCTACAAAGTCCTTATCAGAAGAAACCTTTCAAAAGCCAAAAAGGAGAAAGTTTCATGTTACATAAATGGGTTGAGGCTAAGTATTCAACAAGAGTTGATAATGGTAAGAATAACTCTCACTAAAGATACATATCAATTTTTCTTGGAAGGTAAAGGAAAAATCTAACACAAATTTTGATAACAAATAAACAAAAAGAGATCATGGTGGAAGGCCAAGTGGAAAAAATTATGGAAGTTGGAATGAAGATCACTGAAAGAATGTTGATTCTAGTAGCAGTTAGAATCAAAGTGAAATCAGGTACTACTACCCTCAAAATAAAACTACTAGAGACTGGAGATGAAGAGAACAAGGGAAATGACTAGGAAAAAGAGGTTTTTATGGGGTGTTTTTCTAGTCAAACAAGAAGAACATAGAGCTTATAATTTCCTCAAACATGAAGGGAGAACAAATAGAAGATCAAATAAAAATGCACAAGTCATGCATGTGTGTTGCACATGTAAATGAAGATTTTGAGTCTTCACATTTTGAAGATGTTGAAAGAGGAGAGGTTGTTTTTACTATAAGGGCATTGTTAAATGATGAAAAGAAACCTGATAAAATGAACATTTTTTTCACATACGATTCAAGTTTGATTGTAAAGTATAAAATGCCATTATATATGGTGGTAGTATTGGTAACCCTATTTTCAAGGAAATAGTTGGTAAATTAAAGCTGGAGAGAACCGAGCATCTGAATCTCTATTGGATTCCTTGGTTACAGAAGGATCACAAGGCTTTAGTTAATGAAAAATCTCAAGTACATCTCAAAATTGGAAACTATCATGATGAGGTTTTGTGTGATATTATACCTAAACAAGTTTGGTATGTTTTGATAGGGAGTTCATAGAAATTGTTTGTCAGATGATACATGATAGGTATGCAAATACCTATTCTTTGACAAAGGATAGAGTTTCACAAAAATCAAAGCCATTGAAGAAAATTGAAGAAAATGTATCTAGTAATGAAATAATATTTTTATTTTATGGAGAAAGTTTCTACAAGGCATGAAGCATGAAAATATATGTTTTTATAATAATTACAAAAGTTGGAAAGAAGTGGAAGATGTGCGCATGGCTAGGTTATAGATTTTTTTGATGATTTTTTAGGATATTGTATTTGATTATGTAACTAATAGATTTCCACCAATAAAAAATATTAATCTTAAAATAGACTTCATTGTTAGAGAAATATATTTTGAATAAGGCAACTATATAATGACTCTACTAGAAGATGAAGAGATGAATATACAAGTGCAAAAGTTTTTATAGAAATAGATGATTTGAGAGAGTTTGAGTCCATGTTTTTTATTTCCCTAATTAGATGCTAGGATACTTGGAAAGGAATGACATCAAACCCAAAGGTCGCACCATGACATAAGACAAGGAGAACAATTAGAAGATGTCATACATGGACATTGGGACATGGATTGGACTTATTAACAACATGGTTACATAATCAGAAGTCTAATCAACAAAGATTTGGAAAACAACAATCCCTTTATTGACATGGGACTCTCAGTATAGAGATCTGATGAGGAGATCAAATACACCATCCATAAACATGGGAGGGTCATTCATGCATTATTCATTGATAAATTATCATGAAGGGAAATAAAGTAACTATAGATTAAGAAATGACTCAACACAGGAAGTCAACATTGAAATCTTATAAAACACACTGTCAATTACAAGTCAATATTGATGGTATTTAGTGGCAATATGTGATGTATCAAGATGATATCAAAATAATAATTATACTAATCGATTGTTCCTTGTCAATGATATTATCTTTGAAAATATTTCTTGTTTGGTTGCTTCTACATAGAGATAAAATAAAATAGTAGAAAGAATGGACACAACAAGCATATCTACATAATATGTTTTAAAATATATTTATTTTAATTAAACTTTATGTGATAAGAAGTATATAATATAATTACATTCAAGAATTATTTAAATTCACGCCTTTTACATCAAAAGTGGGTAGATGTAGGTAGGAGCCTACAACGCAATGGTAAATTGTGAGCCTCTTATCAAAGAGGTCTTATGTTTGAATTTACTCTTAACCGCGTTTAATAAATAATAACAATAATAATTAATTACAACACATAATAATTAGTGATTCTTTTATTGAAATCTCAATTTTTTAATGATTTATGATAGTTCTGAATACATCTTTAGATTTACATAAATTTCTATTCTTATTGTAATAATAATGCCAACCTTATCATCTCTACAATTATGTATAAAAAATAATATTTACTTTTTAAACACATTTAAACATAAGACAAGATCTCAATTGATAAACTTGAACACATTTAATATATTTTATTTTTGTAAACAACACCAAACTCATTAAGACACCAATTGATTAGAAGAGTTATACACTATTGTATACAAAAAAAAACATTTTTTTCCTCTTCCAAACTTTTTTTTGACATACCTATCACACACTAAAATGTGATTGCTAGTTGTAATACCAAGTTATCTCTTTTATCTTTATTTAATTGTAACTGATAAAAATAAATGATAAAAGATCAACTCTATTTCCAAAGTTTGTGTCTACTAGAATGTTAACTTCTATAATATTTAATTGTAATAGAAATACATTTATGTTATCTTTATTTTATTTTAGTTCATAAAATAAATAATAAAATATTTCTAGTGTTTTCTTCTACTTGTCAGTCAAACTCTAAGTTGGCCAGTCAATTAAGAAACAAGTTTAAATAATTTGCTGAAGTTTTTATATCGCACATGTTGACAAAGAATAACTAGGTCAGTTAGAAATAAAGTAAGCTCAATTAGAAGAAAGCCTTATTCTTCCTTCATAAACAATTATATCACACATGATAAAATTAAATGATTTTTTAATGTAATCCTAAGTCCTCTTTTAACTTTTTCTAATTGTAGTTGACAAAAATTAAATGTTTAAAATATTTAATCCAATATATGTTGGTCAAAGTTTAGATGTGTCATCTCAGTATAAAAAAGTTCTGGCAAAGTTTTGAATATTGGTTGCCTTTCAAATTCACTCTCACATTTGTCATTGGACTTGAATGAACTTGGGGAAACATACTAGACGAGATTGGCAATCGGAGAAACTTGGTAATACTATTCTTAAGTGAAAATCGAGTTAGTGGGATGATTCCAATTGCATTCAGTAAACTTTCAAACATAGAAAGATTATATTTGGACACAAAAAATTTATAGGGAAGAATTCCATAAAGTATTGGCTAGTAAAAAAGGATTTGATTATTGTCACTGAGCAAGAACATGCTTTTAGAGAAAATTCCTAATAGTCTTGGTGACCTTCCACAATTAACAAGGGTTTATCTTGATCACAACCAACTATCAAGGAAAATATCTATTAGCTTAAAGAGATGCAAGACATTGGAAAGAATGAATTTTGTGCACAATAAGCTATTTGGGAATATTCCTGCTAAAGTTTTAAGCATTTAGAATCTCCAATTCTATTTCAATGTTTCTAGGAATTTACAGCTAGGTTGTATTTTGGAAATGAGAAAAATGGTCATGGTTTATCTATTGATTTTTCTCAAAATAGTTCCTTTGGTGACATTCTAAGTGCACTAGAAAGTTGCAAGTATTTGAATCTTTCTTCAAATGCATTTGAAAAGTCCAATCCCTGCATCACAAAAAAATCTACAAAAAATGGAGTACATGGATCTCTCTTGTAGTAATTTTCCAGGTATAATATGAATGGCTTTCCAAAATATGAAGATGCTCAAGAATCTTAATCTCTCTTAAAATAGGATAAGTGGAGAGCTCCCAAAGTTAGGAGCTTTTAAAACACTTGATGCATTAGAAATTATGGGAAATCTTGACCTTCTTGGTAGATGGATAAACTTGGCTCCATGCTCCTATTCTTGTTGTAATGGGAGTTATAATTTTGATCATATCTTTTGTATTGGAATAAAATAAGGCTTACTGTTGATAAATAAAATAGTAGAAAGAATGGACACAACAAGCACATCTACATAATATGTTTTAAAATATATTTATTTTAATTAAACTTTATGTGATAAGAAGTATATAATATAATTAAATTCAAAAATTATTTAAATTCACACCTCTTACATCAAAAGTGGGTAGATGTAGGTAGGAGCCTACAATGCAATGGTAAATTGTGAGCCTCTTATCAAAGAGGTCTTGTGTTTGAATTTACTCCTGACCGTGTTTAATAAATAATAACAATAATAATTAGTTACAACACATAATAATTAGTGATTCTTTTATTGAAATCTCAACCTTTTAATCATATTTACATGTATCTCCTCTTTTTAATCATAATGCTTGAGATAAATGATGATTTATGATAGTTCTGAATACATCTTTAGATTTACATAAATTTCTATTCTTATTGTAATAATATTGCCAACCTTATCATCTCTATAATTATGTATAAAAAATAATATTTACTTTTTTAACAAATTTAAACATAAGACAAGATCTCAATTGATAAACTTGAACACGTTTAACATATTTTATTTTTGTAAACAACACCAAACTCATTAAGATACCAATCAATTAGAAGAGTTATACACTATTATATACAAAAAAACAATAGTTTTTTTCCTCTTCCAAACTTTTTTTTGACATACCTATCACACACAAAAATGTGATTGCTAGTTGTAATACCAAGTTATCTCTTTTATCATAAGACCTCTTTGATACGAGGCTCACAATTAACCATTGCATTGTAGGCTCCTACCGACATCTACCCACTTTTGATGTATAAGGTGTGAATTTAAATAATTGTTGAATGTAATTATATTATATACTTCTTATCACATAAAGTTTGATTAAAATAAATATATTTCAAAACATATTATGTAGATGTGCTTGTTGTGTCCATTCTTTCTACTATTTTATTTTATCAACAATGAGCCTTATTGGGCCTTATCCTTTCTTATGTTCTATTACATAATATGGAATGGGAGGAAAAATTTCAAAAAAAGGAGATGTATATAGTTATGAAATTTTAATTTTAGAGTTGTTAACGTGGAGGAAACCAATATATGATATGTTAGTTGGAGGAATCAATCTACAAAAATGTATAGAACTACATCTTCTAGCCAAAATGACAAATGTTGCTCAAATCCTATTGTATCATCATCAAACTAGCCTCTAGTTCATATAAAAGATCAAATTTTACTATAGAGAACCTAATTAAATTGAAGAACTTTCTATTGGATGACGCAACATGAGAGGGGTTAGAAATAATTAGCCATTCATATCTCCATTGCTAACAGACAAGAAATCTTTTGTATAACTTATCAAGGTACCTTCCTAAAAATAATAATTGTTATTTTCTATGAGTATAGTTATCCAAAAATAATAAATAAAGACCTAAAAGTAATTCAAGAAATTATTATTTTTCAAGTTAGTATTTTTATTTTAGGCTGTAAAACTCTATTCATTATCTCCTTGCTATTTTTTTTTAATTTTCTCTTTTAGATAATTTTTTTGCCTCTTGTTATTTGTGGACTATTTTCTAACAATATTTAGTTTATTTCTATTATTTCTTGGTTGTTTTATGTAATTTTTATCTTATTTTTATCAAAATATATTTGGAAATATGTCTAAAAGATTATCATTAATGTTATAATGGGAGATATTCTAGAGGTTCAAATCACACATTTTACCAAAAGAAAGAAATTTTTTAATGTGGTAAAAAATAAAATTATATCTCGAGAAATTGTGCATTCTAAAAAGTGATGTACTAATCAAATTTTAGATTTTTATTACATTTAATTTTTAAAAAATTGCTTAAAATTTAGAAGATATTATTGGTTTTTAAATAATTTTTTATGATTACTTGTGAAAACAACTATTGTAACTTCAAAAATTATTCAAAATTTAAGCATTAATATAAAATGAGATTACATATAATTAATATGTATGTGAATTTCTTGTAGCATTTCTTGAGATGGTGAATTAACATCTATTTATTGGAGCCAATTGGAGTTTAATAGCCATTAGTAGTCATCCTCAAGTTTTTTCCTAATAGATATTTTCTCATTGTTGCATTTTTTTCCACAATAGGAAACTTACGTAGAATGAGTTCTTCATGTGCCCAGCAAGAACACATAGATTAAAAAAATTAGTGGAGCAGAGTGTATGGATATTGGTCAATTAGTGGTAGTGGGCAAGTTTTTATAAATTGGTCTTGATCTGCATGGGATTTGTGTTCTGCTATTACGAGACACCAACAACCTATTGTCTTGCACTTTTCTACTAACAAAGGAAGATGTCCATTTAAATAGGTTACATATCCATTTCATGTGATCAGATACTTCAAAGGGTTCTATTGCATGTTGGATCTAGAAGGAGGGTGAAAAGTGGATTACAAAATGTTTTAAAAGTTTTAGAAAAGGGAGATTGGACTCTAAAGCTAACATAGTAGTCAATGTAGTTTAATTTTTAAGACTTTTAAAAGAAACATACATAAGAAGATTTAATAGCTTAGGGCTTGACCAAGTGATTTGAATTGAGAAAGGAATTATTCATGTCATATGTTTTCTGCTTCTATGGGAGTGTATGTTCTAGAAAGTTCACATAATTATTTTTCCTTATAGTCATTTTTTGTGAGAAAATGTTTTTTCTCTTTTGGTGTCACCTCCACACATGACCTATATAGTGTGGATATAGGCATGAGTGTTAACATTGATATAATTTGTGTATTTGTGTCATCACTATTTTACCATTTGAGTATGTTCACATTATGTCAAAGCCTCAAAGGCTATTTATATTACACATGATAAAGATTTGAAATTTACACACATATTTATCTTAATGGAAAAGCCAATGTAGAAGATGTAAATCCGAATTGAAAAGAGGCTAGAGGCATCAGAAGATGGAAAAAATTTTATCATCTCAAGTTAGCTTCTCACTTTGATATGGTCTTTTGAATGAGAAGCATTTAAATGGTTTTCTATTTTGTTTTGTTTTCTGATGCTGACAAATGTAAAGAACGCATGTTCTGTGAATCTTCATTTTGGAGATAGGTTTGAGAATTGATATTGCACTCAATAGAGTTTCAAAGTATGTGAATGAGAATTATACTTTTTTAGGTCACTAAAGAATGATAGAGATCTGTTGCATCTCTTAGGGATCATTGTTGAATAATTCAATAGTTTTTGGTTTATGAACACAACTCAAAGCTACACCTTTTTGAGGGTCACAAGAAAACTTGATGGATCCCTATCCGGTTTAGTGTTTGCTACTTCAAAAGAAAATTTTATGGAAATATGTATTTAAATTATGCAATTAAAATTTTTTATTTTGTAAAATTTAAGTGGGGGTCCCTAAGTTGCATTTTATGTCACTAGGATCAATGTATTAAGAAGGGAAATGTTGGAGTAATACATTGTCAGTGAGAAGTTTGTAACTGTGGAACAATTTGTAAGAGCTATCAAATTGTCCATTATGCAATTACCAAATTGAAAATATCATCCATACATAGGTGAAAGGAGACAATATTTAAATTTAAGGTGAATACTATTTTTTACATGAATATATCACTTCTTTCAATCTCGTAATATCACAACCCCTAAGATATATATATGCTTCTACAAAATATTTCATATTGAAAAGTAGTGAAAACTAAATATCCATATGACCAATTTATTGATATGTTCAAATATATCACATTTAAATATTCACAATTTCAAACATATTTTTCTCAAGGAATGTCACAATATGATACCATATAGATAGCATGCGTTGAACATTATTCTCTCTAATTACAATAGACTATCAAGAAATAAAGTAGCAAAAATTCTTTGGGCTTAAGATGTAGATGTAGACCAGCCTCCCCTATTTCTTGATTTTGTGGTCTTCATATTTCTTTCATCATTAATAAAAGGTGAGATATCGACTGGGAATTGAATTTTTTTGGTGTTATCAAGGAACACATTTCTAATTGTATTTAATCTATCAACTACCAAAGGCATATTAGGTCTCTCTTGAGGCAACTCCCTTGTACAAAATAAACCAATCTGTATAGTTTGGGTAAGGCATTCCATGAATTGATGTCTCTAATTCATGAGCACCTATGAGAAGGCAACTATCCACCACATGTGAAATTCTATTTGGAAAATGCATTTCTTTCCATTTTTGTAGACGTGTTCCTTCACTACACATATCATTTGTTGGTCTTTTCCTTGTCAACAACTCTAAAACCAAAATTCTATAACTATAAACATCTCATTTTGTAGTCAAATTTATTCTTGTTCCATATTCTATGATAACAAATAAACAAGAATGAATTTCTTTATATCTTTTGAAGCACTTAATTATTTTGTAATGCCCCGCCAAGGGATCCAAAGAATTAACCTAGTATTTCACTATGTTTGGTAACATTTTTTTTTTCCCATGAAAGTAAACACCAGATAAAATTTATGCACAATAACGGAAGCAATAGCAACAACCATCTAAAGAGTAAACATGATATGCGCAACAGGTTACATTCTTTAAGATCCCTTAATGTGAGTACTTACATGAATCCATCTAGTACAACATCCACATGAATAAATAATGATAAGTCCAATGTTCAATTATTACATTTCCAACTGCTCATTCATCCACTGTACATGTCACAGGGTATGAAAGCTTAAAAGAATATACATATGTAGAATAAGGTACATCATCCTATTCTAATCCATGGCACATCGAAGTAAAGATAATCACATGATACTCATGATACATCATCATAAAAGTCATATACATCCATCATAAAGATCAACAAAATAAACTAAGTGCACGGTTCCTCCCAACCGTTAATAGCATCATTAGACCATCGTGGGCCCTAGCCATCCCTCCGTGCGTAACATTCCAAATCACCGAGAAGATCATCGATATTAACATAGTAGGAATGCCACTCCTAATAAATACCACATCATATGTAGAAGTAATCTAACATGCAAATATAAGCATAAGATAACATCATCTAACATATGCTAATCATCAATGAAAGGATACATATCCACCATCACGAAGGACGCATCAACCACGATGTCTCAATGAATCTCAAATGATAAGAGTGGAAAATACACTACCACTTGACCGTGTGGTACCTAAGTGGTCCACTCCCACCGTGCTGAGGAGATAATCTCAAGTCCCAAATAGGCTATCAAAACCACATAGCACAAATCTCTAAGTCCAGGAATCCTAAAAGTATACTAACTCAAAGGTTCCAATCACCAAAATAGACATCTACTTCCCAGAGGCACACAATGACATGTAGGAACCTACTATGCAAGCGGGAAAGTGTCATCGCATTTATCTCGTACAAGTTACCCTGGCAGTTAGCTAAACTCCACGGGTCCATACAGATCTCATGCGGCCACTAGTATCCTTTCATACTGACAAGGCATACTATGGAATGCAAGGTCGCAACCATGCGTTCTCTCTACTCCCATCCTAGCCTATACAAGCACTCAAGGCATGGGCGAGAACCAAAACTCTTATCTTTTTAGGTTCATTCAGTTAGTATTAAGTGTGAATGTTATCACTTATTAAACCAACTTACAATGAGTTAT